>CM019063.1:131099630-131476577 GCA_009667805.1 Leptobrachium leishanense | reverse complement strand
ATAGATATTGCCCCCAGCTCTCATAGATATTGCCCCCCAGCTCTCATAGATATGCCCCCCAACTCTCATAGATATTGCCCCCAGCTCTCATAGATATTGCCCCCCAGCTCTCATAGGTATTGCCCCCCAGCTCTCATGGATTATTGCCACAGTTTATGGATATGCCCCCCAAGGTCTCATGGATATGTTCCCCAGGTCTCATGGACAATGCCCCCCAGTTTATGGATATGCCTCAGCTCTCATGAATATGCCACAGCTCTCATGGATATTGCCCCAGCTTATGGATATGCCCCCCAAGGTCTCATGGATATGTCCCCAAGGTCTCATGGACAATGCCCCCCAGTTTATGGATATGCCCTCAGCTCTTAAGGATATGCCCCAGCTCTCATGGATATTGCCCACACGGTCTCATGGATAATGCCCCCAGTTTATGGATATGCCCCCCAGCTCTCATGGATATGCCGCCCAGCTCATGGATATGCCCCCAGCTCTATGGATATGCCCCCCAGCTTATGGATATGCCCCCCAGCTCTCATGGATATTGCCTCACAGCTCATGGATATGCCCCCCAGCTCTATGGATATGCCCCCCAGCTCTCATGGATTTGCCCCCCATCTCTCATGGATATGCCCCCCAGCTCTCATGGATATTGCCCCCCAGCTCTCATGGATATTGCCCCCAGCTCATTTATTATGCCCCTCAGCTCATGGATATGCCCCCCAGCTCTATGGATATGCCCCCAGCTCTTCATGGATATTGCCCCCCAGCTCTCATGGATTTGCCCCCCAGCTCTCATGGATTTGCCCCCCAGCTCTCATGGATATTGTCCCACTCTCATGGATAATGCCCCAGGTCTCATGGATATGCCCCCCAGCTCTATGGATATGCACCCCCCCCCCGCTCTATGGATATGCACCCCCCCCGCTCTATGGATATGCCCCCAGCTCTCATGGATATTGCCCCCAGCTCTCATAGATATTGCCCCGAGCTCTCATGGATATGCCCCCCAACTCTCATAGATATTGCCCCCAGCTCTCATAGATATTGCCCCCAGCTCTCATAGATATTGCCCCCAGCTCTCATAGATATGCCCCCCAACTCTCATAGATATTGCCCCCAGCTCTCATAGATATTGCCCCCCCCAGCTCTCATAGGTATTGCCCCCCAGCTCTCATGGATATTGCCACAGTTTATGGATATGCCCCCCAAGGTCTCATGGATATGTTCCCCAGGTCTCATGGACAATTCCCCCCAGTTTATTGGATATGCCTCAGCTCTCATGGATATGCCCCAGCTCTCATGGATATTGCCCCAGCTTATGGATATGCCCCCCAAGGTCTCATGGATATGTCCCCAAGGTCTCATGGACAATGCCCCCCAGTTTATGGATATGCCTCAGCTCTCAAGGATATGCCCCAGCTCTCATGGATATTGCCCACAGGTCTCATGGATAATGCCCCCAGTTTATGGATATGCCCCCCAGCTCTCATGGATATGCCGCCCAGCTCATGGATATGCCCCCCAGCTCTATGGATATGCCCCCCAGCTTATGGATATGCCCCCCAGCTCTCATGGATATTGCCTCACAGCTCATGGATATGCCCCCCAGCTCTATGGATATGCCCCCCAGCTCTCATGGATTTGCCCCCCATCTCTCATGGATATGCCCCCCAGCTCTCATGGATATTGCCCCCCAGCTCTCATGGATATTGCCCCCAGCTCATGGATTATGCCCCTCAGCTCATGGATATGCCCCCCAGCTCTATGGATATGCCCCCAGCTCTCATGGATATTGCCCCCAGCTCTCATGGATTTGCCCCCCAGCTCTCATGGATTTTGCCCCCAGCTCTCATGGATATTGCCCCCCAGCTCTCATGGATATTGCCCCCTGCTCATGGATATGCCCCCAGGTCTCATGGATATGCCCCCAGCTTATGGATATGCCCCCAGCTCTCATGGATATGCCCCCCAGCTCTCATGGATATGCCCCCCAACTCTCATGGATATTGCCCCCAGCTCTCATAGATATTGCCCCCACAGCTCTCATAGATATTGCCCCCAGCTCTCATGGATATGCCCCAGTTTATGGATATGCCCCCCAAGTCTCATTGATATGTCCCCCCAGGTCTCATGGATATGCCCCCAGGTCTCATGGACAATGCCCCCCAGTTTATGGGTATGCCCCAGCTCTCATGGATATTGCCCCAGCTTATGGATATGCCCCCCAGGTCTCATGGATAGTGCTCCCCAGGTCTCATGGATAGTGCCCCCAGGTATCATGGATAGTGCCCCCAGGTCTCATGGATATTGCCCCCCAGGTCTCATGGATATTGCCCCCCAGGTCTCATGGAAAGTGCCCCCCAGGTCTCATGGATAGTGCCCCCCAGGTCTCATGGATAGTGCCCCCAGGTCTCATGGATATTGCCCCCCAGGTCTCATGGATATTGCCCCCCAGGTCTCATGGATATTGCCCCCCAGGTCTCATGGATAATGCCCCCCAGGTCTCATGATATATTGCCCCAGGTCTCATGGATATTGCCCCCCAGGTTTCATGGATATTGCCCCAGGTCTCATGGATAGTGCCCCCAGGTCTCATGGATATTGCCCCCAGGTCTCATGGATATTGCCCCCCAGGTCTCATGGATAATGCCCCCCAGGTCTCATGGATATTGCCCCCCAGGTCTCCTGGATATTGCCCCAGCTCACCTCTCCTTGCCGGCGGACGCTTGTTTCCTGCTTGAACGGCCGCTGACAGGAAGTGCAGCTGCTCGCACTTCCTGTCAGCGGCCGTTCAAGCAGGAAGCAAGTGGCCGCCGGCAATCATTTCGGGCTGGGCGCTTCACAGCTGTGAAGGGCGCAGCCATGGCTCGAGACCTGCTGGAAAGCTGCGGGAACACAGGTTCCCGCAACCTGCGTTCCCGCAGCGTTCCCGCTGCGTTCCCGCAGGACTCGAGCCATGGCTGCGCCCCTTCACAGCTGTGCCCGAGGCAGGCGCCTCACCACCTCGCCCTTCCTACGGCCCTGGTCCCAAGCATCCGCTCCATGGATTCCCTAGTTACTCTGTGCTTTCACACTGCGCTTCCCATGTTAGTACAGGAGCGCAAAGTACAGTAAACTTGTGCTACAAATCACAAATTATTGAGCGCTGTGACAGAGTACAGGATCATGCGTATATAAGCCTGAGGTTGCAACGTGCTGTGTATCCAGGTTACTAACAGGTTAAAGGCTCCTGTCCTGCTAGCACACCTTTTCTCCATCCTAATTAGCTCGGGCCTATTTAGTAGGTCTGGGAGAACAGGGAAATGGTTCAGAGTGGAGCTGAACCAAGCCCAGAGAGGTTGTCTCCTAAGTTGTCTGGTAAGGGACTGACTTTTTGTTACCTACTGTTCAAAACGTATGGTTTATGTTTTTTTGTGCTGGAAGCAGAGTAGCTGCTCCAGCCTCCTGTAGTCAGAACCTACTACTGTGAGTTAGTCTCCTGACAGGAGTAGGCCTGTTCATTTGTTTATCATTTGTTGTTACTTTCTTTTCTGCGTGGCAAAACATGTGATTAAAAAAGGGGGGGAATCACCCAAAAAAAAAACCTGCAAGAGATTTACTGTTCACCAAATAAACGTTGTTTGCAGTGCAACCTCCTGGCTGTCCTGACCCTCTTTGGCCACGACCCTACCACAAGTGGTGGCAGCGGTGGGATGTGTGTCGTGCCGGTTCAGTTGCCACAAGAACCTTAAAGGTACAGGACCCATAGAAAATGGAGGACGTTGTGAAGGCCCTGGTGCAGGCCACGGCGGTGCAGCAAGAAACAAACAGGCAAGCTGCAGCCCAACCAACAAGAAACAAACCGGCAAGCTGTAGTAGCGCAGCAGGAGGACAACAGACTCTTAGCCCAACAAATTGGAGCCCTGGCGGAGGCACAGAAGTCTGACCATGGGCTGCTTAAAGGTATCCTGGAATATATCGCTAAACCGGGAGAGCCTGTGCAAACAGGAGGGGTTAGCAAAATACGGGCAAGCAATTGTTTGCAGAAAATGACTCCCGAAGATGATGTGGAGAGCTATCTTCTGGCTTTTGAGCGAACAGCCACCCGTGAAGCCTGGCCTCCAGAACAGTGGGCAGGAATTATTGCTCCTTTTCTCCTGGGAGAAGCACAAAAAGCGTATTTTGACCTAGAAGAGGAAGCCGCTGCAGATTATCCACAGTTAAAGGCGGAAATAATGGCCGGATGGGCGTCACCACTACTGTAAGGGCCAGCGTTTTTACAAATGGCGATTCAATGAGAGACAGGCTCCTAGATCCCAGATGTTTGACCTAATCCACCTGGCCTGAAAATGGCTCAGACCGGAGTCCAGAGTCCTGCCCAGATGGTGGAATCCCTAGTACTGGATCGATATTTAAGAGAACTTCCCAGTGGTCTTCGTGAGTGGGTCAGCCAAGGAAACCCCACTAATTATGACGCCATGATAGCCCAAGTAGAAAGATACTTGTCTGCAAAAGACTTGGAAAAGTCTTCTAGGTATCTGGGGCCGAACCAGAGACCAAAAGTCCAGCGGAGTGAACCTGAAGCTACTTCCAGAGAAGGAGTGCATCTGCGCAAAACAGACTCCAGGACCCCCCTTCCTTTGAAAAATGACCACTTTGGTGGAAACTCCATAACCTGCTTCGAGTGACAGAATACAGTGGCACTAGTTGACTCTGGAAGTGCCTTGACTCTAGTGGCTGGTGGCTTAGTCAAGCCGACACATATACAGGAGCACCACACATTGGGTGTGCTTTGTATTCACGGAAGTACTGTGAGATATCCTACCGCCGATATAGAGGTTTATGTACAAGACAGGCTGGTAAAGATATCAGCGGTAGTTGTGCCACGGTTACCCTATTCCTTTGTCATAGGAAGGAACTTCCCTGACTTTTACTCCCTCTTGCAGTCCCCAACACTGTTAAAACAAGGTGATGGTCTTCTCGACATATTCCCTTTTTCCCACCCTGACTTGTATGTTACCAATCCAAAAAGTCACAAAACCAGGAGGCAATGCAGAGAAAGCAGATGGAGGTTTAATAAAGCCATTAACGGGGTTTTGCTGGGTGACCATGGGAAACGGTCAGGGAAAGGTGTTGGCACTCAGTGTACTGAAGAAGAGATGGTGGGTGAACAAAAGGAACCCCACACCGAGCAAGACATAGAGGTTGGGGCGAATGACCCCAGAGCTTTGGATACTTCCAGTGTTAGCTTTGGGAGAGCACAGGTAAATGACCCTCTGTTACAGAATGCTAGGAGTACTGTGGTGGAGGTGAATGGGGTACCTGTTGAAGGTAGTACAAAAGTTACATGTCCCTATTTTATCCTCAGAAATGACCTGCTCTACAGAATAACTTTAGATGAGGGCCAAGAAACTGAGCAGCTAGTGGTGCCTTCTTCCTACACCCGGAAGGTGCTGGATTTTTCCCACTCTCATCTCTTGGGGGACACTTGGGAGTGGAGAAAACTCAAGAACGGGTTCTAAGACGGTTCTTTTGGCCAGGGGTATATGAGGAAATTAAGAGGTATTGTGCTTCTTGTCCCGAATGCCAACTCTCCTCCCCAAACCTAAGCTAAAAGCACCCCTCATACCTCTTCCGATTGTTGATGTGCCCTTTGAAAGAATTGGTATGGACCTAGTGGGTCCGTTGGATAAATCTGCTAGGGGTCACCAGTACATCTTAGTGATCCTCGATTATGCCACCCGATATCCCGAGGCCATTCCAATGCAGAAGCCAATTCCCAAAACATCGCAAAGGAATTGGTCCATGTGTTTGCACGTGTTTGCATTCCAAAGGAAATATTAACCGATCAAGGTACCCCATTTGTTTCCCGGATGAGGGGACTTATGTAAGTCATTGAGTATACGTACTTTGAGGGCCTCAGTGTACCATCCCCAGACAGATGGACTGGTAGAGAGGTTCAATCGCACCCTGAAAGGGATGTTACGTAAAGTTGTTAGTCGGGATGGGAAAGACTGGGACCTACTGCTCCCGTACCTGCTTTTTGCTGTCAGAGAGGTGCCACAGAGCTCTACAGGTTTCTCACCATTTGAACTCCTGTATGGGAGGCACCCCAGGGGGATACTAGATGTTCTACGGGAAACCTGGGAGGAACAAGGTGTCCCTGGGACAAATGTGGTACAGCATGTGGAACAGATGCAAGGGCGTATGGCCCGAATTGTTCCTCTTGTACGCCAGCACATGGAGCAGGCACAAAGTGTCCAAAAACTACACTATGACCAAAGGGCCACTGTGAGAGAATTTAAAAGGGGTGACCGGGTTATGGTCCTTGTTCCCACAGCAGAGAGTAAGCTTCTGGCCCAGTGGCAGGGGCCTTATGAAGTTCTGGAGAAAGTGAGTCCTGTAAATTACAGGCTCAGTCAGCCCAATCGCCGTAAGAAGGAGGCCGTGTTTCATATAAACCTTCTGAAGCAATGGAGGGACAGAGAAGCCAGTGCAGTTGCCATGGGGGACATAACGATAGGTTCCCTTGCCTTTGAACAGTCGGTGTCAATTTCAGCAGAGCTGACTCCTGAGCAAGCAGAGCAGGCTAATGACATGGTTGAGAGAAATGGGGATGTCTTCTCGCCAATACCGGGCAGAACCTGGGAGATTACCCATGACATTCTTACGGAGCCTGGAGCTACTGTTATTATTATTATTATTATTATTATTATTCTTTATTTATAAAGCGCCAGCATATTCCGCAGCGCTGTACAATAAGCACAGTATAGACAGGGTTACAATACATTGAACAACATTTGACAAACAGTACAGGAGGAGATGAGGGCCCTATTCCCGTAGGAACTCACAATCTGGGAGGGTTGGGGTTGGAAACAGGAGGAGAGGACTGTAAGGTTAGAGTGATTGTTGATTGCGTCAGTGAGTTGGGTGGTAGGCTTCCCTAAATAGGAATGTTTTAAGGGAGCGTTTGAAGGAAGAGAAGTTAGGGGAAAGTCTGACAGTATGAGGGAGAGCGTTCCAGAGAGTGGGGGCTGCGCGTGAGAAATCCTGCAGTCTATCATGGGAAGAGGTGATGCGGTGAGAAGCTAGGCGCAGGTCACTGTTTGACCTTAGGGAGCGGGCTGGGGTGTTTATTGGTGATTAGTGAGGACAGGTAGTGGGGAGCTGAGTTAGTGAGGGTTTTGTAGGTAAGGATAAGGATTTTGAACTTAATTCTGCAGTGGATGGGGAGCCAGTGAAGGGACTCGCAGAGGGGAGCGGCAGAGACAGAGCGGCGGGTGAGGTGAATTAGTCTGGCGGAGGCGTTCAGGATGGATTGTAGGGGGGAGAGGCGGGACAGAGGGAGGCCAGATAAGAGATTATTGCAATAGTCGAGTCGGGAGATTACCAGGGCGTGTATGAGTTGTTTTGTGGCGACAGCTGTTAGAGTTAATTCCTACAGGATTCCCGAGGTCAGAAGGGAAGCGGTAAGGGCTGAGGTTAAGAAAATGCTTGAGCTCGGGGTGATAGAAGCATCTCATATTAACTGGTCCAGCCCAATTGTTTTGGTGCCCAAACCTGATGGCTCTATAAGGTTCTGCAATGACTTCAGAAAGCTGAATGAAGTCTCAAAGTTTGACGCCTATCCCATGCCACGGGTCGATGAGTTGGTAGAGAGACTCGGAAAAGCTAGATTTCTCTCTGTGTTGGATCTGACCAAGGGTTATTGGCAGATACCACTATCTGAGCGCGCCAGGGAGAAGACAGCGTTTACCACACCTGATGGCTTGTTCCAATATACAATAATGCCATTTGGTCTACATGGTGCCCCGGCAACCTTTCAGAGACTGATGGACAAGTTACTCAGGCCCCATGCCCATTATGCGTCCGCCTATCTCGATGACGTTATTATTCATAGCACAGACTGGGACTCGCACCTGCCGAAAGTAGAGGCAGTGCTGGACACCTTTAGGAAGGCTGGGTTGACAGCAAACCCCTCTAAGTGTGTTATCGGCTTAGCAGAAGCCAAATACCTGGGCTACGTGGTAGGGAGAGGGTTGGTGAAACCTCAGATTGACAAGGTGGGAGCCATACAGAATTGGCCTCGACCACTTAGAAAGAAACAGGTCAGAACATTTCTTGGAATGGTTGGGTACTATCGCCGGTTTATACCCCATTTTGCTACCAGAGCTGCTCCCCTCACTGACCTCATTAAGGCAAGAGTACCAGACATGGTGTGCTGGGACAGCAAAACAGAGGAGTCCTTCTTGGATCTTCGCTCTGTACTGTGCCAGAAACCGATCCTGGTAGCGCCAGACTTTACGAAGGAGTTTTTCTTACAGACTGATGCCTCTGACGTGGGCTTAGGGGCTGTACTTTCCCAGTACGTAGATGAGGAAGAGCATCCCGTGTTATACCTAAGCCGAAAGCTATTACCCCGAGAGCGGCGCTATGCTGTGGTTGAAAAGGAGTGTTTGGCCATTAAAGTGGGCCATGGACACTCTCAAATATTACTTGCTGGGACGACGGTTTACCCTGGTCACTGACCATGCTCCCTTGCGTTGGATGCACACCAACAGGGACAGGAACTCCAGGGTCCTGCGGTGGTTTTTGTCATTGCAACCGTTTCACTTTGTTGTGCAGCACCGGGCTGGTCTGCTGCATGGGAACGCTGATGCTCTCTCTAGGGTGCATGGCCTTGCGGCGGCGGCCGCTTCTCACTCCTGTGTTCAGCTGGGGAGGGGGATGTGTGACAGAGTACAGGATCATGCGTATATAAGCCTGAGGTTGCAACGTGCTGTGTATCCAGGTTACTAACAGGTTAAAGGCTCCTGTCCTGCTAGCACACCTTTTCTCCATCCTAATTAGCTCGGGCCTATTTAGTAGGTCTGGGAGAACAGGGAAATGGTTCAGAGTGGAGCTGAACCAAGCCCAGAGAGGTTGTCTCCTAAGTTGTCTGGTAAGGGACTGACTTTTTGTTACCTACTGTTCAAAACGTATGGTTTATGTTTTTTGTGCTGGAAGCAGAGTAGCTGCTCCAGCCTCCTGTAGTCAGAACCTACAACTGTGAGTTAGTCTCCTGACAGGAGTAGGCCTGTTCATTTGTTTATCATTTGTTGTTACTTTCTTTTCTGCGTGGCAAAACATGTGATTAAAAAAGGGGGGAATCACCCAAAAAAAAAACCCGCAAGAGATTTACTGTTCACCAAATAAACGTTGTTTGCAGTGCAACCTCCTGGCTGTCCTGACCCTCTTTGGCCACGACCTTACCACAGCGCTAACAGGGTTTTTAACTCGTTAGCGAATCGGAGGCAATCTGTGTGGAGCGCTATGACCTCCTTTAAGCTAGTGCTAACATGAGCACTAGTGTTAGCTTGAAGGAGGTGATGGAGCCCAATGTTTTTATGGAGCAATTTTATCTGTGGCCACAAGGTGACAACCTGGTGATAGTAAACTTTACTATAAAATATTTTGCATATCTAAGTCCAACTTTGAAGTGCAGAGTTCCTGCAACAAAATTTATCAGTACTGAAATTCATTATATTCCATTACTGGCTGGGCAGAATCTTAAAGGGAAGCTGTCAAGTACAGCCAATATAATCATAATATGTATCGCATGTGTAATTAAAACACCTCATTTAAAAAGTCAATTAGTTTTCAAGGGAGAGGGTAAAGTATAAATTTATATACTGATTTCTATATACTGATGGCGAGTGCTACTCTACATTCTACAGACTTCATACACTAAAGAAAATCACACTGTTTTATTTAGGGATGCATTTCAAAAAATTATGTTCCTCGGTTAGATAGCTGGTTTTATTTGCAATTGCCTAGGCTCTGCTTTTATTCCAAAGGTGCAGCGTTACATCCTGCGACCCTGTTCTGCTGATGTCTCTTTATGATGTCTGGACTTCTCACATGTACAATTCTGTTTCATGTCTGCCATGTAGGTCCTTTAAATGGCAATGCCAAGATATAAAACACTTCCAGGTTTTCAAGTGTAGGAGCAAGATTGCCGGGTTGTGGACAGCAACCCTGATGACAATAAACATGTTTTTAATTAGAGAAAGGGGGGTGTGTGGATCCTGAGGACGAGCAACAGCACTAGTGGCCTGCTCTACGGTGGGGCCCGCTCAGGTTTCGCAAGGTTTTAGCTTGCTTGTGCCATTACAGGGATGAATGCTCCATATGCAAATCAGTCTGCTCTCACCCAATGAGGGTGGCCAGTACTGACTGCCAAGGACGTCATCCCGGCACGAGAGGTGCAGCAACCCCCGACGATCATTTCGGCCTTGTTAGGCCTCATCAGGAGGGTATAGCTGACACCCCTCTAGGCACATCAAGCAAGGGGTCCACGTCTGGATGACCCTGTATACTTATTGTGAGAGAAAGGGGGGGTGTGAGGATCCTGAGGACGAGCAACAGCACTAATGGCCTTCTCTACGGTGGGTGCCCGCTCAGGTCTCACAAGCTTTTAGCTTACTTGTGCCATTACAGGGATGAATGATCCATATGCAAATCAGCCTGAAATCACCCAAAAAGGGTGGCCAGTACTGACTTCCAAGGACGTCATCCCTGCACGAGAGGTGCCGCAACCCCCGACGATCGTTTCGGCCTTGTTAGGCCTCGTTTTTAATTATGCAAGTCTTCTTTTTAACAAGTTGATCATTTAAACTTGTTTTTAATAATGCGTTAATCATGTTTTCAATTATGCTTTTATTGATTATGTAAAATGTGTAAATGCTGGGACACATTAGTGGTGCTGTGTTTGAGAAAAGCTCTAGTCGGAATCCAAAACATTGTGGCCTCTGTCCAATAAAATCTCTGAATGGATTATAGCAGTACGCCGGGTCTTATTATTGTGTGACAGATACACAGAGACACTGGCACACACTGGTATATAATGACAACACTGATAAAGGCACACCAACAATGAGGGCACATAAGGAGACTCTAACCCCCCCCCCCACAAACACAGACACACATTTTGAAACCCATTTACGGCTCATGTGGCTAGACACCCTGAAGGGCTTGAGTGCAGGGCATCTTCATTCAGTGCAAGGGAAGAGACTCTATCTAGAGTCTAGAACTTTTCAACCCAACAATCTTTCTGTAAAAGATAAATAAAAAATACAACTAAATCTTTATATTGTGTTGATCTTTTATCTACCACTGTGCTGGGACAGCTTTTTCCATAATAGGGAGGCATGGGGAAATGTTCAAAGGGCTTATGGCAGTAGAGTCAGGGGGATATAAATGACTACACAGTACCACACTAATATACCCATTTCTTTTAGGTATATTGGTCATGATGACATTATTGGACTTTATAGGACTTCCAGAAGTCCACATACAAGGGTCCAAAATCCCCTGTTACTTTTAAAGTATCTCCAGCTCTTCTGTGGATTCCCCCAGTGTGGCCCTTTGTCCAGTAGGCCAATCTTTCTGACAGGAAAAAGCAGGTCACCACAGGAGCATAGAAACATAGAAAAATGTCGGCAGATAAGAACCTTTCGGCCCATCTAGTCTGCCCAATTACATGGATACTTTACCTGGATTTATCTTTTGTTTAGGATAGCCGTATGCCTATCCCATGCCTGCTTAAATTCAATTACTGTTTTGGCCTCTACCACTTCAACTGGAAGACTGTTCCATGTATCCACCACCCTCTCAGTAAAATAATGCTTTCTGATGTTACTTTTAAACCTTTGCCCCTCTAATCTAAGACTATGTCCTCTTGTTTTGCTACTTTGCTACTTTTGCTACTTACATACATAAGGTAAGTATATCAGAGGCTGAATGGGAAGATTTGTCCACCCTACATAGGGAAAACATGCAACACTCCTAACATGTCCTCTGCACTGTAGAGGTTAAATGTAAGATTATATAACAATAATGCGCATAGAATTTTATTCTCAAATAGATAAAATATCAACACAATGTAAATATGTTAGCTTTTATAGTTTCATGTATTTGTTTATCTTTTATAGAAATATTGTTGGGATGAATGATTCTAGACTCTAGATGCAGTCCCTTATCTTGCATAACTGCACACTAACAAGTCTATTCACTAAAGATGAAACTCAGGAGAATTGGCAGGAGAAGAGAACAATCTAGACCAAATAGCAGACTTGGAAAGTGAGATAAAGGGGAGAATTTTTCTGGTTTGTCTATTTTGACTTAGGAGAATTGGCAGAAGTGAAAATTCTATGTTTCACCTTTTGTGAATAGACCTGAAGGTTTGCGATCAGAGTGAGATTATCAGCACTACAGCTTCCTAATCCCAGCAGAACATTAGCATAATGCCTGCATGTGGAGATTGCAAAAACAACAAATTGAAACTATACTGTAGTTGGATATTCATCAATTATAACATGTTATATAAAATGTTAGTGCGGTTCCATGAGCCTTTAATTTCAAATGTTTGTCTATACAAAATATGTACATATATATTTAGTAAATATATGGAGAGCTTTGTACGAGAAGACCAGTATTTTGAAATGGATTCTGAAGGAAACAGGGAGCCAGTATAGAGATTGACAAAGGGTGGAGGTTTGAGAGGTGCAGGGTGCGAGGTGACTGAGTCTGGCACAGGCGTTCATAAGACTGCATAGAGAGGATCTGGGATTTTTTAAGGCCAGAGAGAAGAAGGTTACAGTAGTCAAGGCAAGAGATAATAAGAGCTTGGATGAGTATTTTACTAGAGTCCTGATTCAGAAAGGGACAGATGCGTGCAATGTTTTTTTAGGTGCAAGTAGCAAGGTTTGGTTAGAGACTGAAAATGAGGAGTGAAGGAGAGATCAATGTCCAAGGGGACCCCTAGGCAACGAGCCTGAGAGAAAGAAGTAATGGTGGCACCATTCACCTGAAGGGAAATGGGTGCAAGAATAGAGGTTTTAGAAGGAGGGAAGACAAGAAGTTCAGTTTTAAAGAGGTTGAGCTTCAGGAAAAATAAGGTCTTCCAGTCAGAGACAGCTGACAGGCAGGCAGTAACACTTTCCAACACGTGAGGAGGGAGATCGGGGGAGGAAAGGTATATTTGGGTGTCGTCATCATAGAGGTGATATTGGAGTCCATAGGAAGAAATGAGGTTGCCCAGAGAGGCAGTATAGATTGAGAAGAGTAGGGGACCCAGAACAGAGCCTTGAGGTACCCCAACCGAGAGAGGAACCGGTGGTGAAGAGGCAGCGGCACTGAAGGAGCAAAGAGAGAGGTAGCAGGAGAACCAGGAGAGAGCGGTGTCACCAAGGCCAAGTTGACACAGCGTGAGGAGCGGGAGAGGGTGGTCAACACACAGTGTCAAATGCAGCAGAAAGATCAAGAAGAATAAGAAGGGAGAAGTGACCTTTGGTTTTAGCTTCAACTAAGTCATTAGTCACCTTGGTTAGAGCAGTCTCAGAGTGCTGGGAGTGAAAGCTGGACTGGTTTGGATCAAGCAGAAAGTTAGCAGTGAGAAAATTGGTGAGCTGGTTATAGACCAGGTGTTCTAGGATTTTGGAGGCAAAGGGGAGTAAAGAGATGGGACAGTAGTTTGAAAGGGAGGTAGGATCAAGAGATGGCTTCTTTAGAATGGGGTGATCAGAGCACATTTCAATGCAGAGCAGAAGACTCCAGATGAGAGGGAGAGGTTAGAAATATGAGTCAATGCAGGAATAATGACTGGTAGAACAGACCGAGTAAGATGTGAGGGGATGGGGTCAAGCGGACAGATGGTCGGGCATGAAGACATGAGAACTTCTGAGACATCCTTCTCTGAGACTGGAGAAAAGGAAGACACACAGGGTTATTCAAAAAATCTGAATTGTAATACACCGACTCAGAGGCTCCTATTGCGTCTCTTTCCTTATATTTATTAAAATAGCAACAAGGATTTTAACATTTAAACTGAAAATGCATGTAAACATCCTTTAGAAAAAACACAAGCTCCAGACTAGACACTCCCACTCTTTCTAGTCCAATCCCTGTGTAGGTCCTCTTGATCTCTTCCCCTGATCTCCTTCCTTATTCCTCTTTCCTTGTTGCTGAGCAGACAGAGAAGTACACATGCGTTTTGCTCTCACATATTTTTAATGTTTTCTCTCCCTGACGCTACGTCACGGCTTCAACCGCGACGTTCGTCTACTTTAGCATCACAGCTACCTTCTTGGGTAGCTGCAGGGTTTTTCATACCTCCTTTTTAGTTTAAAACTTGTCCAATACTTTTTCCCCTACTCGGGGCTTGAGCAACGATTGGAGCCGGGAACTACCAGCCGCGCATCGTGATTCCCATGCATGTGCGGTGGGGTTCCCGCGCTACCGCTTCATTCCTCTCACTCTGCTTGAATCGGGCTTACTATATGTTGCGCCAGAAACCTGCTCTAAGAGCCCTTCACAGGAGGCAGAATCAGATTCAGGGGACAGCTTCAACCAGCAATCAGTCTCCTCTGTACAGCCTGGTAACTGCTCCCCTCCGACTCTAACTCCCCAGTTACATTCACCATCCGTGCCTCCATTTAATCCTGCTGTCCGTGCCTCCATTTAATCCTGCTGTCCAGGCCTCCATCAGTGTGACCGTATTTAAATTAGTTGCTGCTATGTCAGCTGATTTTTAAGTATACTGACTGACACCATTGCAGAAGCCACATCTTACAGCTAACACTTTCCCGGGCAATTCCGTCAGCGGGTCCACATATACGAACAGAGGGGCTGGCACCCCCGCATTACTGCCTGTGGACCTTGCTACCTACCAATTCTCACAAATGATCTCGCCCCCGCCGGGTGCTGCCGACAGATTTTTAAATCTATACTGTTATTATCTATAACGGCGAGTCACTATATGTCACCGCTACCAGCAGAAGCTGCCCAGGGCGATTCACTCACCACGGTGAGGCCCCCAGATATACCCCTGCCATGTGCTGCGGGGAAAAGGTTAATGAGCGGGTCCAAATATAACCAGAGAGGGGCTGGCACCCCCGCATTACTGCCTGTGGACCTTGCTACCGACCAATTCTCACATAAGAGCTCGCCCTCACCGGGTGCTGGTGACAGATTTTTAAATCTATACTGTTATTAACTATAGCTGCGAGTCACTATATGTCACCGCTACCAGCAGCTGCTGCCCAGGGCGATTCACTCACCACAGTGAGGCCCCCAGATACACCCCTGCCACGTGCTGCGGGTAACACAGTTGAATGATACGGCCAACTCTTTTGGAGGGGCTGGCACCCCGCACCAATGCCTGTGGTCCTCCAATTTTTATCTACGTATGTGAGCCCACTCCCACCGGGCACTTGTGGTGGAGGTCCCTAAGAGGGTGTGAACCTCCAATCCCTCTCAGGAGCTGGATTTGGGAAATGACCGGATGGTGAATCTCCAGATCCTGAACCAGAGGAGGGAAGTGACGAGGACACCCTTTGATGTTCCTGCCCCGGAGAATGAGAGTCAGAAGACTCAGTGTTTCCCTTTGTAATACTCTCCTTCTCCTTCATGTTAAAGCTTGGCCGCTGTCAGATCTCTAGTTTCTCCCCTTCCCCTATGCTTCACTGCAGAATCCTGATAGCATCATGGTAATGTCACTGCTTTGGTGCTGTGTGTTTTGGGCTCAGATCCCTCCGAGGTATTGGTAAATCAACCTGCCTCTACAATGTCTATAGCGAAGTCTTTTCAGACATTGACCCCCCTCCCACAAGGGTTACAGGTCAAACTGGCCTCCCACACGCTGCTCCCGCTCGCATAGGGGGGAGGGGGTTGGGCACGCACTCATCAGCGAGGGCTTTTTCCGAGCCAAATCAATGCATTTTGTTTCTCTGTCAGGAGGCTTCGCGCCAAAAGGTTTCCCAGTGTCCAGCCCCCCCCCACTGAGAGCTCAGATTTCACAAATAAGACTCTCTCTTAAATCTTATGATTAGACTGGTGGTTCACCTCTGGCCCGACTCCCCCAGACCTAATTATCCCTTTAACTCCTGGTGTACGGGCTTCATTCTTTTCTGCAGTTTTTAGGAAGGGTTTCTGCCCGCTCCACTGATTTTATCAGATCTCTTCAAGAGGCAATGTCTGGGGCTCAATCTAAATAGGAGTTTGGGTGTCATCTCCTGTATACTCATTTCCTACATCCCATGTGCTACACACACAACTCTGAGATTTTGGTTTACTCTATTGACCATTGATGTGTCAGCTCATCTTCCAAAATCACAACACCTCTAGTACACCAAAACACTTCCTCATTGGGGTTGAAACACTTTGACATAAAACTGAGTATACCACGCCACCGCCGGTGGCTTCAACATAATATACGCGCTGCAATGAGCCCAACTGTCCCTTGACCAGGAGTGTACGTATACTGACCTCGAGGTTTTTTTTTATTTATCTGCAAATATGTTACCAGGAAAGTAACATGGAGATTTCTCTCGTTTTTTTTCCGGTATCTCCTGGGTTCATGAACATTGAAATTCGTACAGTTTTACAGAATTACTATGTATACCTCCGAGGAAGTATTTTGCTGACCACGTTGAGTGGACATTTCTGCACGTCCTACCTAGGGTGGGATCATGTAGTTTCTTACATATTTCAGTTTATAACCATTACTATTGTGTTTTGCAGGAAGTCGTCCGGTCCTTGTTTACAGATCTGTACAGTCTCTGACCCAACCACCTCAACAAGCAGAGAATTAAGCAACTTTCGTCCTCACTGTCCTATAACTCTTCTTATGCTTTGGGCGGACTTTCCGTTAGTCCACTTTAAATGGCTACTAATGCTGGCACTGACTATTTTGATAATTGACCTGTCGACCAGCGGGGCAGACAATGTTCTGGGTACAGTTGCCCTAAGATCCTGTTTTAGCTACGATTCCTCAGGGATGTGTTGGCATATTTTGGGCTGTTCGCGCAGTTTGCTCAGTACTCAGAGGATGCTTGGGGGATCTCCTCTAATAGATATTTACCTTCTAGTCTTGCGTAGACAGGTCTGTCTCAGTTTCCACACCTGTGGGTACAACTGAACTCAGATGTTTTGTTAACCTGATTTTGGGGAGCCTTGTGTGGTCACTACTGCCAGAGGTCTTTGGTTTGCTTCGGATCGGCTCCCTCAACATAGCGATTTGAGACAACTGACAGGTCATGTGCCCTCCATTATTTCTACAGGGGATGGTAGATTGATCAGTCTTCCTCAGGATGGTCGTCTTCCCCCTGGACTGGTCTCCGTATTACCTGGGAGATCTTTGCTCCCCACTTCTCACTTGAGCGGTCTCTGGTTTGGGATTGGGGTTTCTTCCCAAAGAGCATCAGGACCTTATTGTGTTCCCTCTCGTGTTAGGGGTTTGGGAAGTCCTCTCTATCGACTTTCATGCTTACCTGGATTTGTACACGTTTTTTCTGCCCGCTCGAATAGGAGTCTTGCACGCTTTCCCCGCGCTTCGCAGCGGTTTCCCCTCGTTTGTTTCATTCGGAGCCCCTCATCGGGCTGTGGGTTCGGCCACGTTAGGCAATTGGCTCTGGGCTTACTGACCCTTGTAGGCATAGACATTTATTGTTAGGGACGCCCTCTGTGATTGGCGTTGGCTCTTTCAGCAGTGGCTGCTGGCTCTCGCTTGGAGGATTGGGATCCTCTGCACCTAATGTGTTTTATTTCTGTCTCACATTTCTCTATTGTTTTCAATGCTCTATATACCGCGATGGGATCCACGATCTTGACCTGCTGGCTTAAATGTCAGTGTTTGGGGTGCACTCGGTGCGCAGTGCTGTGGCCTCCTTCGCCGTGCTGGCGGCTTGCCGTCTGGAGGTCTTACTTGCAGTTGTGGTTTGATTTGGGGAGTCTACATTTAAGACTTCCTACTTCACTCCGGTAGTTCATTGGTCCGCACCCCTGGTGGACAAGCTTTGAACTCGCAATAGGAGCCTCTGAGTCGGTGTATTACAATTATAAAATTTTCCTAAGTTTGAATTGTAATAATAAGACTCAGAGGCGAGTATTGCCCGCCTCTCCCTCCCGCTTTAGTATTATGGGGGTGCCGTCCCAATGTTTTGGGTACTTGTACCGCCGTAGGTTACGGCTTCCACTGATTCCTTGTCGTGTCTCTGCTTTCTCTGCAGCTCCTTCTGACTGGATATCGCTGTGGCGCACCTCGTGCCCATCTGGATATTTTCATTCCCTACCTCTCGGGACCCCGTTGGTTCTGTGCCTGGTGTTCGTACTGGATGTTTGAATGACTGCTTGCAAACACCAAGAAAAGAGGAATAAGGAAGGAGATCAGGGGAAGAGATCAAGAGGAGCTACACAGGGATTGGACTAGAAAGAGTGGGAGTGTCTAGTCTGGAGCTTGTGTTTTTTCTAAAGGATGTTTACATGCATTTTCAGTTTAAATGTTAAAATCCTTGTTGCTATTTTAATAAATATAAGGAAAGAGACACAATACTCACCTCTGAGTCTTATTATTACAATTCAAACTTCCCTTCATACTTAGGAAAATTTTATAATTGTGGCCGAAAGGTAACCGAACAGTGAAATTCAGGGTACGGTTACCTTTCCTGGCCATTTGGCTATTCAGAGAGCAGGCAGTTTGCCAAATACTGGTGAATTGCCTGCACATACGGTGCCTGTTCGTTGCCTGTTCGAGGGCAGTGAAATCCCCATAGAGAAGCAATGCTTCGTCTATTCAGAGAACAAAAACCAGCAGTGAAAAGTTGCCGAATTGCCCTGCTGTTCAGTGGTTTCATGCAACAGATTTATTCAGGCGAATCCCAAGCTTCAATGTTAAAAATATTCCATTTTAATTCAATATCTAATAAACCGTTGATTATAATATTCTGCAGAATAAAGTCTCTTTATTTATAGATTTTTTGGAATCTTTTAGGCATTTTTTTCGGGATTATTTTTGCGAAAATTTTTGTTTGGTTATTATTTTAAATAGTTTTTTCTTTTTTCTGTAACAGCCCTTTTTATTGTCATTCATTGGATCTTATATGTAAATTTCAGACATTTTCGTTCTGTAGTCTCTTTGCAAACAGCGTTTCACTTTTCAAACATTCATGATTTTTTTTTCCACTCCATTCGTCTGCGGTGTCAGGTTTTTCCGGCGGCTGCTCTGCGCTATGATCGGCGGCTGCTTGGGTTTCTCCGGCGTGTTCGGCGAGGTTAATCGAGATGTTTTTGCGGGTTTCGTGTGTGTTCGACCTGGTTTTGCGGTGGGTGTTCGGTGGGTGTTCGGCGGGTTTTCGGCAGCTTTTCTATGCACTATGACGGCCATCTGGTGCTTGCAGAATACACCGCAGGGTCGGCAAAATGGGATCGCCAAATCACACCAAATTGAAGAGAACAAAAAGTCACCGCACGTGCGGTGACTTTTCTATTCTCTTTGAATAACCCTGATAGTAGAAGAGGGGGCTTTGAGAAAGGGAGTCAATGTGGTTGAATGGTTAATGGAGGAGGGCAGTGAAGAAATTTATAGTCTGAGTTTAGTGATCTTATCGGTTATTACAACTATCAATTCAGAAAAAAATACTATAAAAACTATTTGTTGACCAGATGATTGAAATTTTATTTCTTTATGAATCAATTAGTAATGTTCTCACTTCTCAAATTTTAACTTTTAAAGTCTGATTTCTCTAAAATGTATCTATTAATTTTCATAAGAGATCTTATAAATAACAATGGACAGCAAAATCTTTCATTTAATCATTGAATATATATTCTTATAAATGCATTAAATGTGCATGAAAAAATAAAAGTGAATTATTTTGTAATAAAAAAATAATAATGTGCTATTGCTGTCAGTGGCATAAAACATACACGGTAAAACATGTTTTTAAGCCTCTGTAAGAGAAAAAAAATACATATTTTGATAATATTGATGTCTCTATTGTGAAATGATTATTTTTCAAATACCAATATCTCACAGCAATATATGTGTTATGTTCCCTCCAGCCATGCCCACTGGTTATGAGAGTTCTTCTCAGCCTTTTTGAGTATAGGGTTAATCTGTTTGGCTCCCAGCCTCTGGAGTCTTGGTGCCTGATCAGACCTGTGATCACATGATCTGTACTGCCCTATTTATATGGCCTTTAGTGCTACAGTTCCTTGATCCAGTATAAGGTTCTCTTTGCTGTGTTTCTGCTTGTGTAATATTGTATTTTTGATCTCCTGGATTCTTGACTTCTGGCTACGTATCCTGACCATTCTTGCTTCTAACCCCCTGGTACCGTATATTGGAATTTCTGGTTTAAGACTCCTGGCCGTTATATTGATTATTCTCTTGCTTAATCCCATTTTGTGTTTTGTATGTGTGGTCTTCAGGTTCTGATTTGTTTGTACCTCACTACAGTCTCTGTTTATGTTTCTTGTTCTGGTGTTAGACCTAATCGCAAGGCATCCATTGGTTTGTGCTGGTTGCAGCATAATCTGTTTCTAGTGAAGTCCTCCCCTGCAGGTTGTAGGCTATATTCCTGTCTAGTCCGGTGTTCTGTGTATCTAGTGCAGCAATTTATTGTTTTTTTGGAGACCACCTCAGGGATCCCTTTCTGGTACTATTGTTGCTAGATCCTTCCTGTCTAGTCTGGTTTTACCCTGTCCTCGTGTATGTTTCCCACCCTGTACTCAGTGTAGATTAGAAGGTCATTCAAGGACCTTCTCCCAGAGCAGGGTGTTCCTCGTGTGTCTATAATCTTGTCTTGTCTGGTTAGTTCTGTATTCAGTGTTCAGGGTTCTGCATAATGCAGAGAGACACAGACCGGCCTAAAGGGCTTAACAATAAACACAGCAACAAGGTCCCCCCTTTGGCTCCTGAGGGGGGCAACGTGACAATATGTTTATGAACCAAGGGCCCAATTCCCCTGTTACCGGCAAAAGGGCAAGTGAAGGGCAGTAAGTATAAAAATCAGCATACACGAATTTCCTTGCCGTCTCCCTTTAAACACAGCTAGTCCAAGTTTATTAGTGTCTGGCTGCTGAATAAAATGAAGACATTGCCTGAAACCAGCAGCACTGTACACCGATGCTGGTATCGGCTCTTGGTATCCATAGGACTCCATGGAGCCCAGCATGTCCCAGCCTAAAGGTCTGCACAAGTTCGCACTCACTGGATCATTAGATGAAGCGTAGAGATGCTGGGAACTATTCGTCCCAAGTCTTTCACTGCTCATGGCAAAAGGAAGCCGCAGATCTCTAAAACCCTCTACTGTGGGATGAGAGGCGAGTATGAGATTTATTGAGAGGGTTATTTTAGTGTGTTAAGTGATTTTGCAAAGGTCAAAATATTGTATTGTTTGACTTAAAAAAAACTGCCATAAAAAAAAGAAATGACCCAAACAGAGCCAAGATGAAAGCTAGCTAATGTTTCTGTAGGAAACCCGGGAAAACACACACGGAAGAACTCATGTGTTTTTCTAGGTACCTGAATCGAAGAGAATATGAGGATTTTCTTAAAGCTTATCTCTGATCCAGACTATACCAGCTGCCTCCAACATTTGATGGATTTTAGGAAGTAATCTGGGATCTTGGTAGAAGAAAAAGAACGGAGAGCCTATGGGAACAGTTTTCCATTAGTTTACTGGCTGGCCAAAAGAGCAGCAGTCTAAAGAACAGACCTACTATTCCATTGCCATGACTACAGGTCCATTATATCAGGAAAGTCTTTTCGTGTTTCTTCAAAATAATTAATGTATACAAGTCAGTCACTTCAAAAGTATTATGGTAATAACCAATTTAAAAACATAAATAAAATTAAAAATGAACACGTTGTTAAAATAAAGAACTAAGAGTAACAATTGAATGTTCAAATCTTTTTTTCTGTGAGTCAATGAGAAATATTTTGATTTATAATTTTGTGGTTTTGCTGTTCAAGCCATACTAATATTCTTATCTCTGAGCTGTGAGTGTCATGGCCAGTTTTTCTTCTGTGTGCTGTCAACATCTAAATAGATCTGTGTCACCGAGCTCAGATATCTTACCACCTTTGCTTGGATCGAAGAATAAATACATCCTGTTGCTAAATCCTTTTCCTGCAAAAGTGCCTTTAAAATGACATTTTCATTGCTGCCTTCAGTAAGATGAAAATGGGATTTAGACTAGAAATCAAAAATGTGATAACTGAGCTTTTAAAAGTATAAGAGAGTATTGGTCACTCGAAAACCCAATAAACAGAATATACTTACTGAACTACGGAATGAAAATCCATTAAAAAATAATTCCATGTCTCGTAGAAAGAAAAATCTAAAAACCCAGGGCAAATTCACATTTGTTTTGCATATGATCAAAGAGTCTACATAAAAGGAGGTTGTTTTCATTGTTTACAGTTAACCATTAATAATAAATAGGAAGGGGGGAGAATCAATTTTATTGTGTGTAGATAAATACGAAAAATAAAGAATCAATTTTGTGTTAAACCTGATATTCTTTGGATGGGATTTGACTTAAAGTAGTAGCTCAAGCAAATACAGCTATAGCTTGGCATTTTATTGTGAGCCTGTCATCAACAGGAGGCATTGGACATGACCAAAAATCAGTATGGTAGGAAGAATAATGGATACCAGCACAGATCTTGTTACCCGAGAGAGATCCACTCTGACTCGAGTGCACGGACTAGCCAGCTCCCCTACAGCCAAAACAATCTGTATACTGTATGAGTTTGGGCTTTAGAAAATTCCCTGTTTTGGGCCGAAATGTTTTGTATTTTTTTTTTCTCATGTTTTGCTAAATAAATGGAGTGGTAAAAGATCTATGGAATGCTGAACCATAGTTTTCTTATAAAAAATCAGAATGGACCCTAACAGCTACGTATATATATATGCTAAGAGATGTTAATTTTGTTTTTGCCATTTTAAAGGCATTTCACCTTCACAAATTCACTTTGCAACTACTTTTTGGTCACAGCATTTTTTCTTTAGTTTTACACTAGTATTAAGAATAACTAGTTGTTTGGAATTACTAATACAACGTTAAAGAGTTAAGATAAAGGATCAAAAACATCAACTTTCAATGATCACATAATCTCAAAATTTGCTTTGAGAAAATACATACCATGATGAATGTAAACAGAAGGTGTTTGGCTGATTTGGGATTTTAAACAGGAAGAGTCCTATTTTGTAATGGACATGTGCTTTGTGCGATGACAATTTCTAAAGAACAACAGAAAAAATGCACAATCAGTGCACTAGAAAACTCACAAAAAACATAATAGTTAAGACTTTATTGGGTGTAACAATACACATACACACAAAACATATAAAGAGAGAAAATACCAATGCAATGTCATGCATCCCCAAACAACAAAATGAAATAAACAAAGCTATACATGGGTAGCATACTGTACATAAGACCATCCATCCTAAACCTCCAATACCATAATAAGAAGTCAGCTACCAAAGAGGCAGTCACATGTGTATAGGTGTAAATAGTTACTGACTAATACCTCGACAGTTCGAGCTGCCTACACACCTCTCTAGCTAACTGATTAATGAAGGAACAAACAATAGACGGTAGAGGTACAGCAAGAGGATGACCAGATAGAAATATACAGGAGCTTGCACAGACTGAAAGAATCAGTGGCTGTTTAGAAAAAAGAAGCTCCAGCATAATCCCAGTTCGGCAAAACGCGTCGAGCATGATGCTTCTTGTTCTTAGCAGCCTCTGATTCTTTCAGTCACTGCCTGCCCTTGTGTATTTCTATCTCGTCATCCATGTTCCTTTACCTCTACCATCTATAGGGTTATTCAGAGAGAGACGATATGGCTCCGAAATTGCACCGAACAGTGAATATCCCCATACGGTGCCATTCGGCTATTCAGAAAGCAGGCAGTTTGCCAAATTTTGGCAAATTGCCAGCGAAATACAATGCCTGTTCGATGGCAGTGAAAGTCCCCATAGAGAAGTAATGGTTTATCTATTCAGAGAACACAGAACAGCAGAGAAATGTCAATGAAATGCCCTTATGTTTGGTGCTTCAGGTGGTAATTCAGGAGGTTTAATCAGATGAATCCCATAGGTTTCAATGTTAAAAATATTCCAACTTTTATTGAATATCTATCAAACCGTTTATTCTTTTAATCTGCAGCAAAAAGTATTTTTATATTTTTTTTTTAGGCATTTTTCGGGATTTCTTTTCTGATTTATTTTTTTAAAATAAGTTTTTTTCTGTAACAGACCTTTTATTCTTATTATTCATATGACTTTATATGTTAATTCCATACATTTTCGTCTAGTAGTTTTTTTGCAAACACCTTCTCAAATTTAAAACTTTCAATCATTTTGATATTTTTTTTTTTACACCATTCGTCGGCTTGTTGGCTTTTTCTGGCAGCTGGTCGGTGCTGTGTTCGGCGGATCGTCGGCTTTCTTTGAACGCGTTCAGTTTTTTTTTCTGTGGTTTTACTGTGGGTGGTCGGCTTTTTCAGATGTGTGTGTGGTGTTACTTCGGAGGGGATGCGGCAGTTTTGTCGCAGACATTTGAATGCGGTCAGCATATTTTCCCTGCACTTTGGGGACCCTGTTGATTCCCTGAAGTGCGGGGAACGGGAAAGCACCGAAATTTTGATGAGATTTTGGTGCCCTCTGAATAACCCCTCTATTGTTTGTTCCTTCGTTATTCGTTATCTAGGGAGGGGTGGAGGCAGATCTTTGGTAGCTGACTTCTTATTATGGTATTGGTGGTTTAGGAAGGATGGTCTTATGTACAGTTGCAAGAAAAAGTATGTGTACCCTTTGGGATTACGTGGAGTTTTGCATGAATTGGTCATAAAATGTGCTCTGATCATCATCTAAGTCACAACAATTTGAAAAACAGTCTGCTTAAAATAATACAACACAAACCTTATGTTTTCATGTTTTTATTGAACAGAACATGTAAACATTCACAGTGCAGGGTGGGAAAAGTATGTGAACCTTTGTACTTAATAACTGGTTGAGCCTCCTTTTGGCAGCAATAACCTCAACCAAACGTTTCCTATAGTTCCAGATCAGACCTGCACAACGATCTGGAGTGATTTTGGACCACTCCTCTTCACAAAACTGTTTCAGTGTAGCAATATTCTTGGGATGTCTGGTGTGAATCGCTCACTTAAGATCATGCCACAACATTTCAATCGGGTTGAGGTCAGGACTCTGATTCGGCCACTCCAGAAGGCGTATTTTGTTTTTTTGAAGCCATTCTTTTGTTGAATTACTTGTATGCTTTTGGTCATTGTCCTGTTGCATCACCCATCCTCTGCGGAGCTTCAGTTGGCGGACAGATGGTCTTACGTTTTCCTGCAAAATGTCTTGATAAACTCTGGAATTCATTTTTCCATCAATGACAACAATCCGTCCAGGCCCTGAGGCAGCCCCAAACCATGACGCTCCCTCCGCCATGTTTTACAGGGGGGGGGTGAGGTTTTGATGTTGGTGTGCTGTGCCTTTTTTTCTCCACACAAAGTGTTGTGTGTTTTTTCCAAACAACTCAATTTTGGTTTCATCTGTCCACAGAATATTTTGCCAGTAGTGCTGTGGAAAATCCAGGTGCTCTTTTGCAAACTTCAAACGTGCTGCAATATTCTTTTTGGACAGCAATGGCTTCCTCCGTGGTGTCCTCCCATGTACTCTATTCTTGTTTAATGTTTTCCTTATTGTAGATGTGTCAACAAAAATGTTAGCATGTGCCAGAGATTTCTGTAAGTCTTCAGCTGACACGCTAGGATTCTTCTTTACCTCATTAAGCATTCTGCGCTGTGCTCTTGCAGTCATCTTTACAGGACAACCACGCCTAGGGAGAGTAGCAACAGTGCTGAACTTTCTCCATTTGTAGACCGTCTATCTTACCATGGACACGTGAACATCAAGGCTTTTGGAGATACTTTTGTAACCCTTTCCACCTTCATGCAAGTCAACAATTCTTGATCGTAGGTCTTCTGAGAGCTCTTTTCTGTGAGGCATGGTTCACATCAGGCAGTGCTTCTTGAAACCAGTAAACCCAAAACTGGTGTGTGTTTTTAAAGGACAGCTTTCAGCAACACATCCAATAATATCACACTGATTGGACTCAAGGTTGGCGCACTCCTGGCTCCAATTAGCTCTTGGAGAACAACATCTTGTTGTGACTTAGATGAAGATCAGAGCACATTTTATGACCAATTCATGCAAAACTCCACGTATTCCCAAAGGGTTCACATACTTTTTCTTGCAACTGTATACTACCTATGTATAGCTTTGGGGATGCATCACATTGCACTGGTATTTTCGCTCTTTTTATGTTTTGCATGTGTATTGTTACACCCAATAAAGTCTTGACTATTATTATAGTGTTTTGAGTTCTCTAGGGCAGTGTTCCCAACCGCGGTACTCAAGTACTCACAACAGGTCATGTTTTACAGATATCTGAAGCACAGCACAGGTGATCTGATTAGCTGCTAAGTGATTGTAGGATTCAGTCTGCATTTCCCCAAGGTGATCCTCAAAACCTGTCCTGTTAGGGGTACTTGAGGACAGCGTTTTGGAAAAACTACTCTAATGCATAGAATGCATTTTTTCTGGTTTTCTTTATTTATTCTGAGGGTTATGCCCTGGTTGAAGACTCTGTATTGCCCTGTAGTTTCCTTTGTTTTGTTGTTGACAGTTTCTAAAAAGATCTTCATCAATGAGTTCAGGTATCCAACCACCTTAGCTTGGATTGAAGTATAAATACATCCCGTTGCTAAATCCATTTCCAGCAAAAGCTCGTTTTTCACTGACATTTTCATTGCTGCCTCCAGATAGATGAAAACAGGATTTATACTAGAAATCAAAACATGTGACGAATGAGCTTTTAGATGTATAAAAACGTACCAGCTACTGTCATTTCAAAATAAAGGATTTACTTATTGTACTCAGTAACCAAAACCTATTTGGGAATAACTAAACAGTACCTTGACTATACAAGAGTGCCCTGAATAAACCCGTGAACTGTGAATCTTCACCAGGATCCCGATTTAACTCCGCCTAACCATGATCCAAAATTATCTTTTTAGTAATATTATTATTATTTTTTTTTTTTAAAGCAAAATCAAATACAAGAACGTGATTTTGTTCTTATTACAAATAAAGGACTAAAAATAATTTCACCTACTTCAGACCCTTGTCAGCTTCAATTTGATTGTAATGCAGATATTTTGTTTGTGTTAACGTAATTTTTTTAGACTTTTCAAAAACTCTAGTAAAATTTCCTTTGACAAGTACATAACCTATAGATTATTATAGTACATCGTAATGCATACTATAGATATAACCTTGGGGCATAACAACTATTAACCCTTTCAGTGGCGTCACTAGGGTTGGTGTCACCCGGTGCGGTAACTTATGGTGTCACCCCCCCCCCGAGTTTTACAGATTTTTTTTTTAACTACTTACTCCTAAATCAGTACTCCCATATAACACTGAATGCTCATACACACAGCGCACATTACTGTGAGGTTTATTGCTGTGGAGCTCTCTCATATGCTCACACAACTTTTTGCCAGCTGCCAGCAAGTACGTTGCCTGTTCGAAGGCAGTGAAAGCACACATGGATATATATTGCCCCCAGCAGCTCTGGATATATATTGCCCCCAGCAGCTCACCCATGGATATATTGCCCCCAGCTCACATATGGATATATTGCCCCAGTTCACAGTTATATATTGCCCCCAGCAGCTCACCCATGGATATATATTGCCCCAGCTCACATATGGATATATTGCACCTCAGCTCACATATGGATATATTGTGCCTCAGCTCACACATGGATATATTGCCCCAGACCAGCTCACACATGGATATTGCCCCAGCTCTCATGGATACTGCCCCCAGCACACATGGATATGCCCCAGCTCCTCTCATGGATATTGCCCCAGCTCCTCTCATGGATATACTGCCCCAGCTCCTCTCATGGATATACTGCCCCAGCTCCTCTCATGGATATACTGCCCCAGCTGCTCTCATGCATATACTGCCCCAGCTGCTCTCATGCATATACTGCCCCAGCTGCTCTAATTGATAATGCCCCAGCTGCTCTCATGGATTTTGCCCCAGCTCCTCTCATGGATTTTGCCCCAGCTCATGGATATTGCCCCAGCACATGGATACTGCCCCAGCTCATGGATATACTGCCCCAGCTCATGGATATACTGCCCCAGCTCAAGGGTATACTGCCCCAGCTGCTCTAATTGATAATGCCCCAGCTGCTCTCATGGATTTTGCCCCAGCTCCTCTCATGGATTTTGCCCCAGCTCCTCTCATGGATTTTGCCCCAGCTCCTCTCATGGATTTTGCCCCAGCTCATGGATTTTGCCCCAGCTCATGGATTTTGCCCCAGCTCATGGATATGCCCCAGCTCATGGATATGCCCCAGCTCATGGATATGCCCCAGCACATGGATATACTGCCCCAGCACATGGATATACTGCCCCAGCACATGGATATACTGCCCCAGCTCATGGATATACTGCCCCAGCACATGGATATTGCCCCAGCTCTTGGATTTGCCCCAGCACCTCATGGATATGCCCCAGCAGCTCATGGATATGCCGAAGCAGCTCATGGATACTGCCTCAGCAAATGGATATGCCCCAGCAGATGGATTACTGCCCCAGCAAATGGATATGCCCCAGCACCAGATGGATACTGCCCCAGCTTCACATGGATATGCCCCAGCTCACCTCCGCTGCGTATTCACTCCCTGCGAGCGTCCGAAGCATGCAGCTTGTATACTGCCCCAGCTCATGGATATACTGCCCCAGCTCAAGGATATACTGCCCCAGCTGCTCTAATTGATAATGCCCCAGCTGCTCTCATGAATTTTGCCCCAGCTGCTCTCATGGATTTTGCCCCAGCTCATGGATTTTGCCCCAGCTCATGGATATGCCCCAGCACATGGATATACTGCCCCAGCTCATGGATATACTGCCCCAGCTCATGGATATACTGCCCCAGCACACGGATATACTGCCCCAGCTCATGGATATACTGCCCCAGCTCATGGATATACTGCCCCAGCACATGGATATGCCCCAGCTCATGGATACTGCCCCAGCTCATGGATATGCCCCAGCTCATGGATATGCCCCAGCACCTCATGGATATGCCCCAGCACCTCATGGATATGCCCCAGCACCTCATGGATATACTGCCCCAGCACCTCATGGATATGCCCCAGCACCTCATGGATTTGCCCCAGCACCTCATGGATATGCCCCAGCAGCTCATGGATATGCCCCAGCACCTCATGGATTTGCCCCAGCAGCTCATGGATATGCCCCAGCACCTCATGGATTTGCCCCAGCACCTCATGGATATGCCCCAGCAGCTCATGGATATGCCCCAGCAGCTCATGGATTTGCCCCAGCTCGCTCATGGATATGCCCCAGCAGCTCATGAATATGCCCCAGCAGCTCATGGATATGCCCCAGCAGCTCATGGATTTGCCCCAGCAGCTCATGGATATGCCCCAGCAGCTCATGGATTTGCCCCAGCACCTCATGGATATGCCCCAGCAGCTCATGGATATGCCCCAGCAGCTCATGGATTTGCCCCAGCAGCTCATGGATATGCCCCAGCAGCTCATGGATATGCCCCAGCAGCTCATGGATATGCCCCAGCAGCTCATGGATATGCGACCAGCTCGCTCATGGATATGCCCCAGCAGCTCATGGATATGCCCCAGCAGCTCATGGATATGCCCCAGCAAATGGATATGCCCCAGCAGATGGATTACTGCCCCAGCTCGCTCATGGATATGCCCCAGCAGCTCATGGATATGCCCCAGCAAATGGATATGCCCCAGCAGATGGATTACTGCCCCAGCTCGCTCATGGATATGCCCCAGCAGCTCATGGATATGCCCCAGCAAATGGATATGCCCCAGCAGATGGATTACTGCCCCAGCAAATGGATATGCCCCAGCACCTCATGGATAATGCCCCAGCACCAGATGGATACTGCCCCAGCTCCTCATGGATATGCCCCAGCTCACCTCCGCCGCGTATTCGCTCCCTGCGAGCGTCTGAAGCATGCAGCTTGGGCACTTGCCTGGGGGAGCCACGTGACCAGCCGCGATTGGCTGGTGACGTGTTTCCTCCAGGCGAGCGCCGAAACTGCATGCTTCGGATGCTCGCAGGGAGCGAATATGCGGCGGAGCGTGAGACACCCGCCCTTAGGGTGACGGTGTCACCCTAAAGGCGAGTGTCACCTGGTGCGGGCCGCATCCCCCGCACCCACGTTACGACGCCAGTGAACCCTTTCACTGCTGAGCCATTTCACCCCGTGTGCTGAGCTTATTTTTACCGGTTTTGCTCATCATGTTTAAACGCGATTTGAAGTCACATTTTATTATACGACCCAAACATATTATATATATCGTTCTTTCCGGCAGACTCAGCAGATTCATAATATATTATTATTATATTTATGTGTCATGTCCTGCTTGAATATTATAAAAATAAATGCAATAAAATTAGAATTTTCAATCATCTACAGCTTGTAAAGTTTTTTTTTTACATTTTTATCTTGCGAGCCTTTGCGGTTATATTTTCTATGGGGTGCCGTTGCTAAAAATATTAGAAATGGGGACTTGTTACATTTTTGGGGGGATTTTTAGCAAACCCACCCATAGAAAAAATCATTAGTGCAGCATCATTGTTCACATTATAATTGAAATGGGAACAATATTGCTGCATTAATAAAACATAACAAAAAGCAAAAAAACCTTTATTTTTTTAATTTAGATCTTTATTTTTCATTTTTTTTAAATTTACTTTCAACATGGTCATGTTTGGTATCACTGGAAAGGCCATGCTCTGGCTGTTCCAATGATACAAACATTAACCCCTAGCTGCCACAGATCGGGAGATAGGGGGTCCAATGACCCCCTATCTCCACCATAGGTGGCAGCTAGGGATTAACTCTTGAACTGACGTCATCGCGTCCATGCGCGATGACGCCAGTAGGCAGGGGGAGATCCCAGAAACATTGCCGACATCCAAGATGTCGGCCAGCTCCGGGATGGGACCGAGATCCAGTGCCTATTGGCACCGAATCGCAATCCAGCCCCAAGGGGTTAAAGGCAGCCTCCGATTTGAAGGGCACAGCCTGCCCTTCCAAGTGGTGCCCCAAACAGATCAGGAGGGAGAGAGGTCCAAAGAACCCCCCCCTCCCCTTCATGTACCTTCCCTGCACTGGTGGGGGGTGCCTGGAATAGAAGTCATCGCACCCAGCGCGATGACTCTATTCATGCGGCTGGGGTCCCAGAGGCCGGGCTGACATCCAAGATGGCAGTCCGCACCGGGTGGCCGCAGCGATTGGCCAGAATCCCGGCAATGGGAGGACGCGCTCAGCCCATCCTCCACAGCCAAGTGCCCGCGCGTCCGCCACAACGAACAGGTTAATGAGTCATGATAACATATCACGCTTTTTTATTTATTAATCTATAGGGGTTATTCAAAGAGAGCCGAATTGGCTCCGAAATTGCACCAACAGGCAATTTCCCCATACGGTGCAATTACGGAGCCATTCGACTATTAAAAAATATTGGCGAATTGCCAGCAAAATGCAGTGCTGTTCGACAGCAGATAGGTATGATATCAATAATGATTGGATCTATTGATTTTCCTATTTCCCTACAAATCAAGACCACAAAGGAGATTTGGATATAGCAACCTTTTAAACTACAAAGAGATGCACTCTAATAATAAAAGTAACCAAAACTTTATTAATACACAAATACAAAACATAGACATATACATATTGTTTGGAGCCCCAAACTGAGAACAATACAAGTCAAAGAAAGAACTTATATCTACAGGCTCTAAATCGTAATCACAGCACATATATTATCCCAAAAGGAAAAAAAGCTCCCAATGCAATATACAAAAGAAATATAAACCAAAAAACGTACTTAGTGTTATACCCGGCACTCGGAAGAAATATATGCAGAGAGCGGAACCAGAACCCCAACGTTTCAACTACAGAAAGTCTTTATCAAGGGATATAGCAACCTTTACCATTACAACCAATTTGGATTTCACCCAGTCATTCTTTGGATATAGGGTTTGCAACTGTCACATACAACATTTGCTGACAGCTAGACACATGTTTAATCTTCCCCAATCAGTGGGAGGCATACATGGAACTGCACGCCCCTACATATTTCTTACATCTCCTGAAAGATTAGGGAGTTGTAAAGTTGTGTCCTACTGGACCCATTTGGAGAGTTTTTTTTCTACCTGGAGTCCTCCTGATAGTGGCCAAACCCCAAGCTTCCTGTCTGACTATTGCCCCCTATCACTCATTCCCAAACTGCTACAAATCCATCACATGGAAAGCCTGTCCCACCAGCCATCATGCCTGATGTCTGAACCTATCTGGGCAATCAATCACTTTGGGCCCCCTATGTTGACTCACCTGCTACCGTGCCAACTGATATAAGAGTTGATGAGAACATCTTAAGTCTTAACCAAGATCATCAGGGTACTGGAAAATTCCACAGACTCCTACAACCTCTAAGAGGCACAGAGGGTCATTCTGGGTGATCTGGCGATTAGAATGGACACACTGACATCTGTAGCCAGAGAGAAACCATCAAGGATATCCATACACTTACAAGACATGACACACCAACTCTGGCAGGATACTTCCCAGAATGCATCTGTCTCCTCCTTTATAAACCTCTGCAGTGAGTCCATTACCACTTCCACAAAGCTAGGATCAACCTTCTCATCATAACTGATCCTTTTCCTTGTAACTTCCCACCTGTCTTTTCCTTATACAATGTAACATTATTTGTGAAATTTACATTAATGTCTGTGTTTCTGTTAACTGTATGAATTGTAGACAGACTATAATATATACAGAATTACATAAGTCTTGCCCATTCTTTTAGTTTGTTCAAATCCGCAGAGCTTACCTAATTTTATATAATCATTAACACAAATATGCTTTACAATACAAATTGATTGACAAGTCTGTAAAGAGAGTTTTTCATTCCATTTTCAATCTTTAGCAACTTTAAATCCAGAGAACACCTTTTAATGTTAATTAATAAAGGGTGAAGTCTTTAATGACTGTATGCAAAATTTAAAATAAGGTGTTTCCTTAGGTCAGTCAGATTTAAATCCTGGCTGACAGACATTGTGTCTGTTTGAAATAATTTGTTGCTGCATTGATTGCTACATGGAATTGTAATGGAAAGCAGGAACATGGAAAGCAGGAACATCAACTTTGTCTCGTAAGAGCTCATGGAGCAAAGAACACTACTGTACGCTGTTTATTTCTTCTGTTGCTGCCGTTGTCTAGACTGCAACGTGAGAAGAATAAAGAAATCACAACTGTCCTGTGATTACATGTTTTCCTAGAATACATTGCTGTTGATAGTCCATTCCACAGACCTTTAAATCATCCAAAATTTCAAAACTTCAATTAAATGGGCACTGTAGGTAACTTACAACCTCAGAATATTACAGTAGGGATAGTGCAAAGACCCTGTTCCTTCAGTTCAAGTTTTCAAAACTATTTAATTTTTTTAAATCGATTTATAGTTACTCCGCCTAGAAGCCCTGCCAATCACAGACTAAGTGAATTACATTTCCTTACTCCAGTGCCATTTAGGACCACTGAGGTGAGCAAATCGTCTTATATAACTATTTCAATGTAATTTTCCAATTTTGAATATTTATTGTGATAGCAGTACATGTATTTTTTAGATTTCAGTGATCTGTAACATTATTAGGGGTGCCAGATTCGGTATAATTTCCTTATCTTGGAAATATACAACATATAAATGAATAAATGCTGAGACAGTATGCAGTATCCATACACTGCAGGAAATATTTTTTTTAATCAGGGTGGAATCCTAATTAAACCGCCTTCATCGGGTAATCAATTCTCGCCTGCAGTATATATATTTTGCTCTTTCCTTGTGCTTCCCCTCTGCATGAAGAAGTAATGTGAGTCCAGATAATCAAGACAGATCAGGTAACCTAGTACATACTTTATATTAGCTAAGTGGTACAATGCTTCAGTGTAATGAATTCGAGAAATGTGACATTTTGATAAAAATGTGTTATTTGATGTTTATTTTCTTTATATTTTCTCGATGTTTCTGAAGGCAAAGCATTTTATTAGGTGGGATTAGGAATGGTGGCAGGTATCACAGTGGGTGAAAAAGCCAGGTGTTTTTTCAGTAGAATAAGTGAACTTTTTAAACACTTTTGTAAAATTAGTTTCAAACCTAAAACAATGAAAATTTTATGAAATTAAATTAATTCTGCCTGAAAAGGAATGTATCAGAAGTAGAATTTCCTATTCCAATGGGTTAGTTAACAAGTCAATGGCTCGCACATGTTAATGGCTTAGTTGCTTTTCCAGAAGTTGTAAGACAGCTAATTGTCTCTTTACAAATCCAATACTTAAGGGGTTATTCTCTTGTTCCCCGCACTTCGGGGAATCAAATTCCTCGACCCTGCAGTGAATTCAGCATTCACCGCATGGTCCCCGAAGTGCAAGGAAAAGCTGCCGCAAAACCGATGATTTAAAATACACCCCTGCAAAACCACTGAAATTATTGGATAATTTCAGCGGGTCCCGACGGCTTATTGGATCTTAACGATTCGATAAGATTTCGGGAACCTGCAGAAATTTTCAGATTCGATCCGTTTCAATAAATTATTGAATCAGATCCGATAACCCGCAAAACGCGTCCGGGAAAAGCCGATGATCTTTCTGAACACGGCGCCAATCAGCCTTCAGAAAAAGCCGCCAAACCGCCGAACGGGGTGGGTAAATAAATAAATAAATATGACTGAAAGTGATAAAAAAATTAAATCTGTTTGCAAAAACACTACTGGATGAAAATGTCTGGAATTAACATATAAGGTCCTAAGAATAATAATAAAAAGGTCTGTTACAGAGAAAAGAAAAAAACACTTTTAAAAAAATTGGAAAAAAAATTTGCCGAAAAAATCCCGTAAAATGCCTAAAAAAAATGTATATACAGGGTTATTGAAAGAGATCCGAATGGCTGGAGAAAGGTAACCGAACGCTGAAAATCAGCGTTCGGTTACCTTTCTTGGCCATTCGGCTATTCAGAGAGCAGGCTATACGCCAAATCCTGGCGAATTGCCTGCACATTCGGTGCCTGTTCGGTGCCTGTTCGAGGGCAGTGAAATCCCCATAGAGAAGCAATGCTTCTTCTATTCAGAGAACACAAACCAGCAGTGAAAGGTTCCCGAAATGCCCTGCCATTCGGTGGTTTAATTCGGCAAGTTTATTCAGGAGAATCCCATAGGCTTCAATGTTAAAAATATTCCCGTTTTAATTCAATATCTAATAAACCATTCATTATAAAATTCTGCAGTAAAGAGTCTTTATTTATAGATTTTTTCGGATATATTAAGCATTTTTCTGGATTTTTTTTTTTTACAGCCCTTTTTATTATCATTCCCTGGACCTCATATGTAAATGTCAGACATTTTCGCTCAGTAGTTTCTTTGCAAACAGTGTTTCACTTTTCAATCATTCATACAAACTGTTTTCCCAATTTATTCACTGCCTCGTCTGCGGTGTCGGCTTTTTCCGGAGGCTTCGCTGTGTGTGATCGACTCCTGCTCGGGTTTTCGGCGTGCATTCGCCAGGTTTTCGGTGGGTTTTCGGCAGCTTTTCCCTGCACTTCGACAGCCCTGTGGTGCTTGCTGAATAAACTGCAGGGTCGCCGAAATGGGAAAGCCGATTTGCACCGAATTGAAGAGAACGAAAAGTCACCGAACGTGCGGTGACTTTTCGATTCTCTTTGAATAACCCTGATAGAGTCTTTTTGCTGCAGATTGAAAGAATAAACTGTTTAATAGATATTGGATAAAAACAGGAATATATTTAACATTGAAACCTATGGGATTTGCTTGATTAAACCTGCTGAATTAAACCACCAAATATCAGGGCACTTCACTGACATTCCTCAGCTGTTCGCTGTTCTCTGAATAGGTTAACCATTGCTTCTCTATGGGGATTTCACTGCTGTCGAACAGGCACGTATTTTGCTGGCAATTCGCCAAAATCTGGCGAACTGCCTGCTTTCTGAGTAGCCGAATGGCCACAAAATTGCACCGTACGGTAAATTCACTGTTCGGTACAGTTTCAGGGCCAGATCGGTTCTCTCTTTGAATAACCCTGCTTGTATATGAAACAAAATGAGGGATCCAGAAAATAATGTGTGATTCCCAGTTGCTCCTTATTCAATTGTACAGCCCAAAAATATTACCAGTCCTAATTTCTGGCATTGAGTCATTTAGCAACTGCAAATAAAACCACACAAAAAATGAAATACCTATTTATCCTGCAGTGAAAAGCAAGGCACAATCCACGGCCCCCTCTTAGCTTAAAGGGAAGAACACAGAGAACAAACAGTTCTTTGGTGTCCTTAACGGAAAGCTCAATATTGCATGACTCTCCATGAAATCCTATAGATTCCAGCTGAGAATATTACACACAGCTGACTTGTAATTATAAAAGTATTAGAGTTGCAATGACTTTATGGCTTTTGCCAAGTTTTGGTCTGTGCAATTTCCTTTTACTGAATGAGCTGGAACAGACCCAGGAGTTTATAAAACTGTCTGCATAACAAACCTTAAAATGCAAGCACTTGAAAGAATGGTAATAAGCAGCTGATGCTTGCTTCGCCGTATGCGTTTACTATATAGAATATGTACCTTCTATTGACAAAACTCTTGTAATAGTCTGCAAGAATACATCTCAGCTGTAGATATCAATAGATGTGCATTGAGAAACTAAGATACACTGTAAACAGCTGGAGCCATGCAGTCCCACAACAAACAAACATAAAAATTGTTCTGCAACAAAGATGGAAAAGAGACGAGCCCTAAGTATTTCCAAATATTTCAGAACTTGAACTTTGCCGAGGTAAGCACGTTAAACACTTCTGTTTCATAAACTTTACTGTACATGCTTTGTTTGCTTTACATACAAATACCAGCTGGCAGCTCTGAGGGCATAGAAAGAAAACAATAGCTGTTGTGGCTTCATTTCCTCTGTATAAACAGCGAGGAAAACTGATGGTTAAGCCAAATAGCAATCTATTGACAGTCTGTGCAACTGAAAACACAGACAAAACACTTCAGTAGTGAGTGTTTCTCATATATACAGTATATATTCTTGCTCTAGCTCCCAAACTCTTCTTTACCGAATTGATGCGCCCGGTGCAAATGTCATCTCAAAATAAATAAATTTATAGCGATTGATCAGGTATCCCCCTTGAGCAGAGGGGGTAACCGGTCTCAACTCCTTCTCCAAAGGGAAACCTTTTGGATTAAGACATTACAGACTCTTTCAGTGTCTGTATGAATATGCCTAGGGGCTGAATGAATGTGTTTCCTTTACTTCATTTCTACAGGAGCGTTAAGCCACATGGGTTTTCCATTGTTTGGCTTTGCTTGCTGTTATTCATTTATTTTTCTATTTTTTTTTTCATTTCTTCTTATTATGTTTCATTTTAGATTTTTTTTCGCTTTCACTGTACATTCACCTGTGTATTTTTATTTTGTGTTTTCCACCTCTTCATTGGCTTATTGCCTTTTTTACGCACTCTACGCAGTGACCACTTCTGAAGGCACTTTGACCTACTTACCTGTTCTTTCACATATCACTTTATTTATTTCTCACTTCTGTCTTCATTTTTCAAATGCATTTATGCTTATAAATTCCATTCACACATTCCTTTTTAGGTCCCTGACACCTGTCTATTTCACTCTCATATTTCACACCTCTCAGACTGTTTTTGCACTTTTTTTCTACGTGGTAGTTTTCACGCTCCTGCTTCGCAGTCTTTGTCACATTTTGCACTTTGCATTTTGGTTTATTGCACATGGTTGCACTCCCCCCCCCACAATTTCTCCTTTCTTTTTTTCGCACCATCTCTTTGCCTCTTCTCATTCTTGCCTTCACTTTTTGTTTCTTCCACCTCTTACATTTTTCATTCTTTCTTCTGTCTACACTTAGGCTAGGGTCAGACAAACGTGATTTCTATGGACTGTGCTTCCGTGCAGTATGGACGTACGTCAGTACGGAAGACGCAGTAGTGGCCACACAGTCCGTTTTTTTCACTGACGTATATTTTGACGGATGTAGCAGGGAAAATAAATTAAAAAGCAAAACCATTTTGTCCGTGGAAAATGCTGGCTGTATATATGCAGTCCGTCTGACCACGTTCCAACACTCACACACACAGCTATGCAGACGTTGCGGACGCAGCCCACTTTGTGCGGCTGTTCTAGGGGTTGTACTTTCTTGCCTGCCTTGCGTCTGTGGGCTGCGTCCGTTGTGCGTCCGCAGTTCAGTGCGGATGTACTTTGTATGTCGGGCTCTGATGGGCTTTCTTTCATGTTACCACGGGCGTACTTTTAGGCGCCATCACGGACTTGAACACTACGATTGTCTGACACAGCCTAACTCAATTTTTTTGCTCTACATCTTTTTTCTCTTTATCGTATCTCTTCCTTCTTCTGTCTCCACTCTATCCCAATCTTCACTTTTATTTTCTTTTGTTATTTCGATTTATTTTTTTATTTTCATTTGTATTTTCATTTTTTATTTTGTTGAGGTGGTTGGGTCAGAGACTGTACAGATTTTTAAACAACGACTGGGTTACTTCCTGCAGACACAGAATATTAAGGGTCATAATATTTAATATGTGGGTAAAAGCTTCTTGATCCAAGGAGAAATCTGACGCCATTCTGGGGTCAAGAAGGAATTTTTTCCCAGTGTGTTGCATATTGGCGAGCGCTTCATACTGGGTTTTTTTGCCTTCTTTTGGATCAACAGCAGTAGGTGATGTGTGAAAGGCTGAACCCGATGGACGCATGTATTTTTTCAGCCTATGTAACTAAATAACTATATGTAAGACCCTGTCCGGGAAGGATCTTCTGAACTCTGTCAACTGAATGATGGTGACTATATTCTAAGGAGATTTAGATCTAATTTAGGGTTATGGGAAGGGGTTTAATCTGTTTTATACAGTTTATTTTTTGTGAGGTTAATTGGACCATCACCTGTTACTCACCAGTATTATAGTACACCAGTTTAGAACAAAATTATATAATTTGCAGTGATGTTATATGACCCTGGCCATGCTGTTGTGCAAGTCCCAGCTTTGTAGCCAGGAATGCCCCATAGCGATGCACTCGGATAATGCTGTGATCTATTGCATTGTGAATTAGGCAGGCAGCTTCTCATCAATTTCGACACATATTGTGCCCATATCAGTGCATAGAGAATCCTGTTCTATGTTTGCTCATAATAACTGATAATATTTTATGTCCAAGCAGTACAATACATTTCTAGTGTTAACTGAAGGTAATATGTATAACTCTGTGTGCAATATGAACATAGAGAACATGTATGTGAAGAAAAAACAGGAGTACAGTGGCGCTACGTCGTATGAAATAGGTAGTACGGATCGCTAGTACACTAGGATGGTTATTCCCAAAAAACACTGAATATAGAGAACACCAAACAGAAGATATAGTGCAGCGCACCCGTACACCAAAACACGTGCTCAAGAAGATGAGATTTTTACATACATGAGTAAGTTTTCATTGCCGGTTCATTTGTTGAGGACATGTAAAAAAATCAAACAGAAAGAAATACCATAGTGGTATCTCTTTCGGTCAGATTTTTTTTACATGTCCTCAACAAATGAACCGGCAATGAAAACTTACTCATGTATGTAAAAATCTCATCTTCTTGAGCACTTGTTTTGGTATACGGGAGCGCTGCACTATATCTTCTGTTTGATAGAGAACATGTATACCCGTTGATGTAGATATATGAAATGTATTGCTTGCTGTAAAAGTGGTTCAAGTAATCTCCTACTCGAACCTGTATGATAGTCCACAAAAGATCGGCAACACCAGGAACATAACCATAAAAATGAATCTTAATTTGCTAAAAATCCCAAAAGACATAAAATTAAAAGTCAAGTTTCGGCTCTGCGCCTCAATCGTCATTCTTAACCTTGGAGCTCCTAGGCACTGACCCGACTTTGGTGAGCACTCTCTGTTGTAGCCACGCTTTATTTTGTTTTTGTTGCAAACCTGAATAATGTTATGCAGTACACTTGGAATGTTGGGCATCTCTGGTACCCAAGTGGTAATCAGTACCCAAGGGCAACATCCTCGGTACCGGATTTTCCTCTACTTAATTCGGTTTAATTTGCAGCAACAGAGGGATAATATTCTTAAATGGGACTTAGTAACAACTGAGCTCATGAAACCATGATCTGTAAACATGTTTATACTTATTTTACTTCAATTCCGGGCAATCTTGTAAAACCCATCTCTATGCTACTTCGATGAGTGCTTTACAATAATGTGTGACGACATCAGATAAGACTACAATAAAAAAAGGTAATCTAGTGCAGAGTTTTTCTTATAAATTGGATAACTGTAGATCTGGTATAATGCCAATGTTGTATTGTCTTGATTTTTATTGTTAATGTTTACTCAAGCACACTGGAAATAGACAGACCTTATCTCCGATTACCAAATTACCTTTGCCTGCAGTTTGCTAAATATGAACCAGTGAGGGAAATTGACTGCAATTATGGTATGTTAGAAGCAAAATGAGGCTTCTTAGCATTGTAATTTAGGATAAACTAGAAGGCTTTCGCAGCACAGGATTTCCATTCCACCTCGGTCAACCTTGTCTTCAAGGTAATCTGCAAAGTTATGAGCTGTGAAAGAGGGAAGCCATAAAAAATTAATTACTAATCAATACAGACCTATGCAGCACACAATCCAACTGCTGGATATTTGGTTCATGGAAAATTGTCTAAAATGCAAGCTATACATTTATTTAACCCTTTTGTGGTCATAAAACATCAAACTATTCCTCACTTAAAGCACTCTATGGTATATCTACCCTCTTCTTATCATAGTTATGTGACTAATGATTGTGTCCAAAATCAACACAATATCCTTCAAATGTCACATATCATAATGTTTATAGTTGATGTGCACTTATAATTGGAAACAGATATTGACCCCCTACTATCTCCCACCATGGTCTTCCCTTCCTGTTTTAAGCTTAAAGTCAAGGATCAAGTCGAGCCAGATAACACGGAAACGTAGTTGCTCCAATAACTTTGCAAGATTAATAGAATTCCTTTTTGGTCCACACACTGAAAAAGCTTTAATTTTTAAAGGTTTCAGCAATATCTTTCATTTTAAGTCGCAATAAAAACATGATATTTTTGAAAATTAACATAGCGATTCCCTATAACCCTAAAGGACTATTGTTTTATTATCAATTTTTCATAATTTCATGTGCGCTAAAGACTAGATGAAAAGGAATACTTGATGGAGGTAAGAACAAATCCTGGTGAATTCACACACTTCTTTATGTTGGATCTCAACCCTGCTTAAAGTAGGATTAAATGTCCCTTAATTCCAGTGCCATGGATGTGCTTTCCTTGTCTTTTTTCCTTACTTGCTTCTGTGTGTTTTATTTTCTGTTTTATGCTTGCTGTGCTGATTTTTCTGTGCATCGACCATGGCTTTCTTATTTGCTATTCTCTGGCTTTTTTCCTTTTTGTACTGTTTGTCGGTGGGATTGCGGCAGCTTTCCCCTGCACTACGATGGCCCTGTGGTGCTTGCTGAATACACCGCAGGGTCGCCAAATTGGGATCGCCAAATCGCACCGAATTGCAGAGAATGAAAAATCACCGAACATGCGGTGACTTTTTGATTCTCTTTGAATAACCCTGTATGTCTCTGGATTTGCCCCTCTTGTAATACACTCTGATTTATTTATCTGCTTCACCGAGCAGTACTAGTTTTCACCCTTAGGCTCGTGTCAGACGAGCGCAGTGTGAACGTCCGTCTTGCGCACATAATAACGTCCATCGCAGCATAGAATAATCGCCAATGGAGCCCCCCACGTGAAGTATATGGGCCCCACCTTAGCTCAAGTCAGGTGCCCCGTGACATTAAATCAAAGAAAAAAAATATGTGATGTCTCAGAGGTTTACATAAACACATATTGTAAATGAAAGATTAGTGGTTTATACTGTACATATATACACTTTTCAACTGTTAGAGAGTGAAGTAAGGTGGTATGATTCCAGAAGTGTAATAATTCTAATAAATATATTGCAATTCCAAATATGTCATAATAAATATAGTAAGTTATTTGTAAAGTTTAAATAGCGGAAAAAAGAGTCTGAAGTTTGGCAACAGGTTTTAGAATAAGCTTATACATTTGGGGGTTTAAATGTTTACTCCTTACAGAAATATTGCTTGGATGAAAGGTTCTAAACGCTAGATGGTGTCCCTTATTTTGCACTATTTCTATTGGGGTCTGCATAAACATGAAAATTTAAAATGGAGGAAGTATACATTATTTTACTGTTTCTTAGAATAAATCTTAATGTAAAATTACTGTTTTACCCTACATTTAACTATGCATCCCATATAGCAGATTCATTAATTATTTTTTTCAACAAACAGCGCTTGGTATTGAAACACTTAACATATAAGACAAAATATAATAATAATAAATATTACAATTATTGTTGAGATAACTAGAAGTACAATATCAATGCCTGTCTTAAATAATTAATTGCTTATATGTAATGTGCAGGAAGCAGACCACATACATTCAGCTTTTAATCCTGCATCATAAGGGGCAATTTAAAAGAATTTTCTAGTAAGGTCCTTATCCTGGGCAATCTATACTATATTATAATCATTTCATCAAACCAGTTTTGTAATCCCTTAAGTGTGTCTTAATCCAGTTATCTTTACTATTTCTTACATTTGTAAGTATTGAAGCACAGCTTTAATTAGCTGTAGTACTTAAATGAAAGGATAATTCTTTCAGCTGAAATACTACTTGTATATTGATCTGTTTAAAACGCGTTGGTCCTTAAGGCCACTACTCTGTCAGAGATTTCTAATTAAAAGACAGTCAATCCACATTGCTGTGTGTATCACTAAAGTAGTGTTTTCTGTCTGTCATGAGAAGCCTGATGCATTTCATAAGAAGGAAAGAAGGGGGATCCAAAACAGTTGTAAATACAACAGTCTATTAAAGATGCTGTTAAATTTTAAGATTCTAATATAATTACCATATATGGATGCCATAAACCCTTTTCAAGTTTCTTCTTATATATCAAAACGGAAGTAAGATGCTGCGCTATGCTGTGCTACGCTGCGCTACGCCATGGCGAGAGACACCAAAATCGGTCACAAGAAATGCAGCTTCAGGTCATGTCTGGGCATCCCCTGCCAGACAGACTGGCTATAAGTTCTTTGAAATCTAATAAAACAATCAGCATACAGATACATTTCTACGTCAGAGTTTAACCAACAGTGAGACAAAAGATTACTGCATATGATTCAGAGATGGCTTTTCTCTAGCTTACACTGTCCACACACACCCTTTCCTGCACAGACAGGAAATCGGCTACAATCCACCAGCTAACATCCTATGCAAGAAAAAGACTTGCAGGGTTTAACACTTTAAATGGGAGGGGGAGATTTCACACTAATGCAAGAATTAAAAACTTTATCATATTAAAATACCTTTCAGATGCGTAGCAAGGACTGCTTTCATACCTTGTTTTCATATATGTCTCTAAGGTACCTACTTGGAATTGTGACCATGTTTAATGCTACCAGACGCAAGCCGGTAGTCTTAATAGGGGTTTATTAATTCAATAGGGACAGGATTCCTTACCGCTATCCAGGAAAGATCTTCTACATAGCAGAGTGGGAGCAATTTATATTTATCAACAATCTTATTTCTGTTAATCCAGAAGAAGTAACATTCAGGAATTACCTTGACTATAGCTGGAGTTTCCCTAATTATTTGTATGCATGGTTTAAATCACCCAGCACTTGGAAGGTTATTGACACCCTTAATTGTGTAGCAATATCTACTTAGTCTATGAAGTCTGTAGGTAATTCTGGTAGGGTTTGAATACTTTATTTAAAAATATATAGACAAACATCCAGGCACTTAAAACCATTTTAAAAGGGGGTGACTCAATAAGGATGTGACAACCAACAATTAGGAATTGATACAACAGGGGTTGGGTCCCTAAAACTATATCCCGATGGTATTTCAGCAAGGACTGGAACATCATCAACCTCAAAAACCTCTTCCAGGAATACCAATGACGAGCGATCACTTCTTTCAGCAGCCTTCCATAAAGAAAAAAAGAAAAAGGATCATACCATCCAATAGTTGATTCTCATTCAATGCTGGTAACAGCAGGTGCTTTGATCATGAAGTATACTTGATCTTTGTGAAGGGGTTAAGTCAGAAACACTATTTATTCATTATTATACATTTATAAAACCCAATTAGGATCCCCGAGTATTGGATAAATATTATTCATATATCAAAACTGTAAATAACACTAATCAAAGCTTCTTTTGGTAAAAGTTAAAGTTGTTAATTGGGTTTAATTTAATGGTGTGTTTCTTTGCAGCGCTCTTAATTAACACATATGCACATATCTCTGCTATTGGCACCACCATCTGTAATGTAAACTTCATCAGGTAGCAGAATTTCCCAGCATGTAAAACACACAGTCAGAGGGGATCTCTCCGGTGATGGTAACTTGACAGCTGGATGCAGAATTTAAACATATGTTGAAGTCCCATGGTAATTAGCAGAAAACCAAACGTATTCCACGTGTGCAATATATTGTTCCTGTTTACTGTGAACGTGCATTGACATTTATAAAGCAGTTTTATGCCAACTATGAAAGATAACCTATAGGTAGAAACACCTGCTCTGGTTACCAACCGTATTAAATGGGGAAAAAAAACTACTTAGAAATAAGTAAGAAATCAGTTTCTAGATTCATATGAATATTAGTGTCAAATATCACCTATTTATTTCCCAAATCATTCAGGTTTCTATGCTATGCTTTTGAGTATACAGCAGGTACTGAGGTATGCCAAGGGTCTGGTTATCAATACGCAATATAGGAAGGCCCTGGGGATGAAAAACAAGGGGTAACCCTCAAAATGATCAAAGAGGAAAATAAAAAACAAAAAAGGTTGTACGCATCAAACCCAGGTGATGAGATGTTAAATCTTAGGAAGAGTCAGTCAAATCCAGTAAACCGGTAAAAAAGGGGATTGTAGGATAAACGTTCAGATGAAAGTGGAACATTTATCCTACAATCCCCTTTCTTACCGGTTTACTGGAATTGACTGACTCTAAGATTATTTAAAATCTCATCACCTGGGATTGATCCGTACAACCTTTTTTGGTTTTTGTTTTCCTTTATTCCTTTGAGTGTCCTACAAATTGAGGCCAAATAGTTTATAGTTGGAAAAAATAATTCATGCATCAATAAACTCACAGCAACAGTGTTATATTGCAGGGGGCATAAAAGATTACTTCTTGAAACCTGGTCTTACGTGACCCGATACAGCCAGTATTAATCTAACCGCTAACATATTTCTCAGCTAATTTGCAATTTAACGGATTAAAGCATCATACAATTTAATGCAAATCAAGCAGCACATTTCTACAGCGATTTCTCTTCATGTAAAATTTATTTTTACTCATTTAAAATATGTATAAGCCATAATACATAAAAATGCAAAGATTTGTTTGGCAATTACATGGGTTTAGAGCTAAACGGACCAATAGATTATGATAAAATAATTTTAACCACTTCAGCACCAAGTGGGGAACCAGTGCATTTATGGTAAATTACTTTATTAATTATACTATAAAATAAAAATCAATGGGGGAATTCACAATGTATTTTTATTACTGTACTAGCCATATTTGACAGGCAGATGCCACCACCTGCTAGCCATAAGGCATACGTGTTTAAGACACAGAGTCCCAGCTGTTCAAAATATTTTAGCACTTAGGCTCCAAAATGTGTATTCAGGCATGGCAGCCAATCGGCAAATTAATATTTTTTATAATAAACAAAATTCCTTTGCACTGCTCTGGAATTAGACTAAATTGAGTATTCTTGACATCGGGGCATCAGCAGATGCTTTGAAGATCCAGTATACTTGTTCTTGGTAGTGAAGAAGTTAAAATAAATCGAGTATGTAAGTATTGAGTTTGGTATTGAAAGGGTAAAGATCAAAAAGCTAAGCATTTCAAAAGGAATTGCAATATTTCAGCGCCTCAAAGAATGTAAAATTGAATGGAGAATGCTACAGCAGAGTGGGACTGTGGGAGGAGGATCCTAAAGCACCACCGAAAATTTTCAAAAAGTTAGAATGGGCGAAAAATATAACAAAAAACAATCCCTGGCGCAATTACAAAAGAATATAATCTCAAAGTGTATAGATCATATGTATGTCAATATAAATCTATAAACCATGTTTAAAGTACTATCAATAGACCAAAAAGTGATCTAAAAAGGCAAAACTTGAGTCTAACCTGAAGTAAAGTGCTATAGCAAGATTATACAATTAAACATAAATATTTAAAAGTGAATTGTGCAAAGTGGCATACAGTAAAAACAGAGGAACACCTAAACAGCCTGGATGATCCTCTTAGATAATTTCACACATTTAAGACAAAAAACAGAAATTCGTAACAGTACAATAATGTCTTATATGGCAAGCTGTGAAAAAAAGAATAAGCTATAAAACTCACAATGCACAGAGCCTGTCGCAGAGGACACTGTAATCTATACCAGCAAACCAGATCTCCCACAGCTGGAGGCCGTGCTGCAAGACCAATTCACAGAGGTAGAAAAGTGGATCAAAGATAACAAACTTTTTCTAAATACTGACAAAACTGCTACAATGCTCTTTGGAAAAGCACCTAAACTACATAAATTGCAAACACCCCATCTATGTGTCAGGACAAAATCAAATGACACACTGACCACAGTCACTTCTCTCAAATATCTAGGTATGTGGTTAGACCCAAATCTATCCTTTGTCTCCCACATCGAAAAACTTTCATCTAAACGTTACCCCAAACTAGGTGCCCTGTACAGAAACAAATCCTGCCTGAGCCCCGCGGTAAGAAAGCAGATTGTACAACAAATGCTTATGCCAGCTATTGAATACGGAGATGGTGTGTATGCAGCCGCCCCACAAACGCACCTACAGAAACTTACTTCATTGTATAACTCATTGTGCTGCTTTGTGCTACAATGTAACTACATTACCTACCATTGTGACATGTTAAAAGAACTAAACTGGCCGTCGCTGGAATCTAGATGCACCCTTCACCTTCCCAACCTGGTGTTTAAGAGCTTTTCCGTGCTCGGACGGGGCAAGTAAAGTAATAAAACAAATTAAATTGATGCTGCTTTGGGGTGGTTTGAGTGGCGGGGGGGGTCAAATAAATCAAATTTGTTGGGTTTTGTACTGGGGAGGGCTTAACCAGGGTTGTTTTTACTGCATAAAGTTAGGATCAGGCCAGGATGGAACATGCAGGCAGCTTGGGATCATCACTCGTCACTCTTCCTCCCTAGGGTGTGACCACGTGCATGCTGCTGGGGAGATCACATGACTCAGCACGCCCCCTGACCTCATCAGATGGTACGAGCTGCCTGATTGGCAGGCCGCCATCTCTGAGTTCCTGGGCCCAGAGTCACATCCTCGGCCCCTGCGGCGCTTCCTGGGCGTCTGGACACCCAGTGGCATCACTGGCTGGCCGGGTGCCAGGAGTTCTGGCTGATTGCCCAGCATCTGGAGGGGCGGGGATTGGCATGGTGACACGGAGCCGCCAGCCTTAAATGCAGGGCGCGAGAATCAGCTCGTCGCCCTGACGTGGAGTCATTCCCGCATCGCCAGCTGTGTTCACTCTGTGATTCACTGTTTACCTTGCTAAGTTGTCGATTTTGCCTGTATGAGGAGTTTAAGTGTAATAGAAATCACACATCCTCCGATTGTAGATCTTCCCTGCAGGGTGCTGAATCTATCAACTTCTCGATAAACATTGCTGACACGAAGTTTCTGAGTGTCTTCTCTGTTGCCAACCCTGCCTGTACGACTACCGATTCGGATTGTACATTTGACAACGCTTATGTTAACCCATGGTGCATGAAACTTCTGCATAATCTCTGTTCGTGCATAGTTAACTTGTTTCTGCTCAGTAGACACTTGGTCTCAAAATCATTTGCTACTTAGTGGTACTTAGTGTTGGTGTTCTGTCTGACCTCCCTGGCTGGGAGTACTAGGGCTGGCAGTCCTGACTGCTTGCAAATCCAGAAGTACAGAGGTCTGTCCAAAAGGATCCACATCACGGTTATCAGGGGTGAGCACTACCACGAACGTGACACCCAGGCTGCAGCCTAGGAAAGAGGGAGGCAGCAAAACCTGCGCAAATTTCAAATCCCCGTCCAAGCGATTGATGGGGATTTGAATGTTTTACACTACCCACCCCTCGCTTAAGTGCCTGGGCATAGGGAGCTTCATTAAGGGCTCCTTACCACGTGCGGCACGCACGAGGCCTCCTAAACCCCGGCAACCTCATTTGCAAATCGCAATGACCGCCCGCCTGCGGTCATCACGATTTGCTTTATTACGGCCAATTACCAGCAGGAAAGGCCCAGGTCCGATCCGACCGACTGGTCAGTCTGCCCCTGGATATACACAGAACCACTCACCTCTTCTGGAGCCCAAATAAATCTGTCTCAAAGATAGGTTGCCTGTGACACCTTTATGGTTGTGTCCCACTTAACGTCAATGGCTGCATTGTATAGGTAGAACTGCAGCTCCTTCAGTAGCCTCAACATGCAGGGGGCTTAGAAGGTGTGTAATAAAACAGAGAGGGGAGTAGAGTGTATAAAAATATATCCTTTAATCGTAGAACTCAGAAGACATAAAACAAATATAAATAAATAATAAAATACAGGGGGGCTGGTAAGCCTGGTATATTAAATATTATATATATATATATATATATACGTGTATATATATATATATATGTTTATTATTGCAGAAGCCATTTGCATATCCCAGCAATTCAAAGAACTGCATCCCAGAGCTCCTGTGCTACATTCCCCATATGCAGCAAGGAATTCTGGTTAAGACATGCAAATGACATCTGTCTCACTTTTTTGCATCCTGAGTCTGTTTTCACACAGAACCCTTCAATCAACGCCATGCCATACTAGATGGCTTTTTTTTTCTTTTTTTAGCAGAGATCAGGTTTATGCACTTTGTAAGTACTGATTTACCCTATGGGTCCAGCATCCACTGCAACTGGTATATAGGATCCACCCAGCACAATATGGGGGTGAGGGGAGGTACAGATATGTGTTTCTTTAGTCTGGAAGTTAAATTAGGAACAGTTAAAAACAAAAGAATATCACTTCAACGCAAAACCATCTTAGGTTATAACTTATATTGATAAACCGTTACAGTTACAAGTATTTATATAGAGCCAGCAAACTCCTTAGCGCTGTACAATGGGAGAGACAGAATAACAAATATACATACACGTTACAATCACGGAACAGATGGAGGAAGGACCCTGCTCGAGAGTTTACAATCCAAGAGGAAAAAGGGTGACCCATTAGGTGAGGGTGATTAGGGTAAGTGGAGTGGTGGGTTGCAGAAGGGCTGAATGGGAAGAGGAGCAGGAGATGACAGTGGGGAGATCATGGAGTGAGCCGAAAGGCTTCTCTAAAGTAATGCATTTTCAGAGACTTCATGAAGGACTGCAGAGACTGGGAGAGTCTAATGTTGTGGGGGAAGGAGATCCATAGAAAGGGGGCAGCTTGGGAGAAGTCCTGAAGGCGAGAGTTAGGGGTGCGGGTACGAGGAACTGATAACATCAGATCATTGGCAGATTGAAGTGGTTGGGATGGGATGTACCTGCTAATAAGGGAGGAGATGTAGGCAGGGGCGCGGTAATGGAGAACTTTGTATGTGAGCACCAGCATTTTGAAATGGATTCTAAAGGAAACAGAGGGGCAAGGTTCAAGAGGTGCGGGAGGTGAGGTGTATGAGTCTGGCACAGGAGTTCATTACAGACTGCAGAGCAGTGACGTGCGGTGAGGTCAGAGCTTGGTGAGGCACTGGCTAGTATCAGAGCCAGATATACACAGGTTACGTAGGTCCAGGTTCAGTGCTCCCCAGGATCTGGCTGCTGTCGGTGCTCCCCAGGATCTGTGTGTCATCCTCAGGCAGCCTAGTGTGACACTGAGGCCACACCTCAAGCACAGCCCTGCACCCACTGATTGTGCGACATAGGACACATGACTGTCCTGCGCCAATCAATGCATAGGAGGCCTGCCTCCCATGCAGGAGTTTTTTGAATGACTTGGGCCAATAGCGCTTTCCTATTGGTCCAAGCTATTTCATTGCTCTCCCAGTGCCTCTGAGGCACTGGGAGAGCAATGTTCAGGAAGTGGGCAGTGCTCGGATGTCTGTTCATTGAACAGACGCGCCACACTGCACTGTTCTTAGCAGCATACGTGATTTGCGTAGGCTCAGGCTGTTGAAGGGGGGAAAAAAGAATGTGTGGCGCACACAGAGGACGGACGGAGCTGACGGCAGGGGAACGAGGAGCAGGTGAGTTTCACTGCAGCTGCCCTTAATGGCAGGTGAGGCTCTGCCTCACCTGCCGCCCCTGACCACACGTCCCTGCTGCAGAGTGAGAATCTGGGATCTCTTAGGCCAGAGAGAAGGAGGTTGCAAAAAATCATATTCTATAAAATAATGTTGCAGAACATTTTTACTATTACTCTTTTATATCTAACCATCAATTATTTGCTAAAAAATCCTTATGGTATACTAGAAAACATTGGAAATTTCATCTTATTATAGTATATACTGTAAAACACATTTTAAATAAAAATAAATAAAATCTGACACTAAACCTGCCAGGCAATTGTCACAGCCACTATTTCTTAACAATCTTCTATGTGCCCACAGGTTCTAACTTTAGACATTCCGAATTGACGGCTGCGTGACCTGCAGTGAGTTACAATCTGATTTCATGCTTTTATATAGTATCAATATGTCAGTCACATGTGCTTCCTTCTCTTACTACAGCTCAGCTCTTACACTTGTTATTACAACTTCATAAATCATATTTAAAATAAAAAAAATTCTCAAAAGAATAATGAACAAATTAAAACATTTTAACAGCTGAAATAAGGAATTTCTGGGGCAAATTATTTTTTGTAAACAAAATTTATTTTCAAAAATAAAGATCATACAAACATACATAGAAACATAAATAACAAAGCGGCCAAGTACAGCGCCATATAGCACAATCAAAAAAGGCACTTTACCAATATATACAGGAACAGTAAGAGAAAATAGGCAATATTAGCGGGGCTAACTCCGAAGAATAATAGTAGCCATGCAAGACAAGCTAAAATCTCTGAGGGCATATGTGTCCAAGTTCTAGTGCAACGGAGGCAAACCATACCCCAGGGGCAAGCGCCAGGGCACCAGAAAAGTCTGCGCCAACTCTAAACAGGTCCAGAGAGTAAAGGAAAAAAAGAGACAAGTCACAACAGCCACACAAAAAAAGCACAGAAAGAGGGGGGAATGGGTAACGGGGGGGGGGGTCACATAAATATACATAACTGAATACTCAACGCCATGAGCACAGATGGGAGAGGGGAAGGGGGAGAGACTAAGATCCAGAGGAAGCCACGAGCATAGTCAAAACCCAGCACACACCAGTCACCTCCAACAGCAGAGGCAGATCAGGCCTTGGATGGAGCAACCTGTACCTTCAAACCCCTCGCCAGGCAATCATCCCCATAAAACAACGAACGAGAAAAGACCTCCAATTGGTCCTTATCCACAGGCACTAGCCAATCCATGGCTCTCAATGCTTCCATGCCAGAGACCCACACACACCAAGAAGGAAGCGTCTGCATCCCACAGTGAAGAGGGATTAAAAGTTTAGCCGCAAAGACAAGGCGCAATGCTATCGATTTACGTATTGTCTAGGTAGGTACCGGAAAATGAAGCAAGAGTTAAGTAGAAGCATTAAACTGGAGGTCCAAATCAGAAATGTTGCGAATCACATCGTGCACCAATCTCCAAAAAGAATGGAGTAGAGAGGATTCCCACCAAATATGAAGAAAACTGCCCAGGGCCAACCTCCAATGCCAACAGGAGAGGTCATGGCTTGGGACAATCTGGTGTATCCGTTTCGGTGTCCTGTACAAAAAGGTGAGTATTTTGTATGCATTTTTGGCAAATTTCAGTACCGGAGTGCCTTTATGCACCAATGAGTAAGTCATGGTTCATGCTTAACCAGAGGAGGCACAGCCCAGAAGGGCATGCCACCTATCCTGGAAACTAGGCACCTGTTGAGCCATAGTTTGCAGTCTATAGAAAGGGGCATTATCCTGGCAACAACCTGAACAATGATCTAGGGTACAAGGTGTACAGGACCTTTGGGAATCAGCTACCACCAATGGATGTTAATGTACTCTGCATGGAGAGCCATTGGATTGGTTTCCTCCCTGTGGTCAATTGACTTACTGCAGCTTACAGTAAGCAGCAGCGTGTCATGTCTGGACCAGTGTCAAGGGATCCCAGTGCTGGATTTCACATGAGTTTAAAAATAATCTACAGTGCTATAATGGGAAGGGGGTGTGATAGTTTAACACTGCCAATCCTCTCCTCTCATTATAAGCCTAAAGTTTCCCTTTAACACCAAAAATGATACCCTAAGGCTGCATTATTAGAAACATCAGGCTACATTTTTCCCAATTATGTATTTTATAGATACGGCTTTGCAGCAAAATAAATAATATCTAGAAGACCCACTCATACCTGCTGCATGAATATAGGATGCTCTTCTAAAATAGACTGGTAGACTGGTGACATCATTACCCACCCTGATGTCCGCCACCTTGAGGCTAGGGTCAGATGAGAGCATTTTGTACGGACTGTGCGTCCGTGCAGTACGGACATACTTTCTGACTGACGACAAGGTAGTGGCCACACAGTTTTTTTCACTGACGTATTTTTTGACTGATGTAGCAGGGAAAATAAATTACAATGAAAAAACATTCTGTCCGTCAAAAATGCTGGACGTATAAATGCAGTCCATCTGACCACGCTCCATCACTCACACACAAAGCTATGCAGACGTTGTGGACGTGGCGCACTCCGCAAGTCCGTTCTAGCAGTATTAAGTTCTTGCCTAACCTGCGTCCGTTTGAAGCATCCGTCAGCCTCCGCACTTCTGTGCGAACGTACTTCGTGTGTGGGGCTCCATTTAACACAATTGTATGCTATCACGGACGTACTTCTGTGCGGGCAACATGGACGTTAACACTGCGCTCGTCTGACCCCAGCCTTAGAGCAACCATTTCATTATGCAATTCTTTTTTTACAATAATTTTACACCCAGCAAAAGATCAACTTCAAAAGGTCAAACCTTTGGTTTTCAAATTATGTATTGTGTAGGCTCATAGAGCTTATGGAGGCAGAGATCAGTAGGTCGAAATGAGTCCTCTCAACCACAGTAATTTATACAGTACGTCTAGCTATATTGGGCATGATGACATCATGATACCCCCCCCCCAATGCCCAAGTAAGGGGATGTTTTACATTTCAGGCAGTGTCTGAGCTAGAATGTAGATGTTTGCATTGGAAATGGAGAGGTAAGTTATTATGCAGGTGGAAGGCATGGTGCCAATACCCACATTATAAATTGGAAATGGCCAACAATGTAATTTTTTAATTTTATAAAAAATACGTTTTACATTTATTATTTAAATTTTATGTTCCAAAGACTAATGTCATTGGCAAAAAAATGAGAATTATTTTACAATGACACCTGTTTTGAGGTCTTGTACTCATGGAAGTGGAGCAGTGATATAAAAGGTAATTAGCATAGAGAGAAATATTAGGCTATATCTCAGGATACATCTATCACACCACATAGGACAATGTTAGAATCTGTCCCCCACACCCTGTGCAGTGAATCAGTTAAATGTACTATGCATCAGTCTACGTAAGCCTCACTCTATACTGTTTTTGTGTCCTCCCTTTGTTGCACTAAAATATAGATGTATGTATAAACAGAGTTCATTTCAATCCATTATCAAAAGAAGTAAATAAAACATTAACTGTGCATGGCAGATTCCCAAGTGGTTTTCTTTTGAATATTAATGCTCAATATATTCCCCACAGAGCACAAAAAGAGAATTTATTCATATGTCCATTGTGCTTTCCATATAATTTCCATGTTAAGCACAAAATCTGCTTGCAGAAATGGTTAAGTAGGAACAAATTATAAAGGCTCTCCCACCTGGGGTGCACTAGGTACATTGAACATCGAGTCTAAGTGCTGGATGTCACTGACAAGCAGGACTAAACACAATTAAAATGCAGACACATGTGCAAAGCTTAGGTAAAGAGAGGAAGGTTAACTGTATACAGTAGTGCTTTTAAATTATTTTTCTTATTTTTATTTCCTTCAGGGAATACAGAACCCTTTCGAAGAGACTAAATTGTAATTAAAAAAAAAAAAATTCAAATTTTGTGAACTTTTTTTCAATACAAGTAATATATAGCTATCAGGGATAAACTATGACCGCCAAATAACCATCCCTATGTGCACAGAAATATGAATAAATTATAGTCTTGCCAACCACACTAGCACTTACTCATAAAATGGGAAATTGTGAATAACTGGGAAACTCCTTATTATCCATGAGATTAATTGAGAACAAATATTCAAATACAAAAATATATCTTCACATTTTGAGGGTTTGCTCTATTGGCTTTGGTCTACCATGTTCACGCTACTCTAAAATTAGAATCTCAACTTATAGGCTTTTATCCATCTTTAGTCCTCTTTCCACCTTCTTGTAAATAAGAGGCAAAATACAGCTTTCTCCTCAAGTAACAGTGGCTGAAAGCATCTCGAATAATCTACAGTATATGAAGATCTGCTGCACTATAGGAGTGCCATCTCCAATTTCTTCTTTTTGAGGTCATCTGTTGAAATAGCGACTCCTGGATAAAGAGGGGAAGTGTCACCCTTTGTTTGACCCTTTATTTGACCAGATGCCCCTAAACCAGAGCCTGGATTTATTAAGGCTCATGAGAATGTGAGTGTTCAGCTAAAAGGGATATATAAGCTGTATGGCTCAATTTTTACTTTTACTACACTATTGGTTGTTTAATTTTCTGTTTTATTTTCGAGATCCTCAATGTTGTGTAGGAGGACAGACGTTTGGCTATATGAGTATTATTACTATTTTTTCCTCAATACACTGGGCCACTTGCATGTGCCCGATTTGTATTTCACTATAGTTTTTATTGCGCCATTGGAACATTTTATCTGGTTTGTTGCCTTAAAGACATACTAGCATAATTGAGACATATATTTCTCATGCCTGTCATGTGTATTGTACTGGAATTAAATGCTGCAGCTTGCTTGATTACAAGAAATTCTGTGGTTCTGATAAATGAATCTTCTTACTTTAAATTCTGAAGGTTGCAAAGTTCCCCCTTATTAATTTAAACTGTAGCGAATTAATCCAGAAATATCTACATTGTAGTAACATAATTGGGGATAATTCATTTGACAATGGACAAAATATGATTATAACGATCCCTTAAGACATTCCTATTTACAAAAGCCTACCACCCACCTCACTGACGCAACCAGTTATTCACTCTCACCAATCCATCACTCTCGTCTTGCAGTCCATCACTCTCATCTTGCAGTCCATCACGCTCACCTTGCAGTCCTCTCCTCCTGTTTCCACCCCAACCCTTCTAGATTGTAAATTCCCACGGGAATAGGGCCCTCGTTTCCTCCTGTACTGTTTGTCAAATGTTGTTCAATGTATTGTAACCCTGTCTATACTGTGCCCATTGTACAGTACTGTGGAATATGCTGGTGCTATATAAATAAAGACTAATAATAATAAAGAGAGAAGCACCATGGTAGGGAAGGTTTTATATTCACAAGACTGAATTATAGATGTGAAGGAATTTAACTGGATGTTTCAGCACTGCAATGCATTATAACTTTCAAGATTCAGATCACACCGTGGCCAACTCACATCATGCCCCTTAGAGAATTTCTGCCAACAGAGGGAAAACAAAAATAAAAGGGTTTTAAAAATGTACATTTATTCCACTGAAATGGAAATGTGTTATATCCACTGAAGGAGTCCCTCAGTATTCCTGGGACTGGATGGTCATTGTCGCATTATAAAATAAAGCTTTGTATCAACAAAAGGGTATATACAGTGGATATAAGAAGACTGAAAGCCTTTCATGCAGAAAGTAACTTCCATGCACAAATAATGTATGCTACAAAATACATTGAGGGCCCTATCACCTCCATCAAGCTAACGTTAGCGTGAGCATTAGCGTTGGCTTAAAAGAGGTGATAGCGCTGGGCCTAAATTACCTCCGATTTGCTAACGGGTTAAAAAACCCATTAGTAAATCGCATCAGCAGTTTATATCGCGAGCTTACTGTACTTTGCTCTCCCTTTACTTAACATGGGGAGCGCAAAGTCTAAAAAGAGATTAGCTAGCTGTCACGGATCAGCACCCGTGTGTGCGCAAAAACCAGGACTGCATGTGTGCATACTTGAAAAGTGCTGCCTCAGTCCCATCCAGCACTCGAGGGTGTTAAACAGTTAAGCACAACCACAAACATACACCACACCCTTTTGTCTGTCAATAAAAGAGTGACTCCCCCTTCTGCAACTTGGCTTTGCATTGACAAGTCAACCCCTGTGCTATTCAGACCTGCCTTTATGTTTTCTGCTGACCACCGTGTACCAGACCCTGCTATACCAACTGACCTTGCCTCCTTGCCGCCAGCCTCTGATCCAAAGACCGTCCTGACCACTCTCTGCTTTTCTCCTTGTACCGTGCCAGAGATTCCTTCCTGCATTAATCAGCCTACGCCAAGGTACCAGCAGCATATTCCTGCACTTAGGCTCTAAACCCTGAACTTGGGTCCCACCAAGGCCCAGGCCTGGTGCCACCCTGATACTAGTATTAGGACCACAAGGTCCTAAAGCTAGTTACTAACAGCTGTCGTAAACCAAAAAGTTAACACCAGCTCAGAGCTGCTGCTAACTGATTCCGCTGCTGCAGAATAAGCTAGCAGCTAACCCCCCCCCCAATCAAATACTCACCTCTCATCCCACGGCTAGAACGGTGGCCCAATCCACTGCTTCTGGCCACTGGGAGCAGAGGAAGACTGGGGAAAAAAATTCCCCAGCTAGTCTCCCTCTGCAATCACTGCCGCCTCTCGCAAGATCCTGCCAGTTATGTGAACCAGCAGCAGAAGCCTCCATGGAGCCCGTAGGACTCCAAGGAGGGGATGCTTGGGACGGCGTGTTAGCGCTGGCCTGACTGTCCCCAAGCCCTGTGGCTGCTGCAGGGCAGGCAGCTAGACTGCCTGCCTCGCGATCTGATGGTGAGACCGGGATGCAAAGGGGAAATTAGCGTATGCAAATTTTTCCCCTTAGCATCCCGGTTTTAGCGAGGGCAAGGTGTTAGTGCCCTTAGTTTCCCAAGTTCTGTGGAGAAATGTACTAGGATCTATTGAGACAAGTGTTGAACCTTTTGTTTTAAATTTTATTTATTTATTTATTTATACAGGATTTTACCAGGAAGGATACATTAAGATGTCTCTCGTTTTCAAGTATGTCCTGGGTTCAAGAACATTGAATTGTTACAGAAATACAAAGTTACAGTTACAAGTACTTATACAGCGCCAACAGATTCCATAGCGCTTTACAATGGGAAAGCACGAACAGCAGACTTACATGATACAAGAGGAAATACAACCCTGGTCGTAGGATAACTGTCCAGGTTATACATCACTTTAAACCAAAAGCTCAGGCAGACATCCCATGATCTTACACTATAAGGGACTAGGGTAACTGAAACAAATGGGAGCAGAGGGAAGGTGAAACTGGTGGCCAGTAGAATATCATAGGGATTGCATGAAATGGACCACGGGCTTAGTAAGGGTAATTAGAGAGAGAAGTGGAGACAGCTGGAAAGGATGCCTGAAATTAGGGACCGGCCCTGGGTGGGCGGGTGGATGGGGAGGGTGGGTAGGGACCGGGCCTGGGTGGGCGGGTGGATGGGGATGGTGGGTAGGGACCAGCCCTGGGTGGGCAGGTGGATGGGGAGGGTGGGTTGGGGCCGCAGAGGGAAGAAATGGAGGTGAGTCTGTGATGGAGTATGCTGTGGAAAGTGAATGAGGTTGGTGACAATGCAGATAGCCCCAATTAACAAACATGCGGGGGGAGGAGAAGGAGGGAAACACAAACAGATTTTTTCTATCAGAAATTGTAAAACATAGCATCCAAGAAACACTGTATTGACGTTAAAGTATGGTGGTGGTAGCATCGGGATTTGGAGATGCTTCTCATCAGCTGGGTCACAATTCTTTCTGTTGGACTTTACCTCTGATTTCAGGCTAGGGTGAAATTCAGGTGAAAATATGACATAAGGATGAGAGAACTTTGGCTAAGAGAGATTGTGGCATCTCCGAGACCCAAGAGCATTGGATGGGGCTGAGTATGGTGCATGGATTTCCTTGTGCTCAACTTCCTTGGGATTTTGTCAACAATATGAAGAACAAACTATGACCAGGAACAGATCAAAACATAACACCGAGCCAAAATAAATACTAACATTTTTATATTGAATTAAAATATTTAGAAAACTAAAAGGAATCTAACAGAATAATACAACTAAGATCCAGTCGGTGTGCCTCTGCTTTTTAGATATATTGACAATAATGAGAAATGTATTTCTTTTTCTTACAAAACCAACATAGCCTGAGCTACATTACACAAACTGGGATGCCGGAAAGACATTTAATTGAAAGACTGAGGGATATCTTTAATTTCAGACACCTTTACTTCAAGCCCACACAATAATTTATTTCCTATACACAAAACTATATTATTTGACAGACAGCGACACTGTCCTCATTTTTCTGCAAGCTTTTTCTCTCAGCGACACAGTAGGAAAAAAACTTGAAAGGCTCCACTGTGCTTTATTTATAGGATTTTTCCCCTACCTTGTGTAACCTACAGTTTTACTGAAGGTTAAAGTGTCTCAAAAAATGCGAGCTTTTGAAATGCTTTAACTACTAAGGAATATCTAATAACAAAGAGGTTAATCCTGCAAGATCTGAGGGACCTGCAGCACATTGCTCCAAGGTGTACTGAATATCCCTTATAGCCCCAATGGGTTTAATAAAGCGGGACTAAGGATTCTGCTCTTCATCTCTAAAGCAGCAGAGTCATAATACAGAAATGAACCTGGCAAGGATTTTGTTTGAAATGGAAAAAGACCTACTGCGAACACTGCAAGCCAGCATAACCTATGCTGCATAGGTCCCATATATTAGACAGACGTGAGGCTAAATCATTTTACGATGTACATGGTTACATCAAACTATGGTACTTTGAATGAACTAAGCATTCCAAGCATCCTAAATCTCAGTATTGGTTGGAGAGTGGATTTCAGTTCTGAAGGACATGGTGCATATCATATAGAAGGCAGGTTGAGGTATATATATATATTTATTAGAATGGGTAACGGGAGGCACTCCGGGTATTGTAAAAACAAAAGTCAAAATTTATTTAAACCATTAACAAACTGACGTTTCGGCCCCTTGAGGCCTTTATCAAGGTAAAAAACAGATTAAAGGACAATGCGATACATATATATATGTGTACATAGAAAAACACTCACCAATCCCATCCCTCCGCACATCGTGGACCGGCCGATTCAAACCCAGAAGTACCAGGGGGGCTGGCGCGCTGACGTCAAAGGGTCGGGTCAAAGCCTGGCATTGCCATAGCCACCCCTGACACTCGAGTGGGGGACGGGTAACACCAATGAAAAAAGTTCAAAACAGGCAAAAAACAGGGGGACAATTCCCCCTCTGAGAGGGACTGAGCTCTGGTTAGGAATAAAGGGGCCAAACATGCAGGAACCAAAACAAATATCCCACGCATGCCGCTGCGTCCATGTTGCAGATCCTTAGTGACAGGTGCCCATCAATGTGGGTAACCCTGTTGTTTGCCCAGCAGCCGAGCGTGGCCTTGGATACCCAGAAGACATGCGGGGTAATGCTGCAAAAAAATATATGCAGCTGAGGGAACAACCATCCAGCAGAGCGCTCTCTGACACAGAGATAGGAAAAATTAAAAAACAAAACAGAAAAAAACTATTTGAAAATAATAAATAAAAATAAAAATTAAAAAGATGGGAGAGGAAAGGAGAAACAGAAGCAAAAAAGAAAAAAACAAGAGGAGACAACTAGGGATGAGCTGTTCGGTTCGATCAGTTCAGAGTTCGATTCGAACTTTGGCCGTTAACAAGTTTGCGAACTTCGAACTTTGTGGCGTATTTGGTTCGAGTTAAAAAAAAAAAGAAGAAAATTGTGAAAAAAGTATAAAAAATGCTTAAAAAAATACCAAAAAATCTAGAAATAAAGAGACTCCTTACTGCAGAATATTCTAAGCAACGGTTTATTAGATATTGAATTAAAAAATAATGTCTACGTGCAAAGATTCTCACCTCTAAATGACCTGTGCTCTCAAACGGCGTAAACAACAGGTGTTTAATTAGTGTTTGGAAATAACATGTGCTTCTAATTAGTCTCATGAATTTGATACATTGTATGCAGACTTGAAGTGCCAGGTGTCGTGTGTGGGTCTGTGCTGTGATGACGATGTTTCCATACATCATACAAATCCGCCACTTCACGGGCAGGTTATGGGGACCTCCTAGGCACGATATTTGAAGGATTTTTTTGGTTTTATTTTTAACCCTTATTTTATGGAAAACTCACTGTTCCTTTAACCCTTTCACTGCTGAGGCATTACACTGCTGTGTGCTGAGCTAATTTTTACCGCTTTCGCTCATCATGTTTAAACGCGATTTGAAGCCACATTTTATTATACGACCCAATACATCATGTTCTACCTGTAAATTATAACAAAAAATGCAATAAAACTTGAATTTTTAATCATCTGCAGCGTGTAAAGTGTTTTTTTCACCTTTTATCACATGAACATTTGCAGTTATCTTTTCTATGGGGTGCGCTTGTACAAAAATTAGAAATGGAGACTTATTAAATTTTTTGGGGGGGAATTATGTGATTTTTAGCAAACGCACGCCATAGAAAAAAATCATTAGTGCAGCATCATTGTTCACATTATAATTGAAATGTGAACAATATTGCTGCATTAATAAAAATAACACACAAAAAAATACATGTTTTTTTATTTTTCTACTTTATACCTGGTCATGTTGAGTATCATTCGAAAGGCCATGCTCATGCATTTCGATTGACACCATCCATGACCCCCTAGCTGCCATGGTTCGGGAGATATCGGGGATCAAATGAACCCCCTATCTCCACTAGTGGATTCCGGGCAGCTAGGGGTTTCCCGGCTATCTGATGTCATCACACTATGCGTGAGGATGTCAGGCAGTGAGGGGGGACCCAGGGGTGGAGCCGCCATCCAATATGGCGGCCCGCACCAGAGCTAGGTCGCACTTCGCTGAAGTGCGACCCAGTGCCTAAGGGGTTAAAGCCAGGCACCGCTTAAAAGGGGAGACTCTCCCCTTTTAAGCTGTGCCTGGCTTTTTTTGTGGGACCTCCCAATCGCGAGGGAGAGGGATCCGAACGGATCCCTCCTCCCTTCCAGGCGATCTCCCGGCATTGCCGGGGCAGGACCGGCGCTAGCGTAAGGCGGCACAGGCGGCCGCCTTACTATCTGGCTTCCTGCCAGTTTGCGGGGGCCGAATTCCCCAGCCCCGAGCGCAGCCATCTTTGTCGGCCGGGGAGACCCGGCACAGCGCTAGGGGCCGAACCACCTGACCAGCGCCGCTCGCAATCTCGCGAGAACGCGGCTGCGCTAGTCATGTGGTTCCCACCCGGTGAGCGGCAAAGCTGCATCGTGCCGCTCGCCACCATGAGGAACTCCAGTGGAGCCTGGGGGGCCTGGCAGCAGGTGAGAGCTGGGGCCAGATATATCCAGATCAGCTGGGTCAATATATACCCATGTAATCTGGGGCAAATATATCCATGAGTTGGGGCAAATATATCCACATGTGATCTGGGGGCAAATATATCCATGAGTTGGGGGCAAATATATCCACATGTGATCTGGGGGCAAATATATCCATGAGTTGGGGGCAAATGTATCCATGAGTTGGGGCAAATATATATATATGTCCATGAGCTGGGGGCAAATATATCCACATGTGATCTGGGGGCAAATATATCCACATGTGATCCGGGGGCAAATATATCCATGAGTTGGGGGCAAATATATCCATGAGCTGGGGGCAAATATATCCATGAGCTGGGGGCAAATATATCCATGAGTTGGGGCAAATATATCCATGAGTTGGGGCAAATATATATATATTCATGAGCTGGGGGGCAAATATATCCATGAGCTGGGGGCAAATATATCCATGAGTTGGGGGCAAATATATCCACATGTGATCTGGGGGCAAATATACCCATATGAGCTGGCAGCAAATATTTCCATATGAGCTGGGGCAAATATCTCTATATGAGCTGGGGCAATATATACCCATGTAATCTGGGGGCAAATATATCTACATGTGATCTGGGGGCAAATATATCCACATGTGATCTGGGGGGGCAAATATAACCATATGAGCTGGGGGCAAATATACTTATATATATATATATACATACACACTAGGGTTGCTCATATGTGTATATATAGAGATTATCATGGCACCTCTATCCTGATTGGCTTGACATGACACGGATGGGGGGGGGCACCAAAATGCACCTTCGCCTGACTAGATAAAAATGCTTGCAACAGCCCTGGCCGGGGGTCGCCTGGAAATGACGTCATCGCGCGATGACATCATTTAAGTCGGGAAGAGCTTGACTTCAGCGTCTGAGGACGCTGAAGTCAGAATGCCGTGGGACCCCGGACAGAGAGGTGAGAATCTCCGCCGGGGGTCCCGCAAAGCTGATGACGTGTGGGACACGTCCTCCTCAGCATACAGCAGGAGTAACTGAGGACGTGTCCCACACGTCGTCAGCAGTGAAGGGGTTAAAAATGTATTTTATAAAACTTTTTGTTCTTGTTTCCTGTCCCCCAGGGCACTACCCGGACCCAGATATTGTTTTTAAATGTTTCTATACATCCTACAAATCCGCCACTTCACAGGCAGGTTATGGGTAGGGATGAGCCGAACACCCCCCGAGTTCGGTTCGAGCCCGAACCGAACTTCCCATTTGTTTGGGACCGAACCCGAAACCGAACTCCCATGCAAGTCAATGGGGCTGAAAATTCGTTTTTTTAGAGTGCCCTCCAAGAGGGCATATATGATACATATTTGCCATAAAAGGTGTATGGGGGTCCGGGTAGTGCCCTGGGGGACAGGAAACAAGGATAAAAAGTTTTAAAATAAACGTTTTTAAAGGGACAGTGAGTTTACCATGAAATAAGGGTTAAAAATAAAAGCGAAAAATTCCTTCAAATATCATGCCTAGGAGGTCCCCATAACCTGCCCGTGAAGTGGCGGATTTCTAGGATGTATAGAAACACTTAAAAACAAATAAATGACGTTTCATATGACGGTAAATGCTTTCCTTTAATCTATCCATAAACAACTGCTTGGGGCGGCAGCCTGTATGAAAAGACATTTTAGGACGCGCAGAAAAAGTTTAGTGTTTTTTTTGGGCTAAATTATTGTGAAACTTATGCAGGCTTTGGATGAAAGTAACAATAGGTGCTTTAAAATTGGGCTTTTAGCGTCAGCAACAGTGCCGTCACACTGTAACCCCTCTGAGGATATGAATCTGAAACAGGCATCAATGGCAGTGCACCCAAATATTGTGCCTTTAATGCCAGGCCAGCAAGTATCATCATACAGTAATCCCTCTGTAGTATTGTGGAAGAGTGCAGGGGTGGACCATGCGGTCCTATATTAAAAAGATATGAATCTGGTAATGGGCGTCAGTGCACCCAGATATTGTGCCTTTAATGGCAGGCCAGCAAGTATCATCATACAGTAACCCCTCTGTAGTATTGTGGAAGAGTGCAGGGGTGGACCATGCGGTCCTATATTAAAAAGATATGAATCTGGTAATGGGCGTCAGTGCACCCAGATATTGTGCCTTTAATGGCAGGCCATCAAGTATCATCAAACAGTAACCCCTCTGTAGTATTGTGGAAGAGTTCAGGGGTGGACCATGTGGTTGGTCCTATATTGAAATTATTATTTTTTATCTGGTAATGGGTGTCAGTGCACCCAGATGTTGTGCCTTTAAAGGCAGGCCATCAAGTATCATCATACAGTAACCCCTCTGTAGTATTGTGGAAGAGTGCAGGGGTGGACCATGCGGTCCTATATTAAAAAGATATGAATCTGGTAATGGGCGTCAGTGCACCCAGATATTGTGCCTTTAATGCCAGGCCAGCAGGTATCATCATACAGTAACCCCTCTGTGGTATTGTGGAAGAGTGCAGGGGTAGACCATGTGGTCCTATATTGAAAAGTTTTTTATCTGGTAATGGCCGTCAGTGCACCCAGATATTGTGCCTTTGGTGCCAGGCCAGCAAGTATCATCATACAGTAACCCCTCTGTAGTATTGAGGAAGAGTGCAGGGGTGGACCATGCTGTCCTATATTAAAAAGACATGAATCTGGTAATGGGCGTCAGTGCACCCAGATATTGTGCCTTTGGTGCCAGGCCATCAAGTATCATCATACAGTAACCCCTCTGTGGTATTGTGGAAGAGTGCAGGGTTGGACCCTGCTGTTCAAAAAATTAAAATGATATAAATCTGGCACAGGCGTCAGTGCAGCCAAATATTGTGCCTTTCATGGTAGCAAGTGCATTCACACCGTAACCCTTTTGTGGTATTGTGGAAGAGTTCAGTGCTGGAGGTTTTGTGCATGCAGAAGACATACCCGATCTATTCCGTTACGTCAGCATCAGGGATTGATAACTGCTGATCCAGGACTGATTCATTTTTATAAATGTCAGCCGGTCTACAGAGTCGGTGGACAGACGCACTCTTTTGTCTGTGACAACCTCCAGCGGCACTGAAGTCCTTTCGGAAGGCACGCTAGATGAAGGGCAATCTAGTAGCTACATAGCATATTGGCTAAATTCTGGCCAGTGATCCAATCTCAACACCCAGTAAGCCAGTGGATCATCTGCTGGAAAGGTATCCAGGTCTGCCCTTGCCCCTAGGTAGTCCTGCACCATATGGTGATGACGCTGGCAATGGGTGCCTACATTTGATGTCCCTGGGCGTCGAGGACTAAAAAAATTAAAAAATGCATCAGTCAAGCGGCCCTGGCCTTCACCGCTATTCCTCTGATCACTTGCAGCCTCAGAAGCACGTGTGTCAGCAGTAGCACTTGGTAATCTAACAGTGCCTGGAAAGGTGTTACGCAAGTTTCGCTTTAGAGCGTCCTCAAGTTTTGTCATCCTGTGCTCCCTCTGTGCGGGCAGGATGAGCTCTGCAACTTTCCCCTTGTATCGTGGATCAAGAAGGGTTGCCAACCAGTAATGATCCCTCTCCTTGATAGCACGAATCCTGGGGTCCTTTAGCAGGCTTTGCATCATTAGGGAGCCCATGCAGCTTAGGTTGGAGGTGGCATTAGCTGCCGAGTCTTCCTGGTCAATGAGGATGACCGTATCGTGCACTTTCTCCTCCCAGCCACGCACAAGCCCTTCTGTTTCTGGGCACACAAAATCCTGCCTTGAGGAATCCCCACCTTCAATGCCCCCACTACTTAAATAGTCCTCCTCCTCCTCATCCTCCTCCTGTCTGATCTGAGTAGGACCTGCTGGAATGCTGTCTGCGGAAAGACTGGGGCCTTGAGAGCTAGGGAAGGCCTCCTCTTCCTCCCGCTGCTCTGCCTCTAGAGCCACATCTATAATTCCCCGCAGAGTGTGCTCCAGCAGGAACACTAAAGGAATTGTGTCACTGATGCATGCACTGTCCCTGCTCACCATCCTCGTTGCCTCCTCAAATGGTGACAGTACAGTGCATGCATCCTTGATCATCAGCCACTGCGGGGGGGAAAAAAAAACAAGTTGGCCATACTTACACAGGTACTCGTTGATGGCCCTCTGCTGCTTGTGCAGACGCTGCAGCATTGCTAATGTCGAGTTCCACCTGGTGGGCATGACACAGATCAGACGGTTTGTGGGAAGGTGGAATTCTCTTTGAATTTCTGCCAGGCGAACGCTTGCTGGGAATGACCGTCTGAAGTGGCTGCAGACTTTTCTGGCCTGGATGAGAAGCTCTGGCAGCCCTGGGTACTTGGTTAGGAAACGCTGTGAGAAACAAGGGGGGTGTTTGTGAGGGTCCTGAGAACGAGCAACAGCACAATGGCCTGCTCTACGGTGGGTGCCCGCTCAGGTCTCACAAACAAGGTTTTAGCTTGATTGTGCCATTACAGGGATGAATTTTCCATATGCAAATCAGCCTGCTCTCACCCAGAAAGGGTGGCCAGTGCTGATTGCCAAGGACGTCATCCCTGCACGAGAGGTGCAGCAACCCCCGACGATCGTTTCGGCCTTCTTGGGCCTCGTCAGGAGGGTATAGCTGACATCCCTCTAGGCACATCAAGCAAGGGGTCCACGTCTGGATGACCCTTTACAATTGCAGTGTCACGGCGTTGCGCTCACCGGGTTACAGTGCAGACAGCTGCGGTTGCACGGCGCGTTCCGGCGGTCCTGGCGTCGGACCGAGTCCCCCTCGGAGACCCTCCTGGGGCCTGCGGTCTCCCTCGGCGTCCCCCGATGGGTACAGGTGGCCGGGGGGCTCGGTCCGCTGTGCGGACTCGGCGGTCCCGCCTTGCTCTGGCGTCTCTCGCGGCTTGTCGGGGGCGGGGCTTCTGGATAGGCGCGTGCGAGCGCCCAAGACCCGGTCTTATGGTTACCACTACTGAACCCCTCCCAGACACAAGTGACACACCTGTTACAGAGGGCAATCCCAGAGCTCTGATATCCCTATAAATACACAGTCTGCACACTTGTCCTTTGCTGGATAGTTGAGTGTCTTCTAGCTGAGTACTTTAGTTCCCTTCTTACATATTTACTCGTTACTGACCATTGGCTTTCGTACCCGACCTTTCTACCTTCTGGCACCCCGACATTGGCTTTCGTATCCGACCTTTCTACCTTCTGGCATCCCGACATTGGCTTTCGTACCCGACCATTCTACCTTCTGGAATCCTGACCATTGGCATACGCACCCGACCAAGCGACCCTCATACCTCCTACCCTACATCATCCTTTCCACCTCGAACTCCAATCTCCGCATCCCGAGGTCCAGTCTCCAACAGTACCCTAACCGTGACAGAACTATCCAGCCAAAGAAGTTATGGACCCCGCGGACGTATTGGATGCTATCGCTTCCTTGACTCGTCAGGTGACAGTACTATCCCATTCAGTACAGGACTTACAGTTAAACCAGGCTCAAATGCAAGGACAAGTCCAAAACCTACTCCCCATCTCGTCGTCATCCCAAAATGATGACATGACCAGTCCAGAACCCAGAATCCCGATGCCTGAGCGGTTCTCTGGACGCCGTGAGTCCTATAGGGGATTCCTCATGTCATGTGAAATCCTGTTCGCACTAAACCCCCGCACCTATCAGACGGATTTTGTACGGATCCGCACGGTTATCTCCCTTTTCTCGGATGAGGCCCAAGTCTGGGCACATAACCTCCTACGGACCGCAGACCCGGTGTTGCAATCATGGAACTCCTTTTTGTCGGCCATGAATCTATTGTATGAGGACCCTCATAGATCCGAGTTTGCCCAGGCTCAGATCCGGCAACTGAGACAGGGCAGAAGACCCATCGAAGACTACACAGTTGAATTCCGCCGATTGGCTTCTGAGACTGGATGGAATGACACCGCATTAGTTAGCCAATTCCGATGGGGTCTGTCCGAGTCTGTCAAAGATGAGTTGGCTCGAGGCGAAACACCCACTTCCTTGGAACCCCTAATTCGTCTTGCTCTCCAAATCGACAGACGCATTCGTGAACGCGTACGAGAGAGAGCCCTGTTTTCTCCACCCTCCCGACCTCCAGCTCCGCATATGTTGGCGCTACCACCACCCCCGACTACGTCTACCATACCATCCGCTGAAGAACCCATGCAACTCAATGCTGTTCACAGAGCTTGCTCACAGGGGCTTGAGGTGGTCTACTTTTAAGTGGGCTATTTTCAAGTGGAGTTAAAAACAGGAATTCTACCTGTACTGGTCTGGTTTGTATCTTTAGAGGGAGAGAAACCTCTGGTTTATTTGTCAATTTAATTTCTCTTTTTGTTTTTTTTTTTCTGCTGGTTTTTTTTTTTCTGTTGTGCTTTTTGGTTGTTTTTTTTCCCTGGGTGGCTGGTGACTTGTTAATTGGGGGCGTGTAGCCTGTCAGGTGAATTCACTTGTATGGCTACATAATCTCAGTGGCAACTCACTGAGCTTGCTCACAGGGGCTTGAGGTGGTCTACTTTTAAGTGGGCTATTTTCAAGTGGAGTTAAAAACAGGAGTTTAAATAACAGGTATCAATTGTTGTTTATATATTTGTTGTCTTGTTTGGGTATGAGTGTTAGCAAGCTTGAAGGTTTGACCCAGTGCACATCCTGCTGCATGTATGCATGTCTGGAGGAATCCTTCCAGGGTCCATATCTCTGTAGCAAGTGTGAACGTGTAGCTCTTCTGGAAGCTCGTATTGGAGATCTGGAAGGGCAAATCGTAACGCTGTGGCAGATTGACAATCTTGAAAGGAGCCTGCTTCTCACGGAGCAAAGTATAGTTGAGGAATCTAGGGGTGTGGGAGGAGTGGAGTTAACCGGGGAACAGGTTGGTAGCTGGGTGTCAGTGACACGTGGTAGCAGGGGGGGAGGGAAGAGCAAAAGGTTGGCTAGTCCTGATCTTGCGCACACCAACAGATTTGCCCCCTTGAGCGAAGATGTTGGGTGCAGCAGCTCAGGTGTAGCAGTACTGGAGGCTGCTCCTTCTAACAGCCGGGGGATCAGCCCACCAAGTAAGGGAGGGATAAAGAGGGCAAGTAAGCCTAGACAGGTTGTGGTGGTAGGGGACTCTATTATTAAGAGAGTAGACAGGGTAATCTGTCGCGCTGATCGCCTTAACCGGACAGTTTGCTGTCTGCCGGGTGCCCGTGTTAGGCATGTGGTTGACAGAGTTGATAGATTATTGGGAGGGGCTGGAGATGACCCAGCTGTCATGGTCCATATTGGTACCAATGACAAAGTAAGCGGAAGATGGAAGGACCTGAAGAATGATTTCAGGGAATTAGGAAGTAAACTGAAGAAGAGGTCCTCCAAGGTAGTATTTTCTGAGATCCTACCTGTGCCACGTGCTACAGTGGAAAGGCAGCGGGAGATTAGGGAGGTCAATGCGTGGTTTAAAGCTTGGTGCAGGAAGGAGGGCTTTGGGTTTTTAGAGCACTGGGCTCATTTTGCACTGGGGTACAATCTGTATAGTTGTGATAGATTGCACCTGAATGGAAGAGGGTCTGCTGTGCTAGGGGAGAGGATGGTTAAAAGGTTGGAGGAGACATTAAACTAGTGGAAGGGGGGGAGGGATACAGTATCTTACAAAATGGAGACAGAGCAGATAGCGGAAGGGTTTCAGTTCAGACTAAGGGGGGTGGAGTCGGGGGATGGGTAATGTAAGAACAGTGGAGGCATGTAATGTAAAGTCGCATTCAGCATGTGTGGGTAGAGATAACATTAAATGTATGCTTGCTAATGCAAGGAGCCTTAATAACAAGATGGGGAACTAGAGGTAATAGCATACACTAAGCAATACGACATTATAGGAATAACAGAAACATGGTGGGACGAAACGCATGACTGGGCTGTAAACTTAAATGGTTATACATTGTTTAGAAAGGATAGGAAACATAAGAAAGGGGGTGGAGTGTGTTTATATGTAAATCAGGATTTAAAGCCTAATATTACACAACTGGAAAGTGATGAGGGAAATGTGGAATCCTTATGGGTAAATATTTCGTTGGGGAATAAACAGGGAAGTCAATTATTGGTTGGCATATGCTATAAACCACCTAATATAGATAATGATGAGGAAGAACAACTGTTAGAGCAAATTAGGAAGGCTGCACATCATGGTAGCACTTTAATTATTGGAGATTTTAATTACCCGGACATTAATTGGGATAGTGGGACTAGTAATTCAGCAAAGGGAATCCGGTTCCTGAACATTTTAAATGATACCTTCATGTCACAACTGGTAGAAACACCAACTAGAGAGGATAACTGTCTGGACCTGGTTATAACAAATAATGTGGATCTTTTCTCAAATATTAATGTAAAAGAACAGTTGGGAAACAGCGACCATAACATGGTGACTTTTGAAATAAACTCAAAAAAACACATTCATAAGGGGCATGCTAAAATATATAATTTTAAAAAGGCCAACTTTATTAAAATAAAGGAAGCTCTCAATGTCATTGACTGGCAGAAACTCTTTCACGGGAAAAACACTGAGGATAAGTGGAATATCTTTAAACTAACACTAGAAAAGTACACGTCACAATATATTCCACTGGTTAATAAATATAAAAGAAACAGACTGAAACCAATGTGGCTTAGTAGGAAGGTAACTAAGGAAATGAAAAATAAAAAGAAGGCATTTAAAGCTTTTAAATTTGATAAATCTGAGGCATCCTATAAAGCATATAGGGCAGCCAATAAAGCATGTAAAAATGCGATTAGATGGGCTAAACTAGAAAATGAAAAAGAAATAGCAAAGAGAGCAAGACCAACCCTAAAAGATTCTTTAGGTACATAAATTCTAAAAAACCCAAGAGTGAAAATGTAGGTTCACTAAAATCTGAGTTAGGGTTATTGTTAACTGAAGATCAGGATAAAGCAGAAATTTTAAATGATTATTTTTCTTCAGTATTTATCAAAGAGAAACCTATAACAGGAGACATGAAATTCATTAATAAAAAACTTACTAATACAAAGTGACTGGTTGACTCAGGACAAGGTTTTACACAAATTAAACAATGTGAATGTTAATAAAGCCCCAGGGCCAGATGGAATTCACCCGCGAGTACTAAGAGAGCTGTGTGTTGAAATATGTAAACCTCTGTTCTTAATCTTTCAAGATTCTTTTCTTTCAGGAATAGTACCAGAGGATTGGAGAAAAGCTGACGTGGTCCCTATATTTAAGAAAGGTTTAAAATTTGTGCCTGGGAATTATAGACCTGTGAGCTTAACATCTGTGGCTGGGAAAGTATTTGAGGGGTTACTGATAGTATTCAGGAATTTATTGGGAGGTATAATGTAATTGGCAAAAATCAGCATGGTTTCATGAAACACAGATCATGTCAGACTAACCTAATTACATTCTATGAGGAAGTAAGTAGAAGTATAGATCAGGGTCGCAGTGGATGTGATTTACTTAGATTTTGCCAAAGCTTTCGACACAGTTCCACACAAAAGGTTACTATTTAAATTAAGAAAAAATGGTCTAGATGAAAATACTTGTTCTTGGATAGAAAACTGGCTAAAAGATAGGGTACAGAGAGTGGTCATAAATGGTACATTTTCAAGATGGACACCAGTGGTAAGTGGTGTCCCTCAGGGGTCTGTTATAGGACCAATACTATTCAATTTATTTATAAATGACCTTGAGATAGGCATTGAAAGTCATGTATCAGTGTTTGCAGATGACACAAAGCTAGGAAAAGTAATACAATGTGAGCAGGATGTTACTTCGCTGCAGAGGATTTAGATAGATTGGGGGACTGGGCACTTAAATGGCAGATGAAATTTAATCTAGATAAATGTAAAGTTATGCACTTTGGAGTGAAGAACACACAAGCAATTTATACCCTAAATGGTACGGAGTTAGGGAAATCCAAGCAGGAGAAGGATTTGGGAATAATCATAGACTTCAAACTAAGTAACAATGTGCAATGTCAAACAGCAGCCGCCAAGGCCAGCAAAGTACTGGCATGCATTAAAAGGGGAGTTCACTCACGGGATGAAAACATAATTTTGCCTCTGTATAAATCAATGGTCAGGCCGCACCTTGAATATGCCGTGCAATTTTGGGCACCTGTCTTAAAAAAAGATATTATATCGCTAGAAAAAGTGCAGAGACGGGCAACTAAATTAATAAGGGGGATGGAAGGGTTAAGTTATGAGGAAAGACTAACAAGCTTAAACCTGTTTAGTTTAGAGAAAAGGCGTCTTAGAGGGGATCTGATAACCTTATATAAATTATACGGGGCCATTATCAACCATTGTCTGATAACCTATTCATTAACAGGACTATACATAGGACAAGGGGTCATCCATTTAGACTGGAAGAAAGAAAATTTAGGTTAAAGCATAGGAAGGGTTATTTTACGGTGAGAACAATAAAGCTGTGGAATTCTCTGCCTGTTGAGGTGGTTGGGTCAGAGTCTGTACAGACTTTTAAAAAACGACTGGATGACTTCCTGCAGACACAGAATATTAAGGGTTATAATATTTAATATGTGGGTAAAAGCTTCTTGATCCAAGGAGAAATCTGACTGCCATTCTGGGGTCAAGAAGGAATTTTTTCCCAGTATGTTGCATATTGGCAAGCATTCAGACTGGGTTTTTTGCCTTCTTTTGGATCAACAGCAGTAGGGGGAGTGTGGGAGAGGCTGAACCCGATGGACGCATGTCTTTTTCAGCCTATATATAACTATGTAACTATGTAACTATGTTCGTCGCCGGCTAACTCCTCAGGAGAATCAACATAGACGTGATAATAGCCTGTGCCTATACTGTGGAAAAAATACCCACCTTGTCCGGGACTGTCCTGACACACCGACCAAGGGAGGTATGGCTACATGTTGTCCATCCAATATTCTGTCGACCTCCATGTCTAGTATCCAATCCCCTCACTTATTGGTACAACTTGTTTTACAGTGGGAAGAAAAATCTACCACGGTGGAGGCCATGATTGACAGCGGAGCCAGCAATTGTTTCATTGATACTGCCTTGGTTGCTAAATTGTCCATTCCAGTATTGAATAAAGATGTACCCGTACATATACAAGTTGTCGACGGTTCTTCCCTTGGTGCAGGTCCTGTCACAAAAGAGACCATCCCTCTCTCCTCAACATTAGGACCTTCCCATAGGGAACTATTATCCTATGATGTCATTACGTCACCTGTGTTCCCGGTAATATTGGGCCTTCCTTGGCTTCGCCTCCACGACCTAATCATAAGGTGGTCCTCGGGTCAGCTTTTGTTTCCCTCTCTCCATTGTCGTAAAGTATGCCTACATGAGGTCACTGCCACGGTATGCTCCATCCTGGATCTTCATAAAACTCCCTCCAATGTTACGCTCCCACAGGTCTATCAGTCGTTCAAAGATGTATTCGACGAACGAGGAGTGGATGCTCTACCCCCACATCGGCCTTATGACTGTCCAATTGACCTTCTACCGGGCGCCCCAATCCCCTACGGGCGACTATACCCGTTGTCAGAACCCGAACTGGTCATCCTTAAGGAATATATAGATGAAAACCTGGCAAAGGGGTTTATACGTCCCTCCACCTCACCTGCTGGGGCCAGTATTTTTTTTGTGGCGAAGAAGGATGGGGGGTTGAATCACATAACCGTTAAAAATCGTTATCCCTTACCGTTAATTTCAGAATTGATGGATCGCTTGAAAACGGCAACCATCTTCTCCAAACTGGATCTGAAAGGAGCTTACAATCTGATTCGTGTAAAGAAAGGGGACGAATGGAAAACAGCTTTCCGCTCCAGATACGGACACTTCGAATACACAGTAATGCCCTATGGGCTATGCAATGCCCCTGCCACATTTCAATGTTTTATCAATGTTGTTTTTCGCGATATGCTGGATCAATGTGTTGTCATATATCTAGATGACATTCTTGTGTACTCCTCTACTCTAGAAGAACACCGAAACCAAATGCAACAGGTACTACAACGCCTCCGCCAACATCACCTATTTGCTAAACTCGACAAATGCCTATTTGAGGTCCATACCGTGGAATTCCTGGGTTTCATCATTCGACCCGGTACCATTGCCATGGATGACAAGAAAACACAAGCCATCAAACACTGGCCTATACCACTCAACAGAAAACAGGTACAACGTTTTTTGGGTTTTGCCAATTTTTATCGCAAATTCATTCGCAACTTCAGTCGAATCGCCCAACCTTTAACAGCTCTTACCAAGTCTACTGTTCCTTTCCAATGGTCCACGAATGCTACCAAAGCCTTTAACGATTTACGAGAACGGTTCTGTTCGGCACCCATCCTCTCTCACCCTAATCCGTCTTTTGCCTATTACCTGGAAGTGGACGCCTCCAATAACGCTACCGGGGCCGTCCTCTCCCAGCGTTGCCCAACAACCAATAATTTGCACCCGATAGCCTTTTTTTCCAAAAAGATGAGCCCAGCGGAGTGTAACTACGATATCGGGGATAAAGAGCTACTGGCCATTAAACAAGCACTGGAAGAATGGAGACACATCCTGGAAGGGTGTCTGCACCCCATAACGATATATACGGATCACAAGAATCTCGAGTACTTGAAGACGGCAAAACGGCTACGTCCCAGACAGGCCAGGTGGGCCCTCTTCTTCTCTCGTTTTCAATTCCATCTCACATTCCGTCCTGGATCACGTAATGGTAAAGCTGACGCTTTATCCCGACTACATGAGTATCATTCTGGAAAAGATAAAACAGAGGAGACCATTCTTCAACCGCATCAGTTTCTCTCGGTCACTTCACGTTTACTGAACGACATTGCACAAACCGAAGCTCCATCTCCTACGTCGACCGCACCACCAAAAGACCGTATCCTAGTACCTAAGGAGAAACAACTCCAGATACTGCAGCAATGTCATGATTCCCCCCTGGCCGGTCACGCAGGAAGAACAAAAACACGGAAGTTAATATCCCGTCATTTCTGGTGGCCCTCACTATCTCGAGATGTTCGGGACTATGTCAAATCATGTGACGTTTGTGCCAGAACCAAAACCCTTCCACAAAAACCCTTAGGGTTATTACAACCACTCCCGGTGCCTGAATCACCTTGGTCACATGTCACCATGGATTTTATTGTGGATCTCCCACCCTCTGCAGGACATACCTGCATCATGGTCATAGTAGATCGTTTAACCAAATTAGCCCATTTTGTCCCTTCCGTGAGAATACCCACGGCCAAAGAGACCGCATCATTGTTCATAGCCCAAGTGTTCCGTCTCCACGGTATACCATCCTCCATAGTCACCGATAGGGGTACCCAATTTACGTCACATTTTTGGAAGGCTTTTTGTTCCTCGCTTAAGATATCGGTTGATCTATCCACCTCATACCATCCCCAGTCTAACGGGCAAACAGAACGAACCAATCAAACACTTGAGACTTATTTACGCTGTTATTCATCTTATCAACAGAACAACTGGTTGGAACTACTTCCGATGGTGGAGTTTCCTACAACTCGCATACGCACGAGTCCACCACTTTTTCTCCATTTTTTCTCACCTATGGTTACCACCCGCCATGTTCCGGGACTACCCTCTTACTCCTCTGTTCCCGATGCTACCACACGCCTCCGTCTTCTAGCAGACGGTCTAGCCAAGGCCAAGGATGCCCTGCATTATTCCCAAGCCATGTACAAACGACATGCAGATCGATCCTGTGCTGCCTCCCCTACATATCTCCCGGGCCAAAAAGTTTGGCTGTCCACTCGCTTTCTCCAGCTCTCCTGTCCCTCACGTAAATTGGGACCACGTTACATCGGCCCGTTTATTGTTGTAGAGCATGTCAATATGGTTGCTGTTCGCCTTCGTCTCCCACCACGCTACTCGTTTCATCCTGTGGTCCATATTTCCCTCCTTAAACCGTGCCATGCCAACCCTTTCCCGGGCAGGTCCCGCACACCCCCTCCTCCTGTTCTTGTTGATGGTACCGAAGAGTACGTGGTTGGGGCTATCCTCGATTCTCGTTGGCGTCGTGGGGTGCTCGAATATCTCGTCCATTGGAAGGGCTATGGGCCTGATGAAGATTCCTGGGTTCCCTCCTCGAACGTTCACGCCCCTCGCCTTGTTCGGTCATTTCATGTTTCCTTCCCTGCTAAGCCGGGTCCTCGGTGCCCCCGGAGGTTGCGCCTTGGGGGGGGGTTCTGTCACGGCGTTGCGCTCACCGGGTTACAGTGCAGACAGCTGCGGTTGCACGGCACGTTCCGGCGGTCCTGGCGTCGGACCGAGTCCCCCTCGGAGACCCTCCTGGGGCCTGCGGTCTCCCTCGGCGTCCCCCGATGGGTACAGGTGGCCGGGGGGCTCGGTCCGCTGTGCGGACTCGGCGGTCCCGCCTTGCTCTGGTGTCTCTCGCGGCTTGTCGGGGGCGGGGCTTCTGGATAGGCGCGCGCGCGCGCCCAAGACCCGGTCTTATGGTTACCGCTACTGAACCCCTCCCAGACACAAGTGACACACCTGTTACAGAGGGCAATCCCAGAGCTCTGATATCCCTATAAATACACAGTCTGCACACTTGTCCTTTGCTGGATAGTTGAGTGTCTTCTAGCTGAGTACTTTAGTTCCCTTCTTACATATTTACTCGTTACTGACCATTGGCTTTCGTACCCGACCTTTCTACCTTCTGGCACCCCGACATTGGCTTTCGTATCCGACCTTTCTACCTTCTGGCATCCCGACATTGGCTTTCGTACCCGACCATTCTACCTTCTGGAATCCTGACCATTGGCATACGCACCCGACCAAGCGACCCTCATACCTCCTACCCTACATCATCCTTTCCACCTCGAACTCCAATCTCCGCATCCCGAGGTCCAGTCTCCAACAGTACCCTAACCGTGACATGCAGTGAGAAACAAGGGGGGTGTTTGTGAGGGTCCTGAGAACGAGCAACAGCACAATGGCCTGCTCTACGGTGGGTGCCCGCTCAGGTCTCACAAACAAGGTTTTAGCTTGATTGTGCCATTACAGGGATGAATTTTCCATATGCAAATCAGCCTGCTCTCACCCAGAAAGGGTGGCCAGTGCTGATTGCCAAGGACGTCATCCCTGCACGAGAGGTGCAGCAACCCCCGACGATCGTTTCGGCCTTCTTGGGCCTCGTCAGGAGGGCATAGCTGACATCCCTCTAGGCACATCAAGCAAGGGGTCCACGTCTGGATGACCCCTTACAATTGCAGTGAGAAACAAGGGGGGTGTTTGTGAGGGTCCTGAGAACGAGCAACAGCACAATGGCCTGCTCTACGGTGGGTGCCCGCTCAGGTCTCACAAACAAGGTTTTAGCTTGATTGTGCCATTACAGGGATGAATTAGTTGGAAATTGGTTAGGAAACGCTGTACCACCAGATTTAGGACGTGTGCTAGGCATGGTACATGCGTCAATTTACCCTTGCGTAGGGCGGAGAGAAGGTTGCTGCCATTATCGCAGACGATCATTCCCAGCTCAAGCTGGCGTGGTGTTAACCATCTCTGCACCTGCCCCTGCAGAGCTGACAAAATTTCTGACCCGGTGTGGCTCCTGTCCTCTAAACAAACCAGCTCAAGCACAGTATGGCATCTTTTTGCTTGAGCCATTGCATAGACCCTGTCAGGCGTGGGTTTAACTGCCACTTCGCCAGAGACAGAGGAGGAGGAGGAAGAGGTGGTGGTGGTGGAGCAGACAGACCTCATACAAGCAGCTTTCTGGAGGCGTGGTGGATGAACAAGCTCCAGCACAGAGCCCTGTCTTTGATCCCTCCCAGCTGCAATCAGAGTTACCCAGTGTGCCGTGAAGGAAATGTAATGACCCTGTCCATGCTTGCTGGACCACGTGTCTAAAGTCACATGCACCTTGCTGCTGACTGCCTTTCCCAATGACTGGATAACATTGTCTTCCACGTGCTGGCATAGTGCTGGAATGGCCTTGCGTGAAAAGTAATGGCGTTTTGGAACCTGCCACAGTGGTACAGCGCATTCAGCAAATTCACGGAAGGGAGCAGAGTCCACCAGCTGGAAAGACTGCAGCTGCAATGCGAGTAATTTTGCCAAGCTGGCATTTAGACGCTGTGCTTGGGGATGGTTGGGACTATATTTTTTCTTTCGCTGCAGCAGCTGCGGCAACGTAATCTGACTGCGTAAATCTTCAGCTACTGGGATGATGTCACATTGTGAGGAAGGACCTGCTGGTACTGTAGCATCATCCCTGTCGGTGGAGGTTGTAGGCAATTGCATGGCAGGACATAGAGTGTGGGTAGAGACAGATGAAGATGAGGAGGACCTATGCAAAGTTTTGCCCCAACGGGATGTGTGGCACTTGTTCATATGTCGCCTCAAGCATGTGGTACCCAAGTGTCCGGTGTTTATCCCACGCTTCAGCCTCCTCTGACATAGATTACAAATAGCAACGCTGGGGTCTGATGCACAGTTCTTAAAGAACTCCCAGACAGCACATTTCCTGCATGTGTTCTTTGAGACAACAGTGCTCTGCACCGGAGCAGCTCTGACATGTGATGCCTTGGACTGGCTAGTGCTACGGTTGGTCACAGAGGATGTTGTGCCTCGTGTTTGCTGTGCCTCCTCCTCCTCCTCCTCCCTTGATTCCTCAGTTCGATCTGGCACCCAGGTGGAGTCAGTGACCTCATCATCATCAATGTCATCTTCACCCCCTATCTCCTCGTCACTGGAGCCAACTTGGCAGTATGCTGCAGCTGCTGGGGCAACATGAGTGCCAGTCATTTGTGTGTCATCACTGGCACCTCCTTCCTCTAGGTTGATTATACTCCCTTGCTCAACCTCAGAGATTAAATCAGAGCACTGTACTTGCTGCGCATCCTCAAGCAGCATGTCACTCTCAATGTAGTCAAACAATTCAGCTGACTCCTCCGTGTGTGATAGCGAGGCTACGGCAGGAGTAGCTGTGGACATGGAGGCTGCATTAGATGCTTTGGCAGCTGAGGTGGACTGTAAAGCACTAGAAGCCTGGCTGGCAGAGGACTCGGAGGATGAGGATGGCCTGGTTAGCCAATCCACCAAGTCCTCTGTATGTTGCTGCTGCTTAAGACGGCCAGCACCAGTTAGAAAGGACAAACGTGCCCCTGCAGAGGATGCACCACGTCCACCACGACCAGAGACACAGCCTCCCGACACAGGGGCTGCTTGCCCTCTTATCTGTGGCTGGGAGCGTCTGCCTGTCATTTTTGTTCTTTCAGACATGGTGAGTGATATATAGATTAATATATACAGAACTCTGATTCAACTCTGGTATAAAGATTTAAATAACTCTGGTATAACTCAGTGAGACACACTGATAGCTGGCAGCCAGTGACAAGAGACAGATCACCTTAATTCACAAATGTTTTAAATAAATTAGTGAGCCCCAAAATACAGCGTGGTACTTTTTGTATGACGAGACACAGATCACCTTAGTTCCCAAGTGTTTTAAAGAAATTAGTGAGCCCCAAAATACAGCTTGGTACTTTTTGTATGACGAGACACAGATCACCTTAATTCCCAAGTGTTTCAAAGAAATTAGTGAGCCCAAAGTACAGCGTGGTACTTTTTGTATGACGAGACACAGATCACCTTAATTCCCAATTGTTTTAAAGAAATTAGTGAGCCCCAAAATACAGAGTGGTACTTTTTGTATGACGAGACACAGATCACCTTAATTCCCAAGTGTTTTAAAGAAATTAGTGAGCCACAAAATACAGCATGGTACTGTATGTATGACGAGCCACGGATCACCTTAATTCCCAAGTGTTTTAAAGAAATTAGTGAGCCCCAAAAAAAATTGCTGGCTGTGTGACGAGACACAGAAGATCACCTTAATTCACAAATGTTTGAAATAAAGTTGTAAACCCCAAAAAAACTTGCTGGCACAGTGACAAGACACACATCACCTAAATTCCCTGATATTTGGTATAAATGAGACCCAAAAAGACTTGCTGGCACATTGTGACAAGACCCAGAAAATCACCTCAATAGACAAATGTTTTAAATAAAGTTGTAAACCCCAACAAAACTTGCTGGCACAGTAACAAGACACACATCACCTAAATTCCCTGATATTTGGTCGAAATGAGACCCCCCCCAGACCCCCCAGTAGCGTGGCAGACCGGCAGTAACAACACACAACTATCTGCTTTGAAATCTCCTCTGAAATGCGTGCAGAATCGGCGCGTTGAATCCTTATATAGTGTGCTGCGGGACTTAGCTCTGTGAGCCCATGATTGGGCAAAATTTGCCCAATCAGGACTCTGAACGGTGATTGGCATAGTGTTCAACCAGTCTTGCACCAGACCTGTGGTCAGGTGCAAGGCTGTAGCCAATTACGAGCTTCAGGCAGTGGGAAAATGCATTGTGGTCCATTGTGGTCGAACATGTGGCGAACACCCGGAAATGTTCCGCCCAAACAGGCTAAGTTCGGGTCGAACCCCTAACCGTCCGAACCCGAACAGCTCATCCCTAGTTATGGGGACCTCCTAGGCACGATATTTGAAGGAATTTTTCGTTTTTATTTTAAACCCTTTGTAAGGATCCTGATCCATGCAGGGCAGCACCCTTCCAAATCCTGCACTTCATGTCATTCCTGCTTCCAGCGCCGTGTTCCAGCAGCTAAATAGTTAATGCACCAAAACACACACTCACACACACCAGGTCATCTGACCTCTCTGGAAATAAAAGTGCCACACCCCTTCTGTTCCCTGCTTAAACATTAGTTGTATCTGCTCTCAGCAAGAGAGAACCTGTGTTATAGCTCCCCTGTGGTTTTCTGAAAACCAAAACCTGCCATTGAACCAAACCTGTGTGTTTCCAGACCCTCCGGTATTGTGTCTCCTGATTTTTCCCTGCTTCACGTTTATTTGCCTTTTGCTGCCTCCAGTAGCAACCTCACCCTTCACCGCAGACTCCTGTTTTGGCATCGCCGCATCCTGGGCTCAGAATCCTGCAATTTCTGTACCACCCCGGTACAGTACCTGACAAAATGTTTAAGCCCAATGCTGAACCCGCGGTGATCCAATTCGTGGTGGAGCTGGTAAAGAAAACCCTGCAAGAAATATTTGCACACCTGACTGAATTCATGAAAGAGCTGCTACAGTCTGTGTGGGGCTCACCTGGCATGGTGTGCACTCCTCCTGCAAGAAAAGCCTATGGACCTCTATCCCCACAGGAGCGTGCCAGGAGACAAGCTAAAGGTTTGTGCCTGTACTGTGCCGCTCCAACCCACTGGCTGACCAGCTGTCCCATAAGGCCAACCAAGCACCCAGCCCCAGTACACAAACCTGCACCAGTGTCCAAGTCTGCCCTGGTGAGACCTCCGGTACCTAGGTCTGCCCAAGTACCAAGACCAGCACCCGCTGCTCCCAAACCGGCTCCTGGAAAACCCACTGCTCCCAAGCCGGCACCCAGAAGAACCCCGGTACCAAAGCTGTCACCTCTGCCTAAACTGGCTCCTAGAAAGCCTGCGGTACCCGCACCTGCCCCCAGGAGAACCCTGGTAGCAAGGCTGTCACCCCTACCCAAGCCGGCTCCTAGAAAACCCTGGTGCATGAATATGTTCCCATGGAGACTGAAAATACTGTGCCAGCAGAACCTGATCCCATGGACTTTCAGCCACCTCTAACCAGCATGGAGCCAGCTTATGGTGCTGTTGATTCATCCACAGGATTTCCAGCACTTGTTTCAACTGTTACAGACCTTGTAGCCCAGGTTGGTACTTATACTGAAGTTATGCGGAAACTCCGGTGCAACCATGAAATCTTGCAGTCACAGTTGCAGGAGATCCAGACCTCCACCCAAGTACCGTTGCCAGAGAACACCACTGGTATCCCCAATCCTCAGCCCTTGGTGGGTGAACTACAAACTTCGGTAATGGACAAGGACGCAGTGAATATAGAAAGTGAAACCTCACCTGGTCAAAGAGGGATATACTTATGCACCTTTACCTCTGTACCGGCTGCCAGTCCAAACACTTACCAGTATGAATCCATTGCCTCCAGGTGGACCCCAGGAGTGACCAAGATGGACTCTCCTATCCCCCACAGCCCCTGGATCAAGACCTCCTCCTGTTCCTTGGCACCCCATCCGTCTCCAGTTGTCACTTCTCCCAGATGTTCGTTTTCTGATGTGGACTCCATTCCAGAGTTTCAAAGGCTGTGTCTTACCCATGTTCCTGGTGATACTGAGTCACAGACTGTCCTGAGCAATCAAGAATCATCTGGGGAAGAAAGATCAAGTTCGTTGGTATACCTGGCACAGAACCAGAAAACCACCAAAACTAAATCAAGGAGACGGCAAAGGAAGACCCGTGCCCAAGCTGGCAGTGCCAATTCTTGAGCACCCAGAGGTCGCTCCTTAAAAGGGGGAGTGTGTAAGGATCCTGATCCATGCAGGGCAGCACCCTTCCAAATCCTGCACTTCGTGTCATTCCTGTTTCGAGCGCCGTGTTCCAGCATCTAAATAGTTAATGCACAAAAACACACACTCACACACTCACACACTCCAGGTCATCTGACCTCTCTGGAAATAAAAGTGCCACACCCTTTCTGTTCCCTGCTTAAACATTAGTTGTATCTGCTCTCAGCAAGAGAGAACCTGTGTTGTAGCTCCCCTGTGGTTTTCTGAAAACCAAAACCTGCCATTGAACCAAACCTGTGTGTTTCCAGACCCTCCGGTATTGTGTCTCCTGATTTTTCCCTGCTTCACGTTTATTTGCCTTTTGCTGCCTCCAGTAGCAACCTCACCCCTCATCGCAGACTCCTGTTTTGGCATCGCCGCATCCTGGGCTCAGAATCCTGCAATTTCTGTACCACCCCGGTACAGTACCTGACACCCTTATTTCATGGAAAACTCACTGTCCCTTTAAAAACTTTTTTTTTTAACTTTTTGTCCTTGTTTCCTGTCCCCCAGGGCACTACCCGGACCCCCATACACCTTTTATGGCAAATATTTAGCATATATGCCCTCTTGGAGGGCACTCTAAAAATCGAACTTTGAGTCCCATTGACTTGTATTGAGTTCGTGTTCGAGTTTGAATTCGAACTTTTGAAAAGTTCGAATGTGAACCGAACTCGGGGGTGTTCGGCTCATCCCTAGAGACAACACAGGGGAGAGAAAAAAAGGGAGAGAGGAAAAAAGGGGGAAAGGAACAGCAAAAGAAGAACAAAGAAAAGAAGGGAGCGCAAAAGGGAAACAACCAATGTGTGTCACGGTTCCCAGATCCCACCACGCAGTACTTAACACCCCACACTCCACAGAGCCCAGAAGCTACCACAGAGTAGCCGTGAAAGATCTCTAACTGTCTGGTCCTTAGAATTGGCCAGGTAAACTAGCTAGACAGAAAGGGTTAACAACACGGGGAGTAGTCAGCCGAGCCAGAATCAGGAATACAGAGTTCAGAATGGTCAAATGGAATAGCCGGGTCGATATCAGAGCAGTGGCGTAGTACAAGAAAATGGTCTAGGGCAACAGAAGGCAGAATAGTCAGAAACAAGCAGAGGTCAATAACGGGTTAATTCAATATAGCAGTCAGGTACAAGGAGCTCAGGTATGGATAACCACGATCTGGCAACGGCTGAGAATAAACTGAGGGTTTTTAAAGACCGCACCAGGCCACGCCCCCCACTCAAGCCGCGCCTCATGCAACCCCCTCCCTGCCTGTCTCCATTTAAACCGGGCATTGGTCAGCGAGCAGCATCAGACATGCTGCCCTCAAGCACACAGGTAGGGCTGGAAGCTCCCAACGTTACAGTACCCCCCTCTCCACGGGAGGCCACCGGACGACCAACAGGACGAGCGGCAGGACGACCACCAGGGCGATTGGGGTGTGAGGCATGGAACGCCCTGACCAACCTAGAGGCAGACATGTCGGAAGCTGGAATCCAGGACCGGTCTTCTGGACCATAACCCACCCAATCGACCAAGTACTGCAGAGCACCCCTGCACAGCCTAGAATCCAAAACCCTCCTAACCTCATACTCAGATTCACCATTAACCTGAATAGGTGGAGGAGGAGGAACGACCCGCGTGTACCTGTTACACAACAATGGCTTCAGTAGGGAGGTGTGGAAGACGTTGTGCATGCGAAGATGTTTAGGAAGGGCAAGAGCATAAGCCACAGGATTAACGCGGCGAATGATCCTATATGGACCTATAAACCGAGGTGCCATTTTCATAGAAGGCACCCGCAACTTCACGTTCCTAGTGGACAACCAAACTCTATCCCCCACGTTATAGGAGGGAGCTTGTAACCTATGCCTGTCAGCCTTGCGTTTCTGGACAGCAACATTGCGCTCCATATTTTCTCGAATCTGTCTCCAAATCTCTTGCAGTTGAGTGAGATGGTCATCGAGAGCCGGGATGACCTGTTCAGTAAACTGAAGCGGTAGAGCGGAGGGAAAAAAACATAGATGGCAGAAAAAGGAGAGTGGCCAGTGGTCTCGTTAACGGCGTTATTACGTGCATACTCAGCCCAGGGCAACAACTCCGACCAATTGTCTTGTTGTTGTGTGGTAAAGCAACGTATGTACTGCTCGAGACCCTGATTTGCCCCCTCTGCTGCCCCATTGGTTTGTGGATGATATGCTGAAGAGAAGGCCAATCGCACCCCCATCTCTGCACAGAAAACCCTCCAGAAACGAGAGACGAACTGGGCTCCTCTGTCAGAGACTATTTCAGACGGAACCCCATGTATTCGTACAATCTCTCTAGCAAATACAACCGCCAGTTCTTTGGCTGTAGGAAGCTTAGATAGAGGGACAAAATGAGCCATTTTGGAGAAGCGGTCTACAACTGTCAGAACCACAGTATGACCCTTGAACTTCGGCAAGTCCACAATAAAATCCATAGATAGATGAGACCAAGGCCTCTTAGGCGTGGGTAAAGGCTGCAACAGACCGACAGGCAAGGATTTACTGGTTTTGCTTCTGGCACAGACTTGACAAGCCAAAACAAACAGACGTACGTCCTGTCGCATGGTGGGCCACCAGAACTGTCTGGAGATACTGGTAAGAGTCTTAGTAATACCAGGATGACCTGCTGGTTTAGAATCATGAAACATTATGAGTAATTCTTGTCTTTCCTTTTCAGGTACAAACAACCTATCTGGAGGCTTGTCAGGTGGAGCCCCTGCTTGAACTGCCTGGAGGCGTTCCAGGAAAGGCGAGGAGACAGACAAGACTGTAGAAGCCACAATACGTTCAGGAGGAACTATAGGATTGTGGTCTTGTGTATTAGATTCATACGGGTCATATTGACGAGATAAGGCATCAGCCTTTACATTGCGGTCACCTGGTCTGTAAGTCAATACAAAATTAAACCGAGACAGTAGCAATGACCACCTGGCCTGTCTCGCGTTCAAACGTTTAGCATCCCCGATGTACGTAAGGTTCTTATGATCAGTAATTATCAATAAAGGGTCAAGAGTACCTTCCAACAAATGTCTCCACTCTGCTAGGGCAGACACAATAGCAAGCAATTCTCTGTTACCGATATCATAATTGCGTTCTGCTGGTGATCTTGTTAAGCCCCTTATAATCGATACACGAGCGTAAATCTCCCTCTTTTTTAGACACAAAAAAGAACCCAGCCCCTGCTGGCGAAGAGGAACGTCGGATAAAACCTCTCTTCAAATTCTCCTTTATGTACTCTTCCATGATTTGGTTCTCCTTTATGGAAAGAGGATATACTTTGCCTCAAGGAGGCATGGTACCAGGATGAATATCTATGGCACAATCATATGGTCTATGTGGAGGCAGTTTCTCTGCCTCTCTTTTATCAAATACAGCCCTGAGGTCGGCATATTGGTCAGGAACCTCTGTAGACAATGGAGGAGCTGTGGGTGTGTTCAAGGCACGGACATGCTGAATGGGTATTAAACAAGTCCCAAAACAAGCAGGTCTCCAAGACAGTATCTCTCCCTTAGCCCAATCAATAACAGGATTGTGTTCCACCAACCAAGGGAAACCAAGTACAACAGGATTGGAAGGTGAATGGATAACTTGAAATATGATTTCTTCTTTATGCAAGAGACCAGTGGTAAGAACCACTGTAACCGTATCGTGAGTAATCCTAGGGCAGGATAACGGTCTGCCGTCTATGGCTTCGACGGCTAAGGGTGTCTCTCTTACAACCAGAGGTAGAGAAATGGAAGAAGCGTAGTTAACATCGATAAAGTTGCCAGCAGCCCCAGAATGCAAAAAAGCGGTAGTATGTGTGGTCTTGGTCTCTCAAGCCAAGGATACTGGTAACATAAGTTTAGTGTCTTTGACAGGAGACATGCACGTCACACCCAAGGCCTGTCTCCTCAGCTACCTTAGGTGCGGTAGTTTTCCGGCTTATCATGCATCTTAGGACGAATAGGACATTGAAATCGTACATGTCCCCCCAAACCACAATACAGGCACAATCCCTCACGAAAACGCCTTGTTCTCTCTTCCTCTGTAAGCCTAGTACGGCCTAGTTGCATAGGCTCAGAGGGAGGAGATAACTCTCTTGGTGGTGCCTGAAAGACAGGGGCCAACCTAGGTAACGGTCTCTTGGGCTTCTCTCTTGGAGTCCTTCTGTCCCTTATCTGATTATCCAGATCTATACAATAATCAATGAGTTCACACAATACCTCAGGTAGTTTACGTGGAGCCAATTCATGCATCAATGACTCTGATAACCCCTCCATAAAAGCCAGAACCAGTGTCTCATTTGTCCAGTTCACATCAGAGATCAAGGTTTTAAATTCTATGGCATAATCAGAAACAGTCCTGTTCCCTTGACATATGCGGAACAAGGATTTGCCAGCTACCGTGGCCTTTCTGGTAGGATTAAATGTACGTTGTAACTCGGCTATGAATTCTTTATAATCCCGTATGATAGGCTTCTCTGCCTCCCATAACGGAGTCGCCAATGTCAATGCTCTGCCAGACAGATGATTAATAATGAACCCCACTTTGACAATGTCAGAGAAAAACATCTGTGGATTTAATTTAAAATGAATATCCACATGGACCAAAAATCCCCGGCACTCTGAGGGAGTACCGCCAAACCTCATAGGAGCGGTCATGTGTACCTGGGATGTCTGAACGGCAGGGGACACAGGTATATCAAGGGGGGGTGCAACCCCAGCTGGTTCCAGGTGAGCCGTACGAGTCAGGACAGTTTGTAAGGCAATAGCAAACTGATCCATCCTATGATCCTGCTCATCCTGTCTGGATACAAAGTTAGCCAAGTGCTGTGTTAAGTCTGCGGGATCCATAGTGGCCAGATCGTAATGTCACGGTTCCCAGATCCCACCATGCAGTACATAACACCCCACACTCCACAGAGCCCAGAAGCTACCAACAGAGTAGCCGTGAAAGATCTCTAACTGTCTGGTCCTTAGAATCGGCCAGGTAAACTAGCTAGACAGAAAGGGTTAACAACACGGGGAGTAGTCAGCCAAGCCAGAATCAGGAATACAGAGTTCAGAATGGTCAAATGGAATAGCCGGGTCGATATCAGAGCAGTGGCGTAGTACAAGAAAATGGTCTAGGGCAACAGAAGGCAGAATAGTCAGAAACAAGCAGAGGTCAATAACGGGTTAATTCAATATAGCAGTCAGGTACAAGGAGCTCAGGTATGGATAACCACGATCTGGCAACTGCTGAGAATACACTGAAGGTTTTTAAAGACCTTCACCAGGCCACGCCCCCCACTCAAGCCGCGCCTCATGCAACCACCTCCCTGCCTGTCTCCATTTAAACCGGGCATTGGTCAGCGAGCAGCATCAGACATGCTGCCCTCAAGCACACAGGTAGGGCTGGAAGCTCCCAACGTTACAATGTGAAATGAAGTGAACTGGTAAAGGTGAGGACGTGTACCATTCTAATGTGAGAGAAGAAAAGTGAATAAGAAAATGATAAAATGTGTGCAGCTATGACAAACAGTGAAGAAAATCTGTCTGTAAGAAGGCACCCAAAACAGTGAACTAAATTCTCACTATTTTTCAAAAGAGCTTAAGGTTATAAACCTATGAAAAGTCTTGAATGAGTAAAGAACTGTTGTAATCCTGAGAGGAGTAAGAGTTCTTGGAAGCTTTGAAGGGTTAAAATTTGATAAAATCTGAGGGCACTATAAGCTGCCTTGAACTTTCTTCCCCAGTCTCCCTCTGCTCCCGGTGGCCTGAAGCAGTGGATCGGGTCGTTGTTCTCGCTGCGGGATAAGAGGTGAGTATTTGTTTTTTGGGGGGGATTTTGAGCTGCAGCAGCAGAATCCGTTATCTATACATCTGAGCTGGTGTTAATTCTCTCAGTTACCGCCAGCTCTTAATAACTAGCGTAATGACCAAGTGATCCCAATCGCTAGCTTCTCTGTGTTTTTACTTTGCGCTCTTCATGTTAGGTATAGGGAGCTCAAAGTACAGTAACCTCGCGCTATGAATGGCTAATTAATGAGCGCTAATGAGCTCTAACAGGTTTTTTAACCCGTTAGCGATTCGCAGGCATTCTGGTCGCAGCACTATGACTTCCTTTAAGCTGGCGCTAACGGTGATGCTGATGCTAGTGTTAGCTTGAAGGAGGTGATAGAGTCCTCAATGTTTAAATGTATAAGCTGCTGTTGAAGTCTTTGCAAGTATTAACTGGAGTGCACTCTTTCTGGTTGGCTGTATCAGACTTCTCCCGGTGGGGGCTGGCATCTTAAATGTCAGCTCCGCCTCCGACACCTCCCCTTGTTCACTGACATTGTCTCGAATGGGCGTGATGACATCAGAAAGGGTATTCCCCCCCTAGCCAGGCAGGGAATCTTCTATGGTAGAGATACCCCCGTATCTCCCAATCAGTAGACACTAGGGGGTCATGTTTGCTATTGTTGGCAAGGCCAGAGCATGGCCTTTCCAATGCTTCCAATCATGACCAGGTCATGTGTAACATACAAATGAATATAAAATAAAACTATTTTTTTTATAATGCAGCACTATTGTCCTCTTTTCAATTATAATGTGAACAATGATGCTCTGCTAACTCCCCTTCTCATTTCCCATGATGACAATTTTTGTTTTTCAGGTTTAGTTAAAATTGCATATTTTCTCAGAAAAATACAGTAACAGGTTCCCACTTCTATTTTTTTAACAAGAGTACCCCATAAAATATATAATCACAAAGGTTTGGATGATAAAATGTGATATAAATAATTTTACACGCTGTAAGTGATTTTAATCTGAATGGAAATTCACATATTTGTTTTACATGTTTTGTTATAGTATTCTGACAGGACTTGACGTGTACATATAATAATGATATTATGAATTGATCGAGTCTGCTGAAAATAAGGATATATAATTTGTCTGTGTCCTAGAAGAAAACATGATTTCAAATCGCGGTTAAACATGATGAGCACAATATGGTCAAAATGAGCTCAGCACATGTCTCAGCAGTGAAGTGGTTAAACAAAAAATTCCTTGCCATTGTTGCCTTGAACAATGGCATTTTAGAAATTAATGGGTAGGCGAAATGCCTCAGTGTATTCATTTCATGTTTTCCCTTGATTACTTGCATTTTAGGGGTTAATGGGTAGGGCACATGCCTCACAGTGTATTCATTTCATGGTTTCCCTTGATTATTTTAGGGGTTATTATGGAAGTTAGAAACTAAAGGGTCTATTCACCTTTAGACCCTTTGCTTTTCACCACATCTCGGGGAATCCATTTCGCTCAAAATATGGTGAATTCCTATTTAGTAAATGGTCGCCGTAATTTGCGAAAATTGGAGTCGCTTAAGCAATTATTGGACATCAGTGAAAACCAACAAATTGCGGCAAATAAAATATTGAATTTAAGTACCAGGGTAGTACAACAAAAAGGTATCATTGTACCACATTACTCTTTGATTATGGAACTTAATTTATATATATACTTACAGGGTTATTCAGAGAGAGGTGAAAAGCAGGAGAATGACTGTAGAATGGAAAATTCTAGGTCAAAATAGCCAAACCAGAAAAATTCGCCCACTTTCCAAATTGGCTATTTTGACCTAGAATTTTCCATTCTCCAGCCATTCTCCTACTTTTCACCTCTTTCTGAATAACCCTGTTATTTTTTTTAGTGGTATGATTTAGTGGTAAAAATTATTAGTGCCCTCCTCCCCATTTTCACTGTGGTATCTCTGGTGCCCCCTCCCTATATATTGTTCCTAGAGTCTGCTGGAGACTTGAGAAGCAGAGCACTGGAGACTTATGGAGTAATGGTGAGGCAGTGGAAATTAGGATAACCAAGAACAGAGAGCAGGCTTCTTGCTTCCTTACAGGAGTGCTGAGCAATGCAGAACCATTGAGTAGAGGGTGGAGCACGCTTTTGAAGAAGCTCCATCAGGGCTGCTGACTACACCTGAGGTATCCAGAGAGGATTGGGGCAAACCCAACATAGAAGACCCTAGTGAGGGAGCAATGCTACATTTTACAAAATGAAAAGAACTCAATGAAAATGGGAAAACTAATCAAACAATTGAACTGACGTAACTGTCACCAGTCTAATTTTTTTTGCTCCTTACCACTTAATATTGTCATTTTCAAATATTAAAATATAATCTTAAAAGTGAATATTTTCTTTAAACTCCTTCAAAGCCTGCTAGCATTCTTTTGAATATATATTAAAATTATGTATACTTTTTCCTTCCAGTTTTAAAAGCCTACATTGAGTCACTATATAAAACAGACAATTTATGGCTTTAGCACGTCAACAAAATTTGCAGCTTTCTGCAGATTACTTTGACTGTAGCCAAGGACTGAAGACGTGAAAATGAATCACTTGTAATTCAAGGTTTGGAAAGCACTCTGAAGAGCTCTGCAGCTTGTACGAAAATAACATTTGAGAGTTGTGGTCAACACAAATGAAAAAAGTAGACAAGCCGAGATATTGTTAATGTTCATCAACTGTTGCAAAAAGACTTTAGTAGAGCACTTCAATCAAAATCCCTTCTCCTAAATATAGGACAGAGTTGAAACTAAATAATAATCTTTGGAATAGCGGATTGGTGGGTTTTTATATTGTTCCGAAAAACGATGGTTATAGACAGTTACTCTGGTGCAGAGAAGGTTGCCTTTACATTTCAGTCCTGGCTGCTTTTTTTGGCAGTCTGTTTTGCATATTGTCTAGCCTGCTCTGTAATGGCACCATCGAGCTAAAACAGTATGATACAGGAGTGGGGATCCACCGTAGGGCAGGCCATTTTTACTCTTGCCTGCTTTCAGTAATCTCAGACACCCTTATTTTTGTTTTCTAAGAATACCTTCATAACAATATATTGTATTTTTTCTGTTTCTATGACCGTATCTCCAGAAGGATATAGACATCTTAGAGAGAGTTCAGAGAAGGGCTACTAAAATGGTGTACGGCTTGAAGGAGAAAAGTTACCAGGAAAGGCTTAATGATCTTAACATGTACAGCTTGGAAAAAAGACCAGACAGAGGTGATATGATAGAAACATTTAAATACGTAAAGGGAATCCACAAGGTAGAAGAAGGGAGTATATTTAAACGGAAAAAAAGTAGCAAAACAAGAGGACATAGTCTTAGATTAGAGGGGCAAAGGTTTAAAAGTAACATCAGGAAGCATTATTTTACTGAGAGGGTGGTGGATACATGGAACAGCCTTCCAGTTGAAGTGGTAGAGGCCAAAACAGTAATTGAATTTAAGCAAGCATGGGATAGGCATAAGGCTATCCTAAACAAAAGATAAATCCAGGTAAAGTATCCATGTAATTGGGCAGACTAGATGGGCCGAAAGGTTCTCATCTGCCGACATTTTTCTATGTTTCTATGTTCTATGTGTACAGTAGCACAATATAATGCTTGTTTTATTTTTCTCTGTTTACTCAGTCTAAATCAGTGCAAGGCTATTACAGCTAGATGGCAAATGTGGCGTTGATCGAAAGTACACAGGGGTGGCAGGGCACAGGTTAAAGCCCACGGGGGCACACTAGGATGTGTTAGCAGTGTTATTTGCTGGCACAGAGCTGGCAGCTTACACTCCTTTTCTATGCCACTACAGTGGCCTCTAGGCAACAACATCCTTCAGTTTACATTTGCTTGCTACTTTACAAGAATTAAAGTAGACCAGTCAAAAAAGTCCTCCTATGTCCTTCATGTATTATTCCTCCCAAATAAATGCCAGTACAAACCAGTGATCACTTTGTCCTCCCTTATACTCCAACTCTCAATCACCATATACATTAGAATTAAAATAAAATCACATTAAATTCATTGTCCTGACTCAACAACTGGCATTCCACCCATCTGGAGATGTTTTGACCAACCCAGGCATTGTTCTCTCTCCTCACAGTGTCTTTAGAAACCATGTTTATATTGCACACACATTTTCTCACTTCTTTGTTCTTCCTGTTTATGCACTCTGCAATTTCAATTTTTCCCACCAGCATTTTTAGGCTAATTAAAATTTGTTCGTGATTTCTTAAACTCCACAACTTACCTTTTGCTTACTGAAACATATTTCTTTCTTTCTGTCAGCAACTTCTCCATCTCCTTCACATATGGTGGCATACAGCATTCTCATATGCCCAGACTGGGTTACGACAAGGCTGCTGGCATCAGTCCATTCCTCTCCCAAAGCTGTAACTTTCAATCAATTTGATACCTTTCCGACCCCTTCTTCTAAGACTGCACCATCTCCCATTTCAATCTCAAAGTATTGCAGTTCTATCCATGTCCCAGTTCATTATGGACCTAATTTACAGTATTTTATAGCCTGACTCCAGGGACGGGCTGTCCATTAGGGCAATAGGGCACTGCCTGAGGCCCCTGGCCTAGGAGGGGGCCCCATGAGGAACTGCTATCCATGGTGCTGAAAGCTTCAGTACCAAGAACACAATCCATGGTGATGAATAGGTTTCAGCACCAAGAATAGCAGCTCTGTGGGACTCTGGAGCCGTGCGGGTCTGCTGTCCGTGGTACAGTGATTGCCGGATTCGCTCTGCATTTCCCCAAGGTAATCCTTAAAATCTGGACTATTACCCCATAGGGATACCTACAGGGTTGGGAACCACGGTTTTAAATGGCTTTTAATAAAGCCATGCAATAAATAATTACCACAAACATAATCAGTAAAATAATCCTGTAAACCTGTTATCAAATAAATATCATTATTTGAGCCAATGGGAAGGGTTCAATTTGGTGCGAGACTAAAACATGTTAACTTTTTACAATTGAAAACATTTTAAATTGTTCTAGATCACCTTGGAATACGTTAAACTGACTTACACTTTTAGAATACAATACATTCATTTTACGATAACATAAATAATTACTTTATTAATTCATTTTACGCCATAATAAAAACTGAAGATAAAGTATTACTAGTTTTAATAGGCTTTTTTCTTGCTTTTTTCTAACATAGTTTGGGAATTAGTGGAACATCTACATCTCCTCTATCCCACTGAGAAAATTAACATTTCGTGTTGCCAACCAGGTGTGACAGTATTTGCAGGAGAATTTTGCATCAAAATCACTGAAAATGATAAAAGCCAATTATAAAGCGGTATCTAAAGTAGTAATCATCCCTAACCATGCTTTATGCTGTTACATAACTTATGTGAACTATTAATATCACTCACTCACCCAACCGATATAATGTTTGCCAAGCTGTTATACAAAAAACAATGCTATAAATGCTGCCTTGTGACAGTCTGGGATTGATACTAACCCCATGTAGTATGATGTGTTCGCTCTGGAACATATAATGCCGATTTCAGAAAACAGAAAAAGCAGAAAATACTCTGCTAACAGGGTTATTCAGAGAGATCCGAAAAGTCACAGCACGTTCGGTGACCTTTCGTTCTCCGCACTTCAGGGCGATTCAGCGATTCTAATTCGCTGACCCTGCGGTGTACTCCGCAAGCACCGCAGGGGCTCCCGTAGTGCAGGAAATACTCGCCGCAAACCTGCAGAACACTCGCCGAACACTCACCGAAAACCCGCAGAAACCGCCGCAAGAACCCCACCAAACACACCAGAAAAACCCGACTAGCCGCCGATCACAGCGCAGAGCAGCCACCGGAAAAACCCGACAGGCAGATGAACGTGGTGAAAAAAAATGTACGCTTGAAAGTTTCAAAATTTAAACGCTGTTTGCAAAAAAACTACTGAAAGAAAATGCCTGGAATTTACATATAAGATCCTATGAATGATAATAAACAGGCCTGTTACAGAACAAACGATAAAAAAAACCTGAAAAAAACTCCTGAAAAATACCTAAAAGATCCAAAAAAAATCAATAAATAAAGAGACCTTTTACAGCAGAATAAAATAATAAACGGTTTGTCAGATATTGAATTTAAAACGGGAATATTTTAACATTGCAGCCTATGGGATTTGCCTGAATAAACCTGCCAAATTAAACCACAGAACAGCAGGACATTTCGGCAACATTTTTCGCGAATTAAACCATCGAACAGCAGGGCATTTCGGCAACATTTCTCTGCTCTTTGGTGTCTCTGAATAGACGAACCATTGCTTCTCTATGGGGGATTTCACCACCCTTGAAAAGGCACCGTACTTGCTGGCAGTTTGCCAAAATTTGGGGAACTGCCTGCTCTCTGAATAGCCGAATGGCTCCGAAATGTCTCAGTACGCTGAAATTCAGTGTCTGGTTACATTTCGGCAACATTTCGGATCTCTCTGAATATGTCTTCAGTATTATGCTGTCATTTTCTGATATCAGTTGCAATGTCACTCTTAAATAGCAGGGTTCGAGTTGACAACCATTAAGTACCATTTTTTAGCTTACTGAATTGTATACACAAAAATCCTTAAAATATTGACCTATAAGTGAGTACAGAGTTATATTCTTTACAGTAAAACGTAGAGGAAGTTGTCCTGGAGAAATGTTATTCGCTTTTATTTTTTTTAAATTTGGCAGAAGAACACCAAATGATTGGTTAAATGTTTGAATGAATGGTGCAACTCTAAATGCATTCCCAGATTGCAATCCACAAGAACCAGTCTTCATAAATCTACAGTAGATCCCTAGTTGCCCCACGTAGCCCCTTGAGGTGAGGTTTGATTTAGGGTGCATGTCTCATGCTTAGTTCAATAAATTACTTAGTAGCAAAAACCATCTGAAGTTCCTTGATCTGTTGTGACCTGGCAGAGTAACAAAAATGGTACAAGCTGTGGTATACGCTTTGTGCTGTCACCTCCATCAGCTATAAAAATGTGTCTCGTGAACCCAAGTTCGGTATGTTATTATACAGTTGAGTTATGGTCAAGTTGAATGTCTGTTGCCTACTTAGATGTGTATATTTTTCATAAATGATCCTTCCTGCTGCAAATCTGACTTTATTTCAATGTTGGGCTTCTTTGCCTGAAATACCAGTTGGTATATTGTTCTTATCCATCCTCCAAGGCATCTACATATGGATGTGTATAACAGTCAATAAGAAGTTCCAACTAACAGGGTTATTCAAAGAGATCCGAATTGCTTGAGAAAGGTAACCGAACGCTGAAAATCAGCGTTCGGTTATCTTTCTTGGCCATTCGGCTATCCAGAGAGCAGGCAATTCGCCAAATCTTGGTGAATTGCCTGAACATACGGTGCCTGTTCAGGGCCTGTTCGAGGGCAGTGAAAACCCCATGAAAAAGCACTGCTTTGGCTATTCAGAGAACACAAACCAGCAGTGAAAGGTTCCCGAAATGCCCTGCCATTCGGTGGTTTAATTTGGCAAATTTATTCAGGAGAATCCCATAGGCTTCAATGTTAAAAATATTCTCGTTTTAATTCAATATCATTATAAAATTATGCAGTAAAGAGTCTCTTTATTTATAGATTTTTTAGGATATTTTAAGCATTTTTCTGAATTTGTTTTTAAAAGTTTACTTATCTTTTCTGTAACAGCCCTCTTTATTATCATTCCCTGGACCTCATATGTAAATTTCAGACATTTTCGCTCAGTAGTTTCTTTGCAAACAGTGTTTCACTTTTCAAACATTCATGCAAACTGTTTTTCTAATTTATTCACTTCACTCTGCAGTCTCGGCTTTCTCGACTTTTTCCAGCGGCTTCGCTGCGGGTGATCGGCTCCTGCTCGGGTTTTTCCGTGGTTTTCAGCAGGTTAATCCAGATGTTTTTGAGGGTTTTCGGCGTGCATTCGCTGTGTTTTGCGGTTCGTTTTCGTCGGGTTTGCGGTAGCTTTTCCCTGCAATTCGGGGACCCTGTGGTGTTTGCTGAATACACCGCAGGGTCACCGAAATGGGATCGGCAAAAGGAACCGAATTGAAGAGAACGAAAAGTCACCGAACGTGCGGTGACTTTTCAAATCTCTTTGAATAACCCTGTAAGTGTTGCACATATGCTGAAAGTATGGTCAATAATCCCAATGTGCGAAGGGAGCGGGATAGGTGAAACCAGAAGTGTTTTTATTTCAACATTTTCTGCAACACATAAAGCATGACTTAAGTTCTGGTAGGAGTGCACTTTGAATAATTGGTTCCTTATACCTTAATACACATTTAGATATATACAGTATCATTCACCTATGCAGGAATAACGTCCTTACAGAAAATAATAAACAATTAAACATGTACAGATATATGATTACTCAATCTACATTATAGTAGGCTAATGGTGCAATACAATATAATCTAGTCACATGAGATCCATCACATTCTCTGTATGCTGGTGCTCTATAACACATCAGTACAACCCACTGACATCTGTATACTGTCTGATCTAATTCCCAGTAGTAGCAACAGCCTTTTTTAACTACAGGGATGTGAATTGAATCACTTTTGCCCTGTTTATAACCCTGGATATGCTCCCTCTTACCTGCAAAACACACAAAGCATGACTTCAGTTCTGGTAGGATTTGTACTTTGAATAATTGATTCCTACCAGAAAAAAAAATATTTTTTGGGTTTCCTCTGCTGAGGGGAGCATTTTAGATGAACACGTGCTCATCATTCAGGCTTTTCTCTCTGCTGCTATCTACTGGTGGTTTAATAGAAATGCCATTAGTTTACCTTATTAGAGATTTATTTTAATGGGGTACCTGATTTTGACATACCTTACATAAGCTACATGAGAAATGGTGAAAGTAAAAGTGACGTAAAAGAGATAAGGGGAAATTCCCACCTGCTCTCTGGCATATGGTATCCCGATCTGGAGAATGATCTCATACTGTTTACTTTCTCTGCACCTCATGTCTTCAATATCTGCATATTATTTGTGATATTCTGATCTATGCCTGTCCTGCGTGACTATTTTTTCCTATTGTATACATGATTTTACAATATATAGGTATCTGTCATAAAATTTAAAAAAGAGGAGATTGTATGAAAGAGGGTGAGGTACATTGGAAAGCAGGAGAATGGGATAGAAAAATGGCAAGGCTGGGTAATTAGAGAATGTAAACAACAAGGTGGGATATCTGAAGCAACAATTACATTGATGGAAAAGATGTTTGAAGGGAAGAATTTATCACAGCCTTTGAGGAGGTGTGAAATGGTATGGTTCATCTCCTTAAATGTTTAAAAAAACATGGAGCTTCGAGGGTTCTATTAAGCAAAAACACTGTAACTGCAAGGGAAATTGAACCCGAGAGACCACTGGATGCTTTTCTTATACCACTGCTTTCTATATGAGGACTTAAATCTTTAATAGTACACATTCAAAACACACACACACAAAAAGTACTCTGGATAAATAAAATGATCTTAAGCTTATGTTTAAATAAAGATCCAAAATTATTGTTGAAAACATAACAAAAAAGAGATTCAATTGATAATGCTAAAAGGACACAAAAAGTAAAATACATCACCTATGTGAAAAAAAATACCAAAACTTCAGTTTCTGCTTGGCTGAAAACTGAGCTGAAAGTGCTTGCAAGGATTTCTCTGCTTAAATAGAGCATAAATGTACTATTTCGGTGCCCCTCTCGTTCCCCGCACTTCGGGGAATCCGCCGCTGCCAACCATTCGCCACAAACACGCTGAAGGGCCGCCAAACGCAGCCGACGAGTTGCAGAGCACAGCGCCAACCAGCTGCAAGAGAAAGCCAACAAGCCGCCGGACGGGTAAAAAAAACCAAACAATATGACTGAAAGTGTCAAAATTTTAACACTGACTGCAAAATGCCTGGAATTTACATATAAGATCCTATGATGATAATAAAAAGGTGTGTTACAGAAAAAAGTAAAAACGCTTTAAAAAACCTTAAATGTTTTTTGCCATAAAATCCCCAAAAATGCCTAAGAGATCCTAAACAAATCAATAAATAGACTTTAAACTGCAGATTACAATAATAAACAGTTTATTAGATATTGAATAAAAACAGGAATATTTTTAACATCGAAGCCTATGGGATTCCCCTGAATAAACCTGCCGAATGAAACCACCGAACAGGAGGGCACTTCGGCAACGTTTCACTGCTGTTCGGTGTTCTCTGAATAGATTAACCATTGCTTCTCTATGACGAATTTCACTGTCTTTGAGCAGACACTGTACTGGCCGGCAGTTCAGTAAAATTTGACGAACTGCATGCTCTCTGAATAGCCTAAATGGCCCCGAAATGTGTGGGGAAATTCAGTTTGTTTGACATTTCGGGGCCAGATCGGCTCTCTCTGGAATAACCCCTATAGTCTTTTTTTTTTGGTCGCTACTCCAAAAACCGAGCCAGAGAAAAAACAAAGTTCTGCAACTTGCAAAACCTTGCTTTATTTTTCACAAGCAGCTGGATTTGTTGCAGACTTGCGATAGCCAACTCACTGTTTATGTTTCATACAAAAATGATGGTTCCAAAGACTTGCAATACATGTTCACCGCTGACAATTTGAAGGTTATAGCATAATAATAAAAGGCAGCCTTAGCTATTCTGATATGTTAAACACATTACATTGAACTATGACTTTCACGGTGTGATATTTTAGTAAAGTATTTGTAGAGTCATTTTGAAGTCAATAATTCCTTTAAATGTTCACTCACTATAGCTCAGTACAAGAGCTTCTACAACCCTAGCCATCAGTGAACAGACAAGAGGCACACCCCTCGAACTATGCTTATAAAACTGTCTGGGAGAATTTCTATTTCATGATTATCAAAATGATGTTCTTTTGCAATCAAGAAGAGCTCAGGTACTTATTTAAAACCACTTAAACTTTGATTACAACTGCAGCAAGAACCTGATTTTTTTTTATTCATCTTAAAGCAAATGCCCAAAGAGTGTGCAGAGACTGAGAATATAGATATGGAATAAAATGCACATTTACACATATTTCATTAACCTCCTTGGCGGTCCGATTCTTACATATTTTAACCCTATATTTTGTTCTTAAACTTATCTTGAATGCAGGGCTGGATTCCCTCAGTGTTAGTTGAGACGTGACATGCTACCAGCTTCCTGTAAGCCGCCGCAATCATGAGGAGGAAAACAGTTGGTAGAAGCTGGGTTTGGAAGGCCATGAAATCCAGGAATCTGAGGTGTGCAGGTGAGCCTCATTATTTGCTCTGAGAGGGCTGAAACATCTGCCCATAGCAGGAGAGTTGTAAGGGCACTTGGGTCACTGTGTCCACTCAAATTACAATGAGTGGCCAGAGTGAGTAAAGTGTTCCTTTTCAGATCTAGAGATCCAGCTCATGGTCTTATCAGTGGGTTTTAAAACATTTTCATTGAGCACGTATGTTGCGTTGATCACGAGTGCTCAGATAATAGTTACTACCATAGATTAGGGATGAGCCGAACACCCCCGAGTTCGGTTCGCATTCGAACTCGAACTTTTAAAAAGTTCGAATTCAAACTCGAACACGAACTCAATACAAGTCAATGGGACTCAAAGTTCGATTTTTAGAGTGCCCTCCAAGAGGGCATATATGCTTAATATTTGCCATAAAAGATGTATGGGGGTCCGGGTAGTGCCCTGGGGGACAGGAAACAAGGACAAAAAGTTTTTAAAAAAAACGTTTTTAAAAGGACAGTGAGTTTTCCATGATATAAGGGTTAAAAATAAAAACGAAAAAATCCTTCAAATATTGTGCCTAGGAGGTCCCCATAACCTGCCCGTGAAGTGGCGGAATTCTAGTATGTATAGAAACACTTAAAAACAAAACAATTACGTTTCAAAAGACGGTAAATGCTTTTCCTTTAATCTATCCATAAACAACTGCTTGGGGCGGCAGTCTGTATGAAAAAGAGGAGACATTTTCGGACTTGTAGAAAAAGTTTAGTGATTTTTTGGCTAAATTATTGTGAAACCTATGCAGGCTTTGGATGAAAGTAACAATAGGTGCTTTACAATTGGTCCTTAACGTCGGCAACAGTGCCGTCACACCGTAACCCCTCTGAGGATATGAATCTGATACAGGCATCAGTGGCAGTGCACCCAAATATTGTGCCTTTGGTGCCAGGCCTGCAAGTACTACCATACAGTAACCCCTCTGTAGTATTGTGGAAGAATGCAAGGGTGGACCATGTGGTCTTATATTAAAAAGAAATGCATCTGTTAAAGGCGTCAGTGCACCCAGATTTTGTGCTTTTGGTGCCAGGCCAGCAAGTGCATTCATACAGTAACCCCTCTGTGGTATTGTGGAAGAGTGCAGGGGTGGACCATGCGGTCCTATATTAAAAGATATGAATCTGGTAATGGGCGTCAGTGCACCCAGATATTGTGCTTTTGGTGCCAGGCCAGCAAGTGCATTCATACAGTAACCCCTCTGTGGTATTGTGGAAGAGTGCAGGGGTGGACCATGCGGTCCTATATTAAAAGATATGAATCTGGTAATGGGCGTCAGTGCACCCAGATATTGTGCTTTTGGTGTCAGACTGCCAGGCCATCAAGTACTATCATACAGTAACCCCTTTGTAGTATTGTGGAAGAATGCAGGGGTGGACCTTGCGGTCCTATATTAAAAAGATATGTATCTGGTAAATGCTCAGATATTAGAGCTGGTGTCAGGCGCTGGCACTTGGTATCTTCAGATCCAGTAGGGGCTATCCAGCCTAGTGTCTCATCCTCCAAGGGTGAGATGGTGAAGGGAAGAATACAAAAAGGAGAAATATTGCGCAGCCTGTGATAACTCAATGAGTATATTAGGTGGAAGGGAGATATACTCACACTTTAAGGTGCCAATTAACAGGCACCAAACAGTATGCAGATCGGTGGATTAAACTCAGGGGCACAGATTCCCCTCTCAGCGATCCAGGAGCAGAAGATCCAAACCTCCAAGATGTCTTTTCAGAATGTAGGAAGGATAAAATCACCAGGAAATCAGTCGAGATGATAAAATCCACAAATGGTTTATTAAAACAATCTTTAAAATACACCTCACTGGCAAAGGCGTCAGTGTACCCAGATATTTTGCTTTTGGTGCCAGGCCAGCAAGTGCATTCATACAGTAACCCCTCTGTGGTATTGTGGAAGAGTGCAGGGTTGGACCCTTCGGTTCAAAAAATTAAAATGATATAGATGTGGCACAGGCGTCATTGCAGCCAAATATTGCGCCTTTCATGGCAGCAAGTGCCTTCACACCGTAACCCTTTTGTGGTATTGTGGAAGAGTGCAGGGTTGAACCCTGCGGTTAAAAAAATTAAAATGATATAAATCTGGCACAGGCGTCAGTGCAGCCAAATATTGTGCCTTTCATGGCAGCAAGTGCCTTCACACCGTAACCCTTTTGTAGTATTGTGGAAGAGTGCAGGGTTGGACCCTGCGGTTCAAAAAATTAAAATGATATAAATCTGGCACAGGCATCAGTGCAGCCAAATTTTGTGGCTTTCATGGCAGCAAGTGCATTCACACCGTAACCCTTTTGTGGTATTGTGGAAGAGTTCAGTGCTGGAGGTTTTGTGCATGCAGAAGACATCCCCGATCTATTCCGTTACGTCAGCATCAGGGGATTGATAACTGCTGATCCAGGACTGATTCATTTTATAAATGTCAGCCGGTCTACAGAGTCGGTGGACAGACGCACTCTTTTGTCTGTGACAAAACCTCCAGCGGCACTGAACGTCCTTTCAGAAAGCATGCTGGATGAAGGGCAACCTAGTAGCTGCATAGCATATTGGCTAAGTTCTGGCCAGTGATCCAATCTCAACACCCAGTAAGCCAGTGGATCATCTGCTGGAAAGGTATCCAGGTCTGCCCTTGCCCCTAGGTAGTCCTGCACCATATGGTGAAGACGCTGGCAATGGGTGCCTACATTTGACGTCCCTGGGCATCGTGGACTAAAAAAATTTAAAAATGCATCAGTCAAGTGGCCCTGGCCTTCACCACTATTCCTCTGATCATCCGCAGCCTCAGAAGCACGTGTGTCATCACTTGGTAACCTACCAGTGCCTGGAAAGGTGTTACACAAGTGTCGCTTTAGAGCGTCCTCAAGTTTTTTCATCCTGTGCTCCCTCTGTGCGGGCAGGATGAGCTCTGCAACTTTACCCTTGTATCGAGGATCAAGAAGGGTTGCCAACCAGTAATGATCCCTCTCCTTGATAGCACGAATCCTGGGGTCCTTTAGCAGGCTTTGCATCATAAGGGAGCCCATGCAGCATAGGTTGGAGGTGGCATTAGCTTCCGAGTCTTCCTGGTCAATGAGGATGACCGTATCGTGCACTTCCTCCTACCAGCCATGCACACAAAACCCTCCCTTGAGGAATCCCCACCTTCAATGCCCCCACTACTTAAATATTCCTCCTCCTCCTGTCTGATCTGAGTAGGACCCGCTGGAATGCTGTCTGCGGAAAGACTGGGGCCTTGAGAGCTAGGGAAGGCCTCCTCTTCCTCCCGCTGCTCTGCCTCTAGAGCCACATCTATAATTCCCTGCAGAGTGTGCTCCAGCAGGAACACTAAAGGAATTGTGTCACTGATGCATGCACTGTCCCTGCTCACCATCCTTTTTTGCCTCCTCAAATGGTGACAGTACAGTGCATGCATCCTTGATCATCAGCCACTGCGGGGGGGGGGAAAAAACAAGTTGACCTGAACCTGTCCTTGTGCCATACTCACACAGGTACTCGTTGATGACCCTCTGCTGCTTGTGCAGACGCTGCAGCATTCCTAATGTCGAGTTCCACCTGGTGGGCATGTCACAGATCAGACGGTTTGTGGGAAGGTGGAATTCTCTTTGAATTTCTGCCAGGCGAACGCTTGCTGGGAATGACCGTCTGAAGTGGCTGCAGACTTTTCTGGCCTGGCTAAGAAGCTCTGCCAGCCCTGGGTACTTGGTTAGGAAATGCTGTACCACTAGATTTAGGACGTGTGCTAGGCATGGTACATGCGTCAATTTACCCTTGCGTAGGGCGGAGAGAAGGTTGCTGCCATTATCACAGACGATCATTCCCAGCTGAAGCTGGCGTGGTGTTAACCATCTCTGCACCTGGCCCTGCAGAGCTGACAGAATTTCTGGCCCGGTGTGGCTCCTGTCCCCTTAACCAACCAGCTCAAGCAGAGTATGGCATCTTTTTGCTTGAGCCATTGCGTAGCCCCTGCCACTTAAACTCGGTTTAACTGCCACTTCGCCACAGACAGAGAAGGAGGAGGAGGAAGAGGGAGAGGTGGTGGTGGTGGAGCAGACAGACCTCATACAAGCAGCTTTCTGGAGGCGTGGTGGATGAACAAGCTCCAGCACAGAGCCCCGTCTTGGATCCCTCCCAGCTGCAATCAGAGTTACCCAGAGTGCCATGAAGGAAATGTAACGGCCCTGTCCATGCTTGCTGGACCACGTGTCTAAAGTCACATGCACCTTGCTGCTGACTGCCTTTCCCAATGACTCCATGACATTGTCTTCCACGTGCTGGTATAGTGCTGGAATGGCCTTGCGTGAAAAGTAATGGCGTTTTGGAACCTGCCACTGTGGTACAGCACATTCAGCAAATTCACGGAAGGGAGCAGAGTCCACCAGCTGGAAAGGCAGCAGCTGCAATGCGAGTAATTTTGCCAAGCTGGCATTTAGACGCTGTGCTTGGGGATGGTTGGGACTATATTTTTTCTTACGCTGCAGCAGCTGCGGCAATGTAATCTGACTGTGTAAATCTTCAGCTGATGGGATGATGTCACATTGTGAGGAAGGACCTGGTACATCCATTACTGTAGCATCATCCCTGTCAGTGGAGGTTGTAGGCAATGACATGGCTGCACATACAGTGGGGGTAGAGACAGATGAGGAGGAGGAGGATCTACGCAAAGTTTTGCGCCAACGGGATGTGTGGCAGGTGTTCATATGTCGCCTCAAGCACGTGGTACCCAAGTGTCCAATGTCTTTCCCACGCTTTAGCCTCATCTGACATAGATTACAAATAGCAACGGTGCGCTCTGCTGCACATTTCTTAAAGAACTCCCAGACAGCAGAGTTCCTGCATGTGTGCTTTGAGACAACAGCGCTCTGCACCAGAGCAGCTCTGACATCTGATGCCTTGGACTGGCAAGTGCTACGGTTGGTCATAGAGGATGTTGTGCCTTGTGTTTGCTGTGCCTCCTCCTCCTCACTTGATTCCTCTGTTCGATCTGGCACCAAGGTGGAGTCAGTGACCTCATCATCAATGTCATCTTCACCCCCTATCTCCTCGTCACTGGAGCCAACTTGGCAGTATGCTGCAGCTGCTGGGGCAACATGAGTGCCAGTTATTTGTGTGTCATCACTGGCACCCCCTTCCTCTAGGTTGATTATACTCCCTTGCTCAACCTCAGAGATTGAATCAGAGCACTGTACTTGCTGTGCACCCTTTGACTCATTGTAGTCAACCAATTCAGCTGACTCCTCCGTGTGTGATAGTGAGGCTATGGCAGGAGTAGCTGTGGACATGGAGGCTGCATTAGATGTTTTGGCAGCTGAGGTGGACTGTAAAGTACTACACGCCTGGCTGGCAGAGGACTCGGAGGATGAGGGTGGTCTGGTTAGCCAATCCACCAAATCCTCTGTATGTTGCTGCTGCTTAAGATGGCCAGCACCAGTTAGAAAGGACAAGCGTGCCCCTGCAGAGGATGCACCACGTCCACCACTACCAGGGGCACAGCCTCCCGACACAGGGGCTGCTTGCCCTCTTATCTGTGTCTGGGAGCATCTGCCTGTCCTTTTTGTTCTTTCAGACATGGTGAGTGATATATAGATTAAATATATACAGAACTCTGATTCAACTCTGGTATAAAGATTAAAAATTTACAGAACTCTGGTATAACTCAGTGAGACACCCTGATAGCTGGCAGCCAGTGACAAGACACAGATTACAATTCCCTCCTATAAATCAGTGAGACCCCTTGATGGGTGGCAGTGAGAAGTCACAGATTACAAATCTCAGAAACCTCCTATAAATTAGTGAGACCCCTTGATGGGTGGCAGTGAGAAGCCACAGTTTACAAGTCTCAGAAACCTCATATAAATCAGTGTGACCCCCCTGATGGGTGGCAGTGAGAAGCCACAGATTACAAATCTCAGAAACCTCCTATAAATCAGTGAGACCCCTTGATGGGTGGCAGTGAGAAGCCACAGATTACAAATCTCAGAAACCTCCTATAAATCAGTGAGACCCCCTGATGGGTGGCAGCCAGTGAGAACACGCAGATTATAACAATTCCCAAATATTTTGTAGAAATTAGTGACCCCCAAAATACTGCGTGGTACTGGCTGTGTGACAAGACACAGATCACCTCAATTCCCAAATATTTTGTAGAAATTAGTGACCCCCAAAATACTGCGTGGTACTGGCTGTGTGACAAGACACAGATCACCTCAATTCCCAAATATTTTGTAGAAATTAGTGACCCCCAAAATACTGCGTGGCATTGGCTGTGTGACAAGACACAGATCACCTAAATTCCCAAATGTTTTGTAGAAATTTGTGACCCCCAAAATACTTGCTGGCAGTGACAAGACACAGATCACCTCAATTCCCAAATGTTTTATAGAAATTAGTGACCCCCAAAATACTTGCTGGCAGTGACAAGACACAGAAGATCACCTCAATTCCCAAATGTTTTGTAGAAATTTGTGACCCCCAAAATACTTGCTGGCAGCCAGTGACAAGACACATATCACCTCAATTCCCAAATGTTTTGTAGAAATTTGTGACCCCCAAAATACTTGCTGGCAGTGACAAGACACAGAAGATCACCTCAATTCCCAAATGTTTTGTAGAAATTTGTGACCCCCAAAATACTTGCTGGCAGCCAGTGACAAGACACATATCACCTCAATTCCCAAATGTTTTGTAGAAATTTGTGACCCCCAAAATACTTGCTGGCAGTGACAAGACACACATCACCTCAATTCACAGATATTTGGTAGAAATGAGACCCCCCCAGTAGCGTGGCAGACCGGCAGTAAGAACACACAACAACAATCTCTTATGAAATCTCCTCTCAAATGCATGCTGAAGCGGTGCGTGGAAACCTTATATAGTGTGCTGCGGGACTTAGCTCTGTGAGCCCATGATTGGGCAGAATTTGCCCAATCAGGACTCTGAGCCGTGATTGGCATACTGTTGAACCTGTCTTGCACCAGACCTGTGATCAGGTGCAAGGCTGTAGCCAATTACGAGCTTCAGGCCAGTGTAAAAGTGCATTGTGGGCCATTGTGGTGCATTGTGGTCGAACATGCGGCGAACACCCGGAAATGTTTGGAGTTCGCGAACAGAACGAACAGGCTAAGTTCGGTCCGAACTCCGAACCGTCCGAACCGAACAGCTCATCCCTAGTCGCGGGGAGCATCCAGGAGCTTAGCACTGCGCCACTGGTCGGGGACTCTGATTTTTAAAATTATGTGGGGGGGGGCACAATTTTCTGTTTTTGCCTCAGGTGCAAAAGGAGCTAGCTACGGCTCTGGTCAGAAACACCTCTCCTGGTATTTCCTGAAGTGTTTACGGGCATCAGGGAGCCCGCATTCACTTCAGGGAGACTACCGGAACTTCCGGCAGACTTGGGATCCCTGAGGAAATCAAGGTTTGCTTTATTTTATTTATTTTTTTACAAGCGATGCAGATGTGACTCCTCCAATTTTAAGGTACATTTTTGTCACCAAAATCTAGCGGTATACTCGAGTATCTTATTAAGAGTCAAATGTAACCTACTGTAACAATCGGCTTTTGTATCCAACGGTGTTTGTGTTGTCTAATACAGTGGTACCTCGGTTCACGAACGCACCTGTTCACGAACAATTCGGTTCGCGACCAGGAAGTTCATCAACATTTTACCTCCGTTCACGAACTCTGCTTCGGGTTACTAACACGGATCGCGGTCGCAACATACCTGGACCTTGTATACGAACCACATTGTCATATTCATTGCCACATTTCTCCCATGTCCCTTTTACTGAGGCCAGATGCTCATCCAGAGCAGGCAACGTGGTCTCCTGAAAGCTAAAGGGAAGCATGGGAGGATCGAACTCATACACCGTATGAAAAGGTGAATGACCCGTGGTTTCACTAAATGCATTATTCAAAGCAATCACTGTCCTCTCCAGAACCTGGACACAAATTGAGTGCCGCTATCAGACACAATGCCTAGAGGGAGACCATGAAGCCTGACAAAGATTAGCACCAATTCCATAGTGGAGGGTAACTTGGCGAGAGGCATGAAATGAACCATCTTGGAGAATCTGTCAACAATGGTAAGTATCACTGTGTTACCGTGGGATATGGGTAAATTAGTAATAAAGTCCATAGACAGTTGAGCCCGTGGTCTCTCAGGAACAGATAAAGGTTGGAGCAACCCTATAGGCAAGGTCTTAGGGTTTTTGCTCCTACAGCATACTTCACAGGTGGTTATGTATTCAGTAACGTATTTACGCATACCTGACCACCAAAACTGCTTTTCCAGAGTAGCTAGGGTTTTGGTTATTCCCATATGCCCAAAAGGTTTGGTGTCATGATATACTGACATAACCTGTATTATTTCCTCCTCAGGAATGAAGAGTTTACAAGGTGGATTATCAACGGGAGCAGTACCTTGGGCAGACTGAAATCACTCAAGTAATGGAGAAGATACAGTAATCAGGGTGGTAGTGAGAATCCTCTCTTGAGGAACAATGGGACTTTGATCAAAGACATGATGTTCGTATGTCTCGTACTGCCTAGACAAGGCAACTGCCTTGGCATTCTTGGAACCAGGACGATAGTCGAAGCCGGACAGACACAGAGACCATCTAGCCTGTCTGGCATTCAAGCGTTTAGCATCCCCAATGTAAACCAGATTCTTATGATCAGTTATAATGATTATGGGGTCTTTGGAACCTTCTAGCAGATATCGCCATTCTTTCAGGGCTGCGACTACTGCAAGCAATTCCCTGTTACCTATGTCATAATTTTTCTCTGCAGATGTCATCATTCTGGAGAAAAAAACACATGGGTGTAACGGTTTGTCAGGACTTTCTCTCTGGGATAGGACTGTGCCTATACTAATCTCAGAGGCATCTACTTCAAGCTGGAATGGCAGACTCGGCTTTGGGTGTATCAAGACTGGTGCTGTGGTGAATGCTTATTTAAGCTTTTTAAAAGCCTGCATGGCTTGAGTGCTCTATTTTTTGTTCTGAGCACCCTTTTTGGTCATGGCTGTAATGGGAGAGTGCACAGAGTATTTTTTTTATGAACCTCCTGTAATAATTGGTGAACCCCAAAAACCTCTGGATGGCCCTCAACCCTTGGGGCAGAGGCCAATCCCTGATGCCGAGAGTTTCTGAGGGTCCATCTGAGAGCCCTCGGGGGTGATTATATAACCCAGGAAATGAACAGATGTTATATCGGACAAACATTTCTCTAGTTGCAATACAACTCATTCTAGAGCAGTCTTTTTAGCACTGTGCGTACATGAACATGATGCGTTTCCAAATCAGGAGAGTAAATCAGAATATCATCGAGATAGACAATAATGAACACTTGCAATAAGTCCCTTAGGACATTGTTTATAAAATCTTGGAAAACTGCGGGTGCATTACACAGACCAAATGGCATGACTAGGTATTCATAGTGCCTACTTCTCGTGTTAAATGCAGTTTTCCATTCATGATCCTTGTTGACTCGAACTAAATTATATGCCCCACATAGGTCTAACTTCGTGTAGATCTTAGCACCTTTAAGGAGATCAAATAGTTCAGATATCAGAGGAATGGGATAAGCATTATGCACGTTTATTCAGTTAAGACCTCTGTAGTCGATGCAGGGTCGTAGATCACCTATTTCGTAGTCACAAAGAAAAATCCTGCCCCAGCAGGGGAGGAGGAACTGCGTATAAACCCACGGGCAAGGTTATCATGGATATATTCCTCCATTATGTCATTCTCTTTCTGGGAGAGGGGGTATACATGACCCCCCGGGGGCAAGGTACCAGGCAGAAGATCTATAGCACAGTCATAAGGGCGATGAAGAGGCAGAATATCAGATTTATTTTTATCAAAGACCTCCTTGAGGATGCTGTACCACTTTGATACCTCCGCAGACAGAGGAGGTGCAGTAGCCACGTTCAGACTACCTACAATATTGCTCATTCCTAAACACTTTGACCAACATTGTTAGCTCCAAGAGCCCAATTCCCCTTCAGTGCAGTTCATGTCTGGGTTGTGTTTGGATAGCTTAGAACAATAGGTACCGTAGGAGACTCAATTATTTGGAATTGTATTTTTTCACAATGTAGGATACCTGTATAAAAAGAAAGCGGGATGGTGTCGTGGGTAACATGTGGTCTCAATAATTGTCTGCCACCTATACTCTCAATGAGGGGAGCAGTTTCTCACTTGACTAAAGGCACTTGATGTATGACAGCAAAACCAGAATAAAGGAAGTTTCCTGCTGAACTAGAATCAACAGTGCTTCTGTGTCAAGCTCAATATCCTCCCAAGCCACTGACACTGGAACCACAACACGAGACCTCTTTTTCTTTTTTGACATGAAAGACACTGCAGTCATGCCTAGAACCTGTCTCTCAGGGGATTCTAGACAAAATCGTTTCCCAACATAGAAGGACTTTTAGGTCGTTTGGGACACTGCAACCGAAATGACCTTTATCAGCACAGTAAAAACATAACCCCTCTCTGAGACGGTGTTGTCTCTCTTCACCTGAGATACTAGACTGACCTAATTGCATAGGTTCGGGAACTGCTTGTTCCACCGATGGAGGTGAAGAAGTACGAACCACATGAGGAGTAGAAGGGGTTACTTGGGGAGGTTTGCGAGGCTTATCAAAACACGACCAGACCTCCTTTCTCGAATCTGATCATCGAGCGTAGTACAGAACTCAATGAGATCATCTAGCTCCTTTGGTAATGACATAGGAGCTAACTCATAAATCAGATTACCGTTGACCCCCCTCTAGAAACTCTGTGACAAAAGGTATCATTGGGCCATTGTAATTCTGCTGCCATGGTTTTAAATTTGATAGCGTAATCGGCTACCCTGCGATTACTCTGCTTAATGCGCCATAGTACCCTGGCAGCACCAGTTACCCGCCTTGCGGGATCAAAAGTGCACCTAAGGTCTGTCATGAATTCAGCATAATTATAAATCATAGGTTGCCCAAAGCAGAGCCTTTCCTGTCAGGTGATTGATTATTTACCCCACCTTGGCTCTTTCTGTGGGACACATACCAGGATTTAATTCAAACATAATTTCTATTTGCAGAATAAATCCCCTGCAAGTCCCAGATGTACCATCAAAACTTATGGGGGACTTCAGACTCACATGAGGTGTTTCAGTAGTAGAACACTCTCACCTGTGCAGTTCCTGATTCACACACACCCCTGCAATTACCTGACCAACCTTCACAACCACACAGTTAACCCATTGCTCACCCCTCCCTTAGCCACTTGTATTTGTATCACTTCATGCTCCTAGTGTCACTGTCTCCTAGGACATGCTCTTTATTTTCTTTATGTTTACTGTAACTTCACGCTCCATAAAGACATCAAATCAAATCAAAATAAGCTTTATTGGCAGGACCAAATACATTTTAGCATTGCCAAAGCATATGGGGAGGAGGGGGGGGGTAGTGGGACATATATATGGGGGGGAATGGGCAAGTCCATGGACATTATCAGGGGTAAGGGATAATGTGAAATGGGATGGGGCGAGTCCGTGTTGGGGATTTATAAGTCCGGGATCTCTCATGTTCCTCTCAGACTGTGACATTCTGTGACGTATTGGGCAGATATTTTCACCGCCGGCTCCTCTTCTCCCAGTATGATGTGGAGTTTCCTCGTCTCTTCTATAGAGGTGAAGTCCGGGATGAGAGCGGAGAGTCTCTGGAACTGAGTTTCCCTCAGTGCTGAGTACTTGGGGCACTGTAGGAGGAAGTGGACCTCATTTTCCAGGGCCCCCTGGTCACAATGCTGGCATAGTCTATTCTCCCTGGGCTTGTAGGTTTGTCTATACCGTCCTGATTCAATTTCCAGGCTGTGGGCGCTCAGTCTGTACCGGCTCAGGATCTGTCTGCCCTTGGGGTCTTGTAGTACCTCCAGGTATGGGGCCAGTTTGTATTCCCTCTGTAAGGATTGGTAAATGGTGAGTTTCTGAGAGTTTGCTATATCATGTCTCCATTCTCTGATATAGTTTTCCCTGGAATCGTTAATTAGGGCCTTTATTTGATATTTTGTCAGGTTGCATTCATGGGGGCTTTGGATGATCAGGGTGGATATGAGTTTTTGCAGCGCACATGGTTTGGGGTAGTCCTTGTTGGCCAGTAGGGCTTTATGGTGGTATGAGTTGAGGCTGCTGATGTTTAGATGGTCCCAGTATGATAGCGCCCTCTTCTGTACTGTAAGAAGTAAGGGGAGTCTGCCCAGCTCATAGAAACATAGAAACATAGAAAAAAGTCGGCAGATAAGAACCTTTCGGCCCATCTAGTCTGCCCAATTACATGGATACTTTACCTGGATTTATCTTTTGTTTAGGATAGCCTTATGCCTATCCCATGCTTGCTTAAATTCAATTAATGTTTTGGCCTCAACCACTTCAACTGGAAGGCTGTTCCATGTATCCACCACCTCTCAGTAAAATAATGCTTCCTGATGTTACTTTTAAACCTTTGCCCCTCTAATCTAAGACTATGTCCTCTTGTTTTGCTACTTTGTTTCCGTTTAAATATACTCCCTTCCTCTACCTTGTGGATTCCCTTTACGTATTTAAATGTTTCTATCATATCTCCTCTGTCTCGTCTTTTTTCCAAGCTGTACATGTTAAGATCATTAAGCCTTTCCTGGTAACTTTTCTCCTTCAAGCCATATACCATTTTAGTAGCCCTTCTCTGAACTCTCTCTAAGATGTCTATATCCTTCTGGAGATACGGTCTCCAGTACTGCACACAGTACTCCAAGTGAGGTCTCACCAGTGCTCTGTACAGTGGCATGAGCACTTCCCTTTTCCTACTGCTAATACCTCTCCCTACACAACCAAGCATTCTGCTAGCATTTCCTGCTGCTCTATTACATTGACTACTTACCCTTAGATCCTCTGAAATAATAACCCCTAAATCCCTTTCCTCAGATGTTGAGGTTAGGACTGTATCAAATATTCTATATTCAGCCCTTGGGTTTTTACGTCCCAGGTGCATTATCTTGCACATATCCACATTAAAACTCAATTGCCACAGCTCCGACCATTTTTTTAGTTTACCTAAATCATTTGTCATTTGGCTGATCCCTCCAGGAACGTCAACCCTGTTGCAAATCTTTGTGTCATCAGCAAAAAGACATACTTTTCCATTAATACCTTCTGCAATATCACTAATAAAAATATTAAAGAGAATGGGTCCAAGTACTGACCCCTGAGGTACCCCACTGGTAACAAGACCTTGCGCTGAATAAACTCCATTTACCACAACCCTCTGTTGCCTGTCACTCAGCCACTGCCTAATCCATTCAACAATATTGGAAACCAAGCTCAAAGATTGCAATTTATTGATAAGCCTTCTATGCGGAACAGTATCAAAAGACTTACTGAAATCTAAATAAGCAATGTCTACTGCACCACCTGTGTCTATTATCTTTGTTACCCAATCAAAAAAATCAATAAGATTAGTTTGGTAAACCCATGTTGTTTCTGATCCTGTAATCTATGTGTTTTTAGATGTTCAACAATCTTTTCCTTTAACATGGTTTCCATTAATTTCCCCACTACTGACGTAAGACTAACTGGCCTATAGCTCCCCGATTCCTCCCTACTACCCTTCTTGTAAATGGGCACAACATTTGCTAATTTCCAGTCTTCTGGGATGACTCCCGTTAGCAAGGATTGGTTAAATAAATCTGTTAACGGTTTTGCTATTACAACACAGAGCTCTTTTAATAATTTAGGGTGGATCCCATCAGGCCCCATTGACTTATTTGTCTTTACTTTAGACAGCTGCTGTAGAACCTCCTCCTCTGTAAACTGATATGTAAAGGTCTCATTAGTGTTTCCTCCTAACTGAGGTCCCTTTCCTTCCTTTTCTTCTGCAAAGACTGAACAAAAATATTCATTGAGGCAGTCAGCGAGACTTTTATCCTCTTCTACATACCTTCCTTCCTTTGTTTTTAATCTAACTAATCCTTGTTTTACTTTTCTTTTCTCGTTTATGTATCTAAAAAATGTTTTGTCCCCCTTTTTTACTGACTGAGCTATTTTCTCTTCTGCGTGTGCTTTGGAAGCTCTTATAAATTGCTTTGCCTCTTTCTGCCTAATCTTATAGATTTGCCTATCTTCTTCACTCAGAGTTTTTTTATAATTATTGAATGCTGTCTTTTTGTTCTTCACTATTTTGGCCACTTCTGCAGAGTACCACAGTGGTTTCTTCCCTTTTTTGTTTTTGCTAACAAGCCGAATGCAATTGCCTGTGGCCTTCAATAATGCTTCCTTTAAATAATCCCATTTCTCCTGGACTCCCTTTAAACTCCTCCAGTCTGATAATGACTCCTTCACACAAAATCTCATTTTAGAAAAATCTGTTTTTTAAAGTCTAAAACTTTTGTTTTTGTGTGGTGCGGCTCCATCCCTGTTCTTATATTAAACCATACTGACTGGTGATCACTAGATCCCAAATTTTCCCCTACAACAACGTCCGATACCAAACCTCCATTTGTGAGTATTAAATCCTATATGGCCTCTTTACGGGTCGGCTCCTCAACTACTTGTGTTAGAGATAATCCCAGTAGGGAGTTTAGAATATTTGTACTCCTGGTGCACCCAGCTGTTTTGGTTTTCCAGTTCACATCAGGAAGATTAAAGTCCCCCATGATAATAACTTCCCCCTTCATTGCCATTTTGGCTATTTCCTCAAACAGCAGATTATCTAGCTCTTCTACTTGTCCAGGGGGTCTATAGATCACACCTACACGAGCTACTGTATGATTGCCAAATGTTAGCCGTAACCCAAACTGACTCTATGTTCACCTCGCTCACTTTTATTTGGTTCGTTTTTATGTTGTTTTTCACATACAGGGCCACTCCTCCTCCTTTCCTACCTTCTCTGTCTTTTCTATATAAAGAGTACCCCGGTATTGTTATGTCCCAGTTATGTTTCTCACTGAACCATGTCTCAGTAACCACCACTAAATCTACTTTTTCAGCTGCCATCATTGCCTCCAGTTCATTGATTTTATTGACTAAACTGCGAGCATTTATAGACACGACTCTGAGCTTGTCATTTTTTTCCCCGCATGTTGCTTGCACCCTCCGATTTAGTTTGGGGGACAATCAGGCAGATTGTTTTTTACCCTTTTGTCCCCCCTCCTAGTTTAAATATTTCTTTGTGAAACCTTTGAACTTCTCACTGAGAACATATGTTCCCCTATGAGTAAGATGCAAACCATCTTTTTTATACAGTTCCTTTCTGCTCCAATTAGAGCTATCATGGGACACAAAGCCAAATCCTTGCTCCCGACACCATTCCCGAAGCCACAAATTAAATTCCCTATTGCGCATCTGCCTATCCTGAATGTTATGCACAGGCAAAACTTCAGAGAATGACACAGTGGACGCAATCTGCTGTATTTCTCCTCCAAGAACACAAAAATCTTCCTTAATCTCAGAAACCTCATTGCTAGCCAAGTAATTTTTCCCTAGATGGACTAGAACGTCCACTTCCCCTTCTGCTTTGCCTGTTTGACAATATTGAGAATACATCTCGTCTCTACGAGCAGTAGCCCCAGGAAGACATCTCACCAAACCACTACTCTCCAGCTCAACACCTCTTATGATAGAATCACCCAGCAACAATTGCCTTCTATCATGTCCCACCTTTTCCTTTTTGTTCTTGGTTGCAGTCCTGCATACCTTAGGCATAGGGGATGGTGGTTCCTCAACTATGGTGTCTGAGCCTACTTCCGTCTCACCATTACACTCTGAAAGTGCCTCAAAAGAATTAAGAAGAGCCACAGACTGTGGGACATGTTTTCTATCCACAACTCTAAGTCTACCAGATCCTACAGTAGTCCATCTGCCGCTCCCAGGAGGCCTCTGTGGCAGTGGCTTTGTAACAGTCATAGCCATAGCCTGAGTTTGCCTAACAGATAATTTACAAATCTCAGACTTCAAACAGGCAATTTCCTGCTGCAATAAAGAGAGATGCCTACATATCAGGCACACTCCAAACCTCCAAAAATTGGATCTAAAAACAAATGCATGACAGCTCTTACACTGGACCAAGCCTGCCATTATAAAAAGAATGGATTTAAACCAACAAATCTTACCTTTTTGTAGGTTTTCTACCTCCTGTCTCGGCCCAGCAAGCATTGTTAGAGGTGCTCCAATGGACTTGGAGGAGGTGCTTGCAGAATTCCTGTTGGGCTGGTGTCCCATTTGGGTTGGTCAGGGTAGGTGATGGGCCCCATACTTCACTGCCATAAAGGAGGATTGGAGTGATGACGCTATCAAAGATTTTAAGCCAGACTCTTACAGGCAGTTTTAGTTTGTAGAGGTTTCTCCTGATGGCATAGAAGGTTCTACACGCCTTGTCTCTTAGGGCCTCTATGGCTGGTTTGAAACTTCCCGATCGGTTTGTTTCTAGGCCGTGGTACGTGTAGCTGTTGGCTTCATCAAGAGTGCAGTCATTAAGTGTGAAAGAGGAACTCTTGGTTTTTGCATTCTTCCTTTGGAAAACCATGACCTTTGTTTTCTTTTGGTTGATGGGTAGCGCCCATGCCGCACTGTATTTTTCCAGCACTTCCAGGCTGTCTTGTAGACCTCTCTCTGTTGGTGACAGTAATAGGAGGTTCAGCAACAGCAACTTCACCTCGGTGTCATGTAGAGTTAGTCCTGGTGCTGAGGAGGATTCTAGAGCTTCAGCCAGTCCATTGATGTAGATGTTAAAGAGGGTTGGACTTAGGCTGCAGCCTTGTCTGACTCCACGAGCCTGCCAGAAGTACTCTGTTCTCTTCCCATTCACCTTTATGCTGCAGAAGTTCTCATTATATGAGCTCTTGATGACGTCATATGTTTTCCCTCCTATTCCACTCTCCAGTAGTTTGAAGAACAGGTCTGGGTGCCACACTGAGTCAAAGGCCTTCTTAAAGTCCACAAAGCAGGCAAATATTTTCCCATGTTTTGTATTGTGGACATGGTCCTTGTTGAGACTGTGCAGGGTGTAGATGTGCTCTGTAGTGCGATGGTTTGGCATGAACCCCGCTTGGCTTCTGTTGAGGACATTATGCTGTGTCAGGAAGCTGAGGATTCTTTTGTTCTGGATGCTATTGAACAGTTTTCCCAGTGTGCTGCTGACACATATCCCTCTGTAGTTGGCAGGATCATATTGGTCCCCACTCTTACGGATGGGTGTTATGAGGCCTTGGTTCCATACTTGAGGGTAGAATCCAACGCTCAGGACCAGGTTGAAAACTTTACATATTGAGGCGTGTACTTCTGGAGAGCCATGTTTAATCATCTCTGGAAGAACTCCATCCATCCCGCTGGCTTTTTTACTTCGCAGATCTTGAATTTTTTCTGCTACTTCTTGGGGTGTAATGGGTGTATCTAACGGGTTTTGGAAATCCTTGATTTTTTCCTCCAGTTCATGTAGTCTTCTGATGATGTGTTCCTGTTCCCCAGTTAGCTCCTCTTTGGGAATGTCTTTGTACAGGCTCTTGAAGTAGTTGAGCCAGATGTTGCCATTTTGGATGTGGAGGTGGTTTTTCTTGGATCTTGAGCCGATTTGACTCCAGGTTTCCCAGAAAGAGTTTTCTTGAATAGCCTCTTCCAGTTGTTGAAGGTTTTGGGAGATGAAGTTTTGTTTTTTCTTTTTGAGGATTTGTTTATAGTTTTTCTGCAGGACACCATGAGTGATCCTCAGGTCGATGTTGTCGGGGTCTCTGTGTTTTTTATTTCAGACTGTTCGTAGGTTGTTTCTTAGTGTTCTGTATTCTTTGTCAAAACATTTATTGGGTTGTTTATTGGATGATTTCTTGAAGTTGACATTTTTAATGTTGGAGGTCTCTGCGATGGTGTGTAGTATGCTGTGGAGGTCCTTTGCTACTCGGTTCACCCCCTGGGGACTTAGTACATACAGTAGGTATGGTTTTGAAAGTCTGTTAGCTGATCTTTGATGTCGGGTCTGTTGATGGCCTCTCTGTAGGCTATGGTAGAGTGTCTGGTCCATTTGAACGATGGTGGGAGGTTGTAGATGTTTTAGCAACAAGGTGTGGGAAATATTTTAGCAACAAGGTGTGGGAGAAGTTTAATCCCATAGGCTTCAATGTTAAAAATATTCCCGTTTTAACTCAATATCTAATAAACCATTGCTAATAATATTCTGCAGTATAGAATCTCTTTATTTTTAGATCTTTTAGGATCTTTTAAGCATTTTTAAAAAATTTTTTCGAACTTTCCTCGAACGGCCTGAAAGGTTCAAAGTTCGGGAATTTTTGAACGGCCGATGTTCGAATCGAACTTCGAACTGATTTGAACCGGCAGCCCATCCCTAATGACGACGACCCTGCTAGTAGTGCCATTTATGTTTATATATGTCAAGAAGAGAAAGAATTATGCAAGAATGTCTACTCAATAAAAACATTTAAGTATTTGTTCGTTCATACTGTGCATCTGTGACACATCATCGGCACCTGCAGGACTTCGGGGGGGGGGGGGTCCAGCCGTTCGTGTGCCTGGAGGGGCAGGGCAAGGCATTATGACGCGGAGCCGTCGGCCTTAAATGCAGGGCGCGAGAGTCGGCTCATTGCCCTGACGTGGAGTTAGTTCCATAATCGCATGGTGTATTCGTATTTTCAATTCACTTATTCTTTTGATTCCATTGCTCAGTTACTGACCCGGATTGTATGAGGACTCTGATTGTTGCTGACTTGGACTGCCTTCCTGACCATTCTCTTTCTGACCAAGCCTGTATGTATGTTATGCCCAGAGCAGACTCAGAGTGCATGCTGATCTTACCCCACGCTGACTCAGAGTGTATATCAATCCTGCATAACGCTGACTCAGATAATCCATTGATCTGTCCTTTTGCCAACTTGGAGTGTATGAAAACTTTGTGTGTTGCTAAACCAGCCTGTATGAAAACTCTCTCTGTTGCCAACTCGGGAGATTTGTATGACCACGCTGATGTTAACCCCTTGTGTATGAATACACTGCTAAAGCCTTTTCCAGACTGTTTCCCACTTGTCGGTAAAGTTAACCCTTTGTGGCTCAGTAGATACTTGGTCTCGAAACCTGTTGTTAGGTTGTACTCATTGTTGCTGGTCTGTCTGTTCTTCCTGGCTGGGAGTGATAGGATTAGCGGTCCTTACCATTCAAGGATCGGAGAGTTTAGAAGTCTGTCCAATAGGATTTCCACCATGGTTGTGAAGGGTGAGCAGAAGAGCGAACATGACATTTCATGAGGGCCAAATATGGATCCGACAGACTTAACTATGTTGATGTCTAAGCTGAGTGATATCATTACTAAACAGGAGGAGCAGGACCACTGCATAGACCACTGCATGGACAATTCCCGTATACACTCTTCCACACGCTCCTCTCCATTCTATGTGAATTGCGGATTCCATCCTACTGCTATCCCGAATATCCCTATAACTACCCCCATTCCTGAAGCGAACAATCGCCTCCTCGTCCTCAAGAGAGGATTTCAACTAGCTGCTACTACCCTACAAACAGCTCAAGAGACCTACAAAAGAGCAGCAGATAAACGACGACAGACAGCTCCAGATTTCCAAATCGGGGACTTGGTCCTCCTCTCTACAAAGAACCTCCAGTTACCCTGCCCATCCAAAAACCTGGGCCCTAAGTTCGTGGGTAGGGATGAGCTGTTCGGTTCAGACGGTTCGGAGTTCGGACCGAACTTAGCCTGTTCGGTCTGCTCGCGAACTCCGAACATTTCCGGGTGTTCACCGTATGTTCGACCACAATGCACTTTCCAACTGGCCTGAAGCTCGTAAATGGCTACAGCCTTGCACCTGACCACAGGTCTGGTGCAAGACAGGTTCAACACTATGCCAATCAAGGCTCAATCATGGGCTCACAGAGCTAAGTCCCGCAGCACACTATATAAAGTTTCCACGCAGCGCTTCTGCACGCATTTGAGAGGAGATTTCATAGGAGATTGTTGTTGTGTGTTCTTACTGCCGGTCTGCCACGCTACTGGGGGGTCTCATTTCTACCAAATATCTGGGAATTGAGGTGATGTGTGTCTTGTCACTGCCAGCAAGTATTTTGGGGGTCACTAATTTCTACAAAACATTTGGGAATTGAGGTGATCTTCTGTGTCTTGTCACTGCCAGCAAGTATTTTGGGGGTCACTAATTTCTACAAAACATTTGGGAATTGAGGTGATCTGTGTCTTGTCACACAGCCAGTACCACGCAGTATTTTGGGGGTCACTAGGTTCTACAAAACATTTGGGAATTGAGGTGATCTGTGTCTTGTCACTGCCAGCAAGTATTTTGGGGGTCATAAATTTCTACAAAACATTTGGGAATTGAGGTGATCTTCTGTGTCTTGTCACTGCCAGCAAGTATTTTGGGGGTCACTAATTTCTACAAAACATTTGGGAATTGAGGTGATCTGTGTCTTGTCACACAGCAAGTACCACGCAGTATTTTGGGGGTCACTAATTTCTACAAAACATTTGGGAATTGAGGTGATCTGTGTCTTGTCACACAGCCAGTGCCACGCAGTATTTTGGGGGGTCACTAATTTTTACTAAATATCTGGGAATTGAGGTGATCTGTCTCTTGTCTCTTGCCAGGAAGGGAGTATAATCAACCTAGAGGAAGGGGGTGCCAGTGATGACACACAAATAACTGGCACTCATGTTGCCCCAGCAGCTGCAGCATACTGCCAAGTTGGCTCCAGTGACGAGGAGATAGGGGGTGAAGAAGACATTGATGATGAGGTCACTGACTCCACCTGGGTACCAGATTGAACAGAGGAATCAAGTGAGGAGGAGGAGGAGGCACAGCAAACATGAGGCACAACATCCTCTATGACCAACCGTAGCACTAGCCAGTCCAAGGCATCAGATGTCAGAGCTGCTCCGGTGCAGAGCGCTGTTGCTCAAAGCACACACGCAGGAACTCCGCTACCTGCTAGGAGTTCTTTAAGAAATGTGCAGCAGACCCTACCGTTGATATTTGCAATCTATGTCAGATGAGGCTTAAGCATGGGAAAGACACCGGACACTTGGGTACCACGTGCTTGAGGCGACATATGACCTCCTGCCACACATCCAGTTGGCGCAAAACTTTGCGTAGGTCCTCCTCATCTGTCTCTACCCCCACTGTATGTCCTGCCATGTCAATGCCTACAACCTCCACTGACAGGGATGATGCTACAGTAATGGATGTACCAGGTCCTTCCTCACAATGTGACAGCATCCCGGGGGGGCGTGGCTAGCCGGCGACACGAGCAGCCGCATGTTCTGAGAGCTCCGTGTGCGGCGCTCGGTTTTTCCACTCCAGCGGCTCTTACAAGGGGCACCCCAACCTCAATTTACCTCCCTCGGGGTCCTAACACCATCCAGAGACAGGATGGCACCTCCAAAGGCCCAGCGGCAGCTTGAAGGGACCCGGACCAGCCGATCTGAGAAAGGCCGAAAAATTCAAGATGGCGGCTCCCCGATCTCGGGCTCCTCTCTCTCTGGCCTGGACATGGAGGAACAGGATGCGGATCTCCTCTCTAACACGTCCCCAGCATCTGAGAGGGCAATGCATGATATGCTCCAGGGACTCCGCACTACCCTCCAGGCTGACTTCAAAGAGGCGCTGCAGGAGCTGCGCCGTGATGTTCAGGATCTAGGTGAGCGTACTGACAACCTTGAGACCAAATCTGATGATATTTGTCTTGCTCATAATGACCTTGTGGACAGACACCAGAATCTGCAAATAGCACATGATGCGCTGGCCACCAAAGTTGCTGACTTAGAGGACCGCTCACGCAGAAACAACATGCGGATCCGTGGTGTCCCGGAGGCGGTGGTCCTGGCTGATCTCCCGGCATATCTCATGGAGGTCTTTCAACTTTTACTCCCATCGGCCTCTCTCCAGGACTTACTCCTAGACCGCGCTCATCGACTGCCCAAAGCGAAACATCTTTCACCGGATGTTCCCCGAGATGTTATCGTCCGAGTTCACTTTTATCATATTAAGGAGTCCTTAATGTCTGCGGCTAGAAAAGGCCGACCTTGCCTACTCCGTATGCTAACCTGCTACTGTTTGCGGATCTATCAGCGATGACCCTGGCGAAGAGGCGCGAATTCCTCCCCTTGACGAAGCTCTTGAGGAACCACGAGGTGGCTTACAGGTGGGGTTTCCCGACCAAATTGCTTATATGGAGAGAAGGGAGGCTACATGCTATCACCAACACCCCGTCGGGCATGCAGCTCCTGCAGGAATGGGGGTTTGTGAAGGAGTACACCCCCCTCGCGTGGTAACTACATCTCCACTTAAAGTTTCGCCAGAGTGGCACCGCGTCAAGCCAAAATGAATGGCGCCCTGTCTGGGCCTGTACTGATATCGTTCTCCTCTGCCCAGCTGATCCCGGATGCTTTCTGCTTCTTCTTAGAGGTTGGAGAGACCCACTACTTCACAGAGAACCGAGCTCCCTCACCCCCTGTTGGTGGCTCATAATTGACACGATCTTATTGCTCTGGATATTTTTGTTTGCTTTTTTCTCTGGTACGCCAGGGATACCCCCGGTGGGTGTTTACTTCCATGAGATTCTACCTCGCATTTTTTCACCACGGCGAGTTACACCTCTTCACACTGCGGGCTCGCAGTGTTTTTTTGTTACTGAATTTCTCAATTTCTTTTTTTCCCTATTTTGTCCTCCTTTTTTTCTTTTTTTTTGGTTCGTCTGGTCCAGTATTCCCTCCAGTTCTCCTGTTGTATGGGTCCCTTGGACGACCGCTTCTTCCTCATGGGGGACTGTCTGCATTGGGGGTTGGGAGGGGATGGGAACGCTTACCAACGGATGTCTCCCAATATATGATTGATGGGTTCCCCTGAACTGAAATTTTTCTCCTTAAACGTTAGAGGTTTGAATGTTCCTTTCAAAAGACACTGTCTTTTCCGAGATTTGCATAAATATAAACCTGCGGTAGTGTGCTTACAGGAGACACATTTTCGGTCTCACGATGCCCCCCGTCTTCGGTCTCAGATGTACCCTGAAGCTTATCACTCTATGTCTCCAACCAAATCAAGAGGAGTCTCCATCCTCTTCCATAGAGATTGGTTGTTTCAGGTTGCATCTCAACACCAGGACAAGGAGGGGAGAATGTTGATATTGATTGGCTCTTTAAATGATGTTCCGGTGACTATTGTTAATTTGTATTTCCCGAATGTTAATCAGTTGCAGTTCCTCAGGAAAGCCCATAAAAAAATTCAGTCTCTTAGCCAAGGCGCGGTGTATATCTGTGGCGACTTTAATATGACTCCCTGCCCCATGGTTGACTGCCAGTCCTCTGGAAGCCGCCTCCCCTCTCAAAAAGCGAAGTCTCTTGGCCGACGCTTCACTGATTTTCTGCAATCTGTCGACCTGTATGATGTCTGGCGCATCTCCCACCCCCAGACTAGGGATTACACTTTTTATTCCCAGGTGCATTCCTCCTATAGCAGAATCGATTTATGCCTTATACACCGGACTATGGTCCACCATCTCTTAGATGCTCAAATAGGACCCATGACATGGTCTGACCATGCTCCCTTGATTCTGTCCTTCCGGGCTCATTTTCCGGCTCGAGGTATGGGCTCGTGGCGGTTAAATGATTCCTTAATTGTGGACCCGGCTGGGAGAGATGGGGCAGCGTCGGTTCTTGAGGACTACTTCAGATTGAACATTTCGGAGGAGGTGGCGATCTCCTCTGTGTGGTCAGCTCACAAAGCGGTCATTTCATTAAACAGGGGGCTTATAGAAAGAAACAGTATACTCTTAAAACATCAACTCTCTTACAACAAATCTCCTCCTTAGAATCCCAAAATAAGACTAAGCCGACCCCATCGATTGCATCTCAATTGTTTTCCTTGCGGAAAGAGTTGGAACACTTAAACCTACAGGCTATGGAACGATCCCTACGCAAATTAAATTACACTTCCTATACTCAGGGTAACAGGGCGGGAAAATTACTGGCCTCTAAACTCAGGGCAAGATGCGTTCAAACTAAAATCACCCATATTGAAAGCTTAGGGGGACAAATAGTGCGTAATCCAGCGCTGATAGTCTCAGAATTTGCCAACTATTATAGCTCTCTTTACAATCTCAAACTTGACTCGGCCATTTCACCGCCCTGCTCGGCAGAGATTTCTACCTTCTTAGCAGAAGCGCAATTGCCGACATTACTGCCCCATCAGCAAGCTGACTTGCTAGCCCCTTTCTCTGAGGAGGACGTCTACAAAGCAATCCGGGCTCTCCCGAAGGGTAAAGCACCCGGCCCTGATGGCTTATCTAATCTCTACTATCAAAATTTCGCCTCCCTCCTGGTCCCTACTCTGACAGCCTTATTTAATCACATTAAAACCACTGGCCAAGTTCCCCCAGAGATGCTCCTGGCCACCGTAGTCACACTCCCTAAACCTGGCAAACCCCCCACTCATTGTGCGAATTTTCGCCCCATATCCCTACTGAATGTTGATATAAAACTTTATGCAAAATTATTGGCCTCGCGCGTCGCGCCCCTGCTTCCTAAATTGATTCACCCGGATCAGACAGGATTTGTACAGGGGAGGCAGACTTGTGACAATACACGTCGCTTGTTTGACGTAATAGACCTAGCTAACCGTTCTGGGACCCCGGGCTCCTACTGTCTTTAGACGCAGAAAAAGCGTTTGATCGCATGCACTGGGGCTTTATGCGCCAAACGTTGGAGGCCTTTCGATTTCCCGCCTTGTTTATCCAAAGTGTTATGGCTCTGTATTCCACCCCCTCGGCAAAGGTGTTAAGCATGGGATTTTCGTCCCCTACTTTTCCAATTACGAACGGCACTCGTCAAGGTTGCCCTCTATCCCCGCTAATCTTTGTCTTGGCATTGGAACCGTTAGCATCTCATATTAGATTGAACACATTTATATCAGGTCTGCCTACACCGGCAGGCGAACAGAAACTCGCTCTATTTGCAGATGATATCCTCCTATACTTATCCACCCCAGAAACCTCACTCCCTCCTCTTTTTAATTTACTTGAGCAATATGGTCGGCTATCCTACTATAAAAATAATGTTGGTAAGACTCAGGCCCTCCCTTTGCATATTCCTGGTCCCTCGCTGGTCGATCTTAAAACTCAATAGTCGTTTGACTGGCGTTCGGACTCTATTAAATATCTAGGTATTTTCCTAACGAAAAATAGGAGCTCCATCGTTAAGCATAATTATCTCCCTCTCCTGCAATCTATTGAAAAACAACTGCAATCATGGCACTCAGTAGAACTGTCCTGGCTGGGCCGCATGGCCTCCTTAAAAATGTCAATCCTCCCGCAAATCCTTTACTATTTTCGCAATGTTCCGATCTTTCTCCCAGCACATATCCTCCTACGTCTGCAGAAAATGCTATTTGTCCACATCTGGAAACGCAAGCCCCCTAGAGTTTCGGCTACTACAATTACAACTCCGAGAGAGTTGGGCGGCCTTGGCTTCCCTGACCTGTTAAGATATTATAGAGCCTCCCTATTAGCCCAATTATTGGCCGCGCTGCACTCCTCAGAACCCCCTGTATGGCTGCGCCTGGAAAATGCCGTTATCGCTCCTAATTCTATTCATGACTTTATGTGGTATGACCCTCTCCCTAGAAGTAAACTGGAAGGGATACTTCCCTCCTCTTATCTCTCGGTCCTGACCTGGCGCCACTGGGTAGACCATTATTAAAACCATTTCGACTGCTCAGTTTTGCACCTCTTAGTTTTCTAAGTAGATTGTCCCCTGACCTAAACCTTGCCTCCTGGACGCTTCAGGGAGTGACCCTTGTCCAACACCTTCTCGCTCCAACCTCTATTAAACTGTTCCCAGACCTAGTACAAGAATTTGGTATTTCCTTCAACGAAATTTTTACCTATCTTCGTATTAAACATATATTGTTAACGCACAGGATCGGGGCGATACCAGACAAAGATATGACAGCTTTCCACAAGCTATGCTTGGGTAAAAAAAACTTAAGGAAACCGTTGTCTCTATGTTACCGATGCTTAGTGTCTCCTAATACGGAACGTAAACTGCCATATATGTTGAGATGGGAAAAGGACCTAAATTTATCATTCTCACGAGAGGACTGGTTTTATGCCACATCATCAGTGTATCGCCTGTCTAAAAGCACAGGCATGAGAGAAGCACATCTTAAATTATTATACCGCTGGTACCTTACCCCTGCTCGACTGCACCATATCTCCAAGGGTGCCAACTTATGCTGGCGTTGTTCAACAGAGAAGGGTTCTTTGCTACACGTTTTTTGGTCCTGCCCGAAAATTAGCTCTTACTGGGCTGATATCTATGGCCTGACCAAACTATGCACCTCGTTGGATATCCCTCTCCAGCCTGAAACGTACCTGTTACACTTCATCCCCATCACCATTCAAATACCACCCAGAGGGTTGATGTCGGCAATATTCGGGGTTGCCAAGTTAGTGTTGGCTAGTCACTGGAACTCGACCTCCACCCCCTCACTCTCAGAAGTTCTGACCCGTTTAGATAGTATCTGTAAATACGAGGAAATGTTCGCTTCGGCCATAACACCCTTCCACAGTATCAGGCTACTTGGGAAGGTTGGATATCTTATAGATCCTCCAAGGGATCCTCTTCATCCCTTAAAAACTCTTAAAACTCCTCACAACAAAAGTCCTTTTACACCTTCTCTAAAAATTACTTCAACCTGTCGAACCGCATGTTTTACTCTTTGTTTCCCTTTTCTTTTTCCTTTTCCCTCTTTTTTTTTTTTTTGTGTGTCTATGTTTATTTCACTACTGTATTAACCACTGTATTTGTTTCTTATTGTTTATTTACAATGTAAAAAGTACCGTACAATGTTGACAACAATCTAACTGCACATATGTGATTTATAGCGTTGACAGGCCCTGCGTGGCCTTTATTGTCCTTTCATATTTTGTACTTCAAATCTCTAATGGTACTCAATAAAAATCTTTATATTGAAAAAAACAATGTGACAGCATCCCATCAGCTGAAGATTTATGCAGTCAGATTACGTTGCCGCAGCTGCTGCAGCGTAAGAAAAAATATAGTCCCAACCACCCCCTAGCACAGCGTCTAAATGCCAGCTTAGCAAAATTACTCGCATTGCAGCTGCTGCCTTTCCAGCTGGTGGACTCTGCTCCCTTCCGTGAATTTGCTGAATGTGCTGTACCAGAGTGGCAGGTTCCAAAACGCCATTACTTTTCACGCAAGGCCATTCCAGCACTATACCAGCACGTGGAAGACAATGTTATCGAGTCATTGGGAAAGGCAGTCAGCAGCAAGGTGCATGTGACTTTAGACATGTGGTCCAGCAAGCATGGACAGGGTCATTACATTTCCTTAACGGCACACTGGGTAACTCTGATTGCAGCTGGGAGGGATCAAAGACAGGGCTCTGTGCTGGAGCTTGTTCATCCACCACGCCTCCAGAGAGCTGCTTGTATGAGGTCTGTCTGCTCCACCGCCACCACCACCTCTCAATCTTTCTCCTCCTCCTCCTCCTACTGTGTCTCTGGCGAAGTGGCATTTAAACCGACACCTGACAGGGTCTATGCAATGGCTCAAGCAAAAAGAAGCCATACTGTGCTTGAGCTGGTTTGTTTAGGGGACAGGAGCCACACCGGGCCAGAAATTCTGTCAGCTCTGCAGGGCCAGGTGCAGAGATGGTTAACACCACGCCAGCTTCAGCTGGGAATGATCGTCTGTGATAATGGCAGCAACCTTCTCTTCGCCCTACGCAAGGGTAAATTGCCGCATGTACCATGCCTAGCACACGTCCTAAATCTAGTGGTACAGCGTTTCCTAACCAAGTACCCAGGGCTGGCAGAGCTTCTCAGCCAGGCCAGAAAAGTCTGCAGCCACTTCAGACGGTCATTCCCAGCATGCGTTCACCTGGCAGAAATTCAAAGAGAATTCCACCTTCCCACAAACCGTCTGATCTGTGACATGCCCACCAGGTGGAACTCAACATTAGGAATGCTGCAGCGTCTGCACAAGCAGCAGAGGGCTATCAACAAGTACCTGTGTGAGTATGGCACAAGGACAGGTTCAGGTCAACTTGTTTGTTTTTTCCCCCCGCAGTGGCTGATGATCAAGGATGCATGCACTGTACTGTCACCATTTGAGGAGGCAACAAGGATGGTGAGCAGGGACAGTGCATGCATCAGTGACACAATTCCTTTAGTGTTCCTGCTGGAGCACACTCTGTGGGGAATTATAGAGGAGGCTCTGGAGGCAGAGCAGCGGGAGGAAGAGGAGGCCTTCCCTAGCTCTCAAGGCCCCAGTCTTTCCGCAGACAGCATTCCAGCGGGTCCTACTCAGATCAGACAGGAGGAAGATGAGGAGGAGGAGGAGGAATATTTAAGTAGTGGGGGCATTGAAAGTGGGGATTCCTCAAGGGAGGGTTTCGTGTGCCCAGAAACACAAGGGCTAGTGCGTGGCTGGGAGGAGGAAGTGCACGATGGGGTCATCCTCATTGACCAGGAAGACTCGGACGCTAATACCACCTCCAACCTACTCTGCATGGGCTCCCTTATAATGCAAAGCATGCTAAAGGACCCCAGGATTCGTGCTATCAAGGGGAGGGATCATTACTGGTTGGCAACCCTTCTTGATCCACGATTCAAGGGTAAAGTTGCAGAGCTCATCCTGCCCGCACAGAGGGAGCACAGGATGAAAAAACTTGAGGACGCTCTAAAGCGACACTTGTGTAACACCTTTCCAGGCACTGGTAGGTTACCAAGTGATGACACACGTGCTTCTGAGGCTGCGGATGATCAGAGGAATAGTGGTGAAGGCCAGGGCCGCTTGACTGATGCATTTTTTTATTTTTTTAGTCCACGACGCCCAGGGACGTCAAATGTAGGCACCCATTGCCAGCATCTTCACCATATGATGCAGGACTACCTAGGGGCAAGGGCAGACCTGGATACCTTTCCAGCAGATGATCCACTGGCTTACTGGGTGTTGAGATTGGATCACTGGCCAGAACGTAGCCAATATGCTATGCAGCTACTAGGTTGCCCTTCATCCAGCGTGCTTTCTGAAAGGACGTTCAGTGCCGCTGGAGGTTTTGTCACAGACAAAAGAGTGCGTCTGTCCACCGACTCTGTAGACCGGCTGACATTTATAAAAATGAATCAGTCTTGGATCAGCAGTTATCAATTCCTGATGCTGACGTAATGGAATAGATCGGGGATGTCTTCTGCATTCGCAAAACCTCCAGCACTGAACTCTTCCACAATACCAAAAAAGGGTTACGGTGTGAATGCACTTGCTGCCATGAAAGGCACAATATTTGGCTGCACTGACGCCTGTGCCAGATTTATATCTTTTTGTAATATAGGATCACATGGTCCACCCCTGCATTCTTCCACAATACCACAGAGGGGTTACTGTATGAATGCACTTGCTGGCCTGGCACCAAAAGCACAATATCTGGGTGCACTGCGCCTTTACCAGATTCATATCCTTTTAATATAGGACCACATGGTCCACCCCTGCATTCTTTCACAATACCACAGAGGGGTTACTGTATGAATGCACTTGCTGGCCTGGCACCAAAAGCAAAATATCTGGGTGCACTAACGCCTTTACCAGATGCATATCTTTTTAATATAGGACTGCAAGGTCCACCCCTGCATTCTTCCACAATACTACAGAGGGGTTACTGTATGAATGCACTTGCTGGCCTGGCACCAAAAGCACAATATCTGGGTGCACTGACGCCTTTAACAGATGCATATCTTTTTAATATAGGACCGCAAGGTCCACCCCTGCATTCTTCCACAATACCACAGAGGGGTTACTGTAGGAATGCACTTGCTGGCCAGGCACCAAAAGCACAATATCTGGGTGCACGGACGCATTTACCAGATTCATATCTTTTTAATATAGGACCACATGGTCCACCCCTGCATTCTTCCACAATACCACAGAGGGGTTACTGTATGAATGCACTTGCTGGCCTGGCACCAAAAGCACAATATCTGGGTGCACTGACGCCTTTAACAGATTCATATCTTTTTGTAATATAGGACCACATGGTCCACCCCTGCATTCTTCCACAATACCACAGAGGGGTTACTGTATGATAGTACTTGCTAGCCTGGCAGTCTGGCACCAAAAGCACAATATCTGGTGCACTGATGCCCATTACCAGATTCATATCTTTTAATTTAGGACCGCATGGTCCACCCCTGCACTCTTCCACAATACCACAGAGGGGTTACTGTATGATAGTACTTGCAGGCCTGGCACCAAAAGCACAATATTTGGGTGCACTGCCACTGACGCCTGTATCAGATTCATATCCTCAGAGGGGTTACTGTGTGACGGCACTGTTGCCGACGCTAAAGGACCAATTTTAAAGCACCTATTGTTACTTTCATCCAAAGCCTGCATAAGTTTCACAATAATTTAGCCAAAAAATCACTAAACTTTTTCTACGTGTCCGAAAATGTCTCCTCTTTTCATACAGACTGCCGCCCCAAGCAGTTGTTTATGGATAGATTAAAGGAAAAGCATTTACTGTCATTTGAAACGTAATTGTTTTGTTTTTAAGTGTTTCTATACATCCTAGAAATCCGCCACTTCACGGGCAGGTTATGGGGACCTCCTAGGCATGATATTTGAAGGAATTTTTTGTTTTTATTTTTAACCCTTATTTCATGGAAAACTCACTGTTCCTTTAAAAATGTTTTTTTTTTTACTTTTTGTCCTTGTTTCCTGTCCCCCAGGGCACTACCCGGATCCCCATACACCTTTTATGGCAAATATCTAGCATATATGCCCTCTTGGAGGGCACTCTAAAAACCGAATTTTCAGCCCCATTGACTTGTATTGAGTTCGAGTTCGAATTCAGGTTCGAGTTCGGATTCGAACATTTGGAAAGTTCGATTTTGAATACGAACCGAACTCGGGGGTGTTCGGCTCATCCCTATTCGTGGGTCCGTTTCGAATCGCCAAAAGAATCAATTCGGTTGCCTTTCGTCTTCAACTGCCTGTAACCTACAAGATACACCCCGTCTTCCATGTCTCCCTCCTAAAGTCGTATCATCCCGATCCTTTTGTTGGCTGCTCTCCTGCTCCTCCACCTCCTTCTGTGGTGTCGGATAACTTAAAATATGAAATTGGCCGGATTCTTGACTCCCGTCTGCAAAGAGGCCGACTTCAGTATTATGTGCATTGGAAAGGGTACGGTCCCGAGGAGCGGTCTTGGGAGCCGGCCCAGCACGTGCATGCACCTGCTCTCTTCTGAGCGTTTCATCGATTGCATCCGTGCAGGCCGGGCCCTGGTCGCTCCCGGGGGGGGGCGCTCCTTCGGGGGGGGATTCTGTCACGCCCCACCGCGGGATCTCGTCGACCTCGGGACCCACCTGGTGCCACCTTGCGTCTCGGCCAACGCCTGCAGTGGTCGCAGTAGCGCTGCCCCGGCCATGGGGGTCCCTTCCTCCGGCATTGGGCGGGTCTCGCCTGGTTCAGGTGGCCGGTGGGGCCTGTCATGGCGCAGATTTGGAGCTGCAGAATGCCACGGTGCATGGATCCTCACCGAGCGGCTTGGAGGGGCGTGGCCCAAACCGGCCTATGGATCAGGAGGCTCCTATTAACAGGTTGGGAGGGTGTGGCTGAGTCCTTGACCGGCAGAAGCTGGGATCGCCCCCCTTGGTGAGCCTACCTCCCAGATGGGAACCAATAGGGAGGTGAGTCATCACCGTTCAGAGGGGTGTGACCACCCCAGCTGCCTATATTATACTCAGACCTTGCAGACCATCATTGCCACAGCGTCGCTTCTCTTAAGGAGTTGAATACCTGCACAGCAAATTCTCTGATATCTCTATTGTATACCAAACCTGGAATATTCCTCGACTCTGCAATTGGATTCTCCCTATCGTGTACCTCGCCATAGCTTCTACACCTGGTTTTTGCTCCTCGTTCCCACGACCCTGACATACACCTTTTATGACCAATATCTTGCATATATGCCCTCTGGAGGGGACCTTAATTTTCGAACTTTCGAGCCCCATTGACTTGCATGGTGTTCGAATCGTGTTCAAACTTTTTCCGATGTTCGAGTTCGAATGCGAACCGAACATGGGGTGTTCGGCCCATCACTAGTTGCCACCAAGGAGCAAAAACAGAGGTTACTCAGAGCCACAAGGTCTAGCCATTTTACTGAGTCATCATGAGATGCGTCTTTCTCCAGTACATAGTTGTAGCCCTTGATAATTGAGAAATTTGATTATGTCTAAGTACCATGTTTGTAAAGTAGGGCATACTTTACATGTATATGTAATTATGTCATAAGACTTATTGCTTCAGTTATTTTTAAATGTTTTGTTGATAAATATAAACAATGCTTAATTTGTATGTCAGAACGTGCTGGAATACAAAGTGTACATGAGAGCGCAGGGGTGACGAGGAGGCTCAGGTCCCGGACCATGTATAGAAATATGCTATGTACTCAAATGCCCACTAATAATTTGCATGATATAAATGTTATGGCAATAATATAAAATTAATATTTTTGGTTTTATATCACATGATGTACTGGATTCCCAAAAAACAGTGGAAAAGCCAAACAAGAGGTCCCAGATCCTTTCCCCAGGATCATCCACAAATCAAGATTTGAATATAAGATGTTAACCTCTGGTATTGCCAGGAACCCAATGTAGGAGCATGCATGAAGAAGCATGCTCGCGCGTGGTCCAGTTTTTCATGATTCCTGCAGTAACGTCTGTGCCCAGAGTACTCCATCCAGATTTTCCCAGCCAAGCTGATGGATCCACGTCAGGTGTGCCTGGTTCCATTTGGAACACCTCCACCTCAGCTGCAAACAGTGTGCTAATGGACTCCTTTAAAACGTAGACATATCCGGAGTGGAAGCTCTTCCACTAAGCAAGGTGGATCCCTAGAGGCTGCTCGCGGTCTTTCTTGATGATGCCCTAAAACCCTGTTCCCTTCCTTGTCTCAAGCCTCTAGAGCTCATCAGCAAGTCATTCGTCTCAAGTCCTGGAGCTCTTGTAGATACTGATTGCCCTACGGGTCCCAAGCATCCACTGCAACTGGTCATCATGCCTAGCTCCTAGCTGATGAGGGTCCAACAAACCCGAAACAGCGCTGTTCTAGGAGTGGCTTTGACCAGTTGCATAAACCTTATCTCTGCTACAAAGCCACAGTGTGGCATAGCATTGATTTTAGGGATCTGTGTAATAACAAACCCAGGATGCATAAAAGTGAGACAGATGTCATTTGCATATTCTACTCAGAATTCCTTGCTGCATATGGGGAATGTGGCACAGGAGCTCTGGGATGCAATCCATCGAATTGCTGTGATGTGCAAGTGGCTTCTGCAATAATAAACACACTTATTATAGTGCGGAGGCTTTTTATCTCACTTTTTCTCCTCCACCACAACTCTTGTAGATATATATATATATATATAACCACAATTATCACCAAAAAACATCTCCACATGATAATTTAAATAACATATGAGCATCTCCATTTTAACTATGTAGGCACTAATCTGCCTCCCCCTTAAAGGCGGACATATGTTTGCATACATCGCAAATAGCAGAGAAATATTACCATTAATAAGGTTCCTTCACAAAAGACAACATCCAGTTTCTTACAGCCAAATGAGCATGAGCCAAAAAGGTTGTCCTAAAAATCCAACTAACTCATACCTCGGCAGTTTTTGCTGCCTGCTTGATTCAACAATCTGCTAATCCAATGTAGTACATTCATACATTCAGGCCGAACAGAATAACCACGCCCATAAATCATATATAAGGAAAACAGTGTCAGAAAAAAAAGGGACACTGTTAAGAGACCACGCCATGCTCGACGCATTTTGCCGATTTAAGGCTTTTATATGCATGACACACTTTTCTTAAACCTATTTTTAGGTGGAGTGATTTTTAAATGAGGTGCCTGTTGAGCACTTAGTTGTTACCTTATTGGATATGCGTATGATATTGTGGATGATATGTGATCTCCATATTACGTGTAGTAAAATAAGCATAAATTTCATTATAATACAGGCTGGCTGTGATTGGAGTATTCAAGCACCCCAATAATATATTCAATGGCCCTGGCAGACATTGCTGGACAAGGTCCATTCCTTTGGTGGTGGCTGAGTCCAGTGCTCCTCTTCTCTCCCCAGCGAGGGAGTTTGCCATTAAGGGAGCATGATAAATCTCCTCACAATTTGCAGTGGCACATGAAGCCAGTTCACATGTGTGAAGTAACATGGCCAATACAAAGGACTGACATATGTAAACTCCACTGATTGGTGGTTGGCATGCCCAGAGGAGTCGGCAAGACACAGACTGGCATGTGGGATGCATAACAGGGAGATGGACCCTTTATAACCAGCAGGTACAATGAGTGAGGCTGCTATGGAAAAAGCCTTAATCGGCGAAACGCATCGAGCATGACGTGGTCTCTCATTTTAAGAGTGTCACTTCTTTTTTCCTGATCAGAGTGTTCCCTATATAGGATTTATGGGTATTGTTATTCTGTGGGGTCTAAATGTATGAATGTACTACATTGCATTAGCAATGTTTGTGTAACGTTTTAAATGCTCACTAAAACGTTACTTTTCTAGGACTCTCTTTCTGCAACTATTGATGTTGGTTTGTTTGTAGTGATGTTGAATTTAACCCCTGTTGCTGCCGGAGTTGCAGCTGAACCACCCGGTCCTGTTCGTGTGGCAGCTCACTCCCAGTCGGCAGTATCTGCAGTCCATGCCTGCTTTGCTTTATCCTTTGGGTCCAAGTCCGCCGTACCTTCAGCAGACTACTATCTGTTTCCCATTGTCCATGGTTAACACCACGCCAGCTTGAGCTGGGAATGATGGTCTGCGATAATGGCAGCAACCTTCTCTCCCCCCCCCAACGCAAGGGTAAATTGACGCATGTACCATGCCTAGCACACGTCCTAAATCTGGTGGTACAGCGTTTCCTAACCAAGTACCCAGGGCTGCCAGAGCTTCTCATCCAGGCCAGAAAAGTCTGCAGCCACTTCAGACGGTCATTCCCAGCAAGCGTTCGCCTGGCAGAAATTCAAAGAGAATTCCACCTTCCCACAAACCGTCTGATCTGTGACATGCCCACCAGGTGGAACTCGACATTAGCAATGCTGCAGCATCTGCACAAGCAGCAGAGGGCCATCAATGAGTACCTGTGTGAGTATGGCACAAGGACAGGTTGAGGTCAACTTGTTTTTTTTTCCCCCTTAGTGGCTGATGATCAAGGATGCATGCACTGTACTGTCACCATTTGAGGAGGCAATGAGGATGGTGAGCAGGGACAGTGCATGCATCAGTGACACAATTCCTTTAGTGTTCCTGCTGGAGCACACTCTGCGGGGAATTATAGATGTGGCTCTAGAGGCAGAGCAGCGGGAGGAAGAGGAGGCCTTCCCTAGCTCTCAAGGCCCCAGTCTTTCCGCAGACAGCATTCCAGCGGGTCCTACTCAGATCAGACAGGAGGAGGATGAGGAGGAGGAGGACTATTTAAGTAGTGGGGGCATTGAAGGTGGGGATTCCTCAAGGCAGGGTTTTGTGTGCCCAGAAACAGAAGGGCTTGTGCGTGGCTGAGAGAAGGATGTGCACGATACGGTCATCCTCATTGACCAGGAAGACTCGGCAGCTAATGCCACCTCCAACCTACGCTGCATGGGCTCCCTAATGATGCAAAGCCTGCTAAAGGACCCCAGGATTCGTGCTATCAAGGAGAGGGATCATTACTGGTTGGCAACCCTTCTTGATCCACGATACAAGGAGAAAGTTGCAGATCTCATCCTGCCCGCACAGAGGGAGCACAGGATGACAAAACTTGAGGACGCTCTAAAGCGAAACTTGTGTAACACCTTTCCAGGCACTGTTAGATTACCAAGTGCTGACACACGTGCTTCTGAGGCTGCAGGTGATCAGAGGAATAGCGGTGAAGGCCACGGGCGCTTGACTGATGCATTTTTAAATTTTTTTAGTCCTCGACGCCCAGGGACGTCAAATGTAGGCACCCATTGCCAGCGTCTTCACCATATGGTGCAGGACTACCTAGGGGTAAGGGCAGACCTGGATACCTTTCCAGCAGATGATCCACTGGCTTACTGGGTGTTGAGATTGGATCACTGGCCAGAATTTAGCCAATATGCTATGCAGCTACTAGGTTGCCCTTCATCCAGCGTGCGTTCCGAAAGGACGTTCAGTGCCGCTGGAGGTTTTATCACAGACAAAAGAGTGCGTCTGTCCACCGACTCTGTAGACCGGCTGACATTTATAAAAATGAATTAGTCCTGGATCAGCAGCTATCAATCCCCTGATGCCGAAGTAACGGAATAGATCGGGGATGTCTTCTGCATGCACAAAACCTCCAGCACTGAACTCTTCCACAATACCAGAAAAGGGTTACGGTGTGAATGCACTTGAAAGGCACAATATTTGGCTGCACTGACGCCTGTGCCAGATTTATATCATTTTAATTTTTTGAACAGCAGGGTCCAACCCTGCACTCTTCCACAATACCACAGAGGGGTTACTGTATGATGATACTTGATGGCCTGGCATGAAAGGCACAATATTTGGGTGCACTGACGCCCATTACCAGATTCATATCTTTTTAATATAGGACCGCATGGTCCACCACTGCACTCCTCCACAATACTACAGAGGGGTTACTGTATGATGATACTTGCTGGCCTGCCATTATAGGCACAATATCTGGGTGCACTGACGCCCATTACCAGATTCATATCTTTTTAATATAGGACCGCATGGTCCACCACTGCACTCTTCCACAATACTACAGAGGGGTTACTGTATGATGATACTTGCTGGCCTGCCATTAAAGGCACAATATCTGGGTGCACTGACGCCCATTACCAGATTCATATCTTTTTAATATAGGACCGCATGGTCCACCCCTGCACTCTTCCACAATACTACAGAGGGGTTACTGTATGATACTTGCTGGCCTGGCAGTCTTGCACCAAAGGCAGAATATCTGGGTGCACTGACACCCATTCCCAGATTCATATCTTTTTAATATAGGACTGCATGGTCCACCCCTGCACTCTTCCACAATACCACAGAGGGGTTACTGTATGATAGTACTTGCATGCCTGGCACTAAAGGCACAATATCTGGGTGCACTGCCATTGACGCCTGTATCAGATTCATATCCTCAGAGGGGTTACGGTGTGACGGCACTGTTGCCGATGCTAAAAGCCCAATTTTAAAGCACCTATTGTTACTTTCATCCAAAGCCTGCATAAGTTTCACAATAATTTAGCCCAAAAAAACACTAAACTTTTTTTGCACGTCCTAGAATGTCTTTTCATACAGGCTGTCGCCCCAAGCAGTTGTTTATGGATAGATTAAAGGAAAAGCATTTACCGTCATATGAAACGTCATTTATTTGTTTTTAAGTGTTTCTATACAGCCTAGAAATCCGCCACTTCACGGGCAGGTTATGGGGACCTCCTAGGCACGATATTTGAATGAATTTTTCGTTTTTATTTTTAACCCTTATTTCATGGAAAACTTTAAAGATGTTTTTTTTAAAACTTTTTGTCCTTGTTTCCTGTCCCCCAGGGCACTACCCGGACCCCCATACACCTTTTATGGCAAATATGTAGCATATATGCCCTCTTGGAGGGCACTCTAAAAACCCGAATTTTCAGCCCCATTGACTTGCATGGGGTTCGGGTTCGTACCCGAACAAATGGGAAGTTCAGGTTCGGGCCCGAACCGAACTCGGGGGGTGTTCGGCTCATCCCTAATGAGGAATAGAGGATAAGCAGATGCAGACTAGGAGGGTTATTGCAGGATGATGGGAGTTGCTGATGAAGGATCCAGAAGGTAAGGTGGGTAATCAGGGACAGGTATCCGGATAGGGTTCAGGGTAAGCCAGGATAGCTGGTATAACGCAAGATCAGAGCTGAGTTTAGCACTTCTCTGTCTCAAGGAATGAGCTGCAATAATGGAGCAAGGTGGGAAGGGCAGAGGGACCCTTTATTGAGGAGGGTGTGGTGTATGTTTGGTGTATTGACTGATTAACCCATTCAGTGCTGGTTTGACTGAGGGCATCACCTTTCATGCAGCTGCCACTTGTACGGAATGATACAGGCACGGATCCTGACATTCACATGCTCCAAATAAAGACCTTTGGGTTTCAAAACTGGTGCCTTTATGTGTATATCGAGCTCCCAAGAAATTATATCGTTAATTTATCTGTATGATCTAGTGGGACTTAATGGTTTCTTTTTTTACTTTTGCCTAAAGATTATATATAGCAGAGTTTTTATTTTTTCTAATAGCAATAGTCCAATCATCCTCAAAAAGAGTTAAATTATATAACAATATTCTAACCCAGCTAACATTTACATTTGTATGTTCACCTTCTTGCAGTGGCCATTCCCGAGGGGGGGGGGCATCACATACCAATACCAAGTCATCTTTATTAGGTTTAAAATTTTAAATGATTTGCAACTTTACTGGAGAGGCACAGCCCTGTTTGCCCCTTATGGAAGAGCCTCAATTGGTTGGAAAGCTAATTTACAGCTACCGGATAGTCCTACTTTAAGGATAGCACATGGTTTACCTCAATGTACATATGTAGAAATCTCATCATGTATCCGTTACAATCGCACCACGGCTTTCAAACTTTGGTGTCAGGCTGAGCGTGCTCTCTTACACAAAGATAATTAAACATGATTGCTTTTGCCAAAAGATCACCTGATGAACTCATGCCACCAGACAATACAAGTGGTTTGTCCCACTCCTTTTTAGAAAGTATTTTGGTGATACAGCTTTTCTATGTGTAGAATTGGATTTTACCTGTTTCTATTTGACAAAGTATTCTAAGTATGCTGCCTGGAAAAGTATATTTAATTCATTCTATGCAGTACAAATTGGATGTTTGCTTTGAATCAGCAAAGCTTCACAATGAATAAATGATTCAGTTGTTTGTTAGATCTGTTCCTTTTAAATTCTGACAAAGTCGGATGCTTTCATGAATTTCTATAAGCTTCATCAAACTGAAGAATTCTTGCCAGACTGCATGAAGTCCTGTAAAGCTTCCAGTCACCTTACCATAATGCCATCCAAAAATAAATGGTGATTTTTGACGGACGACCGCACTAGAATTCCTGCAAGAATACTTTATGAATTTACAGCACCAGACTATAGAGCAAATGGAATAAGCATGATGGGCATGTAAGAGACATAGCAGTTAAGGGGGCCAGATGACTTTCATAACCTCCCAGACACCATCAAATCTTCCACCAGTCTTAAGTCACTCAAGAGCTCCTTACTAACATACCTCAATACAGAATGCACCTGTAAACATGTAACATAATGACTATTTCCTACATTTTTATTTTCTGTTAATATGTTTTTTTTTGGTTTTTTTAATATCTTGCATTGTATTACTTTGTATTTCTGTAACTGTAACACTTCAATGTTCTTGAACCCAGGACATACTTGAAAACGAGAGAAATCTCAATGTATCCTTCCTGGTAAAATCCTTTATATATAAATAAATAATTAAATACACTTCATCAAAATTCATGTTTCACTCTCCAAGGAAAGTGCAAAATAGAAAATACTTTTGGAAAGAATAAACATCTAACTTTTAAAGATCAATGCTTCCAAGATAGATCGTATTGCCTAAATTACCATGTGTAGCCATGATAGCTCATAAATACTCATTTGTTTTCTTAGCCATACTTTTTTAGTGTCTTAGTTATTTATTTTTTATGAGAAAGTATTTTACTAGCAAGGATACATTGAGATTTCTCTCATTTTCAATGTATGTCCTAGGTGGCGAGTATGTACCGTTAGGTGTCTTGCCCAAGGACACTTACTGGAGAGGTGCTCGTCGGGATCGAGCCCATGACTCCACAGACTCTCTCCACGCAGAGCAGTGATGTTACTTCTACTCCACCCAGTCGGTGTTTTTCGCAAATTCACAGCTAATTACCTTTAATAATGATTGTATGTGAAAAAACTAAAAGAAGTACCATAAGCAAAAAGAAAACATGAAGTGCAGTTTATATGTAACCCTTGCGAAGGCCATACTGATTAATGGATTTGAATTTGACCCAGAAACATTTAAAGTAAAATATCTCCGTGAAATCAATAGAATACATTTTTATAAAATGCCACCAACACAATTGTTTATAGGATCTCTATATATATATTTTCTCTCTAATATATACATAACATTCTCATTATGTAGAAAGGCAGGTCAGTTTGTAAGTAACTAATCAATAGAATTGTAATTTGGAAAACACATTTAATCATAGCAAAAGCAATTATTTGGCTACTCGTTTGTACAGAATTAACCTAATTGGTGCTGCATTTGCAGAATATCAGATTGTTCCTTATAGAAGTGTATCCTGAACTCCAGGGTACCCAGCCTGTTACTCAACAACAAGTCCCACGATGTATCCCCATGAAGTGGATATGGGAATAGACGTTAAACAACACCTGAAGAGCTAGCAGTTGGCTATAGCTTGGTTAATCTCGCCTAAATGTCTCTATAAGCTACATTTATATGATGTAGCTATGTCTGGGCACGAAAAAAAGACATGTAAAAAAAGATAATCAGAAGAAATTCCTGCACTTACAAACCAACTATTAAGAAAGAGATTTTAAAATACATATTAGTATTAAACTGTAGAATCCTTCAGAAGTTTTACATTGTTCCCTTTGGTACTATGTGGAGTGTCAAGATGCTCCACCATCTTTCTCTTGCTTTTAAAAATAGAAAACAAATGCTAACTTAATGCAACGAATAGGGCAAAAAGAGAGATAACACATTGTAACAAAATACAGGTTGGCGAGCCTGTTTAATTTTAATTAGTTTAAACTAAAAGCATAGTCTGATTTAATCAGTCGTAACTGAGGCATTACAAGCAATGAAATGAGACACGAAAAAATATCAGTTAATAATTTTTTTTGTCGTTTCTAAATATAAAAGATTGCCATAATTCTGTGCTGCGCTTTACTTCCCAGCTTATTTTTTAACCCTTTCACTACCAAAAATGCAGAATTTCAATTTTCCCCTGAAATACTATAAATACAAAATATTTGCATATAATACCCCTTTTGCATATGTCTTTAACTTCCTTTCCTTCACTACCGTTATGGAGATATCTCGGGCCATCTGGTGTCGCGATATGGAGATATCTCGATTCGCTGATCTGCAGCCCAAAAGCAAATGAAATTCATTGGCTGCAAACAAATTTTGTTTGCTTTTGGGCTGCAGAAGGTGCCCCCAAAGTTTTAGCCTTTTGGGCATAATGCCCAAAGAGCTAAAACTGTAAAATCAGCTGAAGACCGCTCCGAAACATCGGCTCTCAGCAGCTGTCAGCAGCCCATTCAGGGAAAGGAAAAAAAAAAACATAGTCCTGCTGCTCAAACCTCTGTAACTCAATTTGGCAGTAGATGGCGCCATCTAGTCGCCAAATAGGTTATTTACTGTAATAACTATTTCTTACAGTATAATTAAATAAAAATTATTTTACAAAAAAAAAATATCTGCATTTTTTTTGGAAAATCACTTGATAGTGAAGGGGTTAATGCAAGATTAGTGTGTCTCCTAGCGTGGAGAAATTAGAGAGAGCTCTGGGGTCACGCACTACTGTACAGGGATAAAATTCAGAAGTTTAGAATTGATTTCTGAAAATCGCTGTACAGCCCAGTTACAAGGTTTTACTGTAATTTCCATACCCAGGCATTATGCCACAAAGATATTATTTTTATATTCTATTGGTATTATTTGAAAGTTGCATTGCTATGGATCCAATTAGGATCATTACAAATCCCCACAAGCAGGAGGTCTGACCATTTTTATTATCTGTATCACAATGACTGGATTTGACAAAAATACTATTTCTGCCTGTATGCTGATAATGCAGACTCAATTTGAAATCGTGCAAGATAAGGGACATTGTTTAGAATTTTGATCCTTTCATCCCATCAATATTTCCTTAACGGATAAACAAATACATGAATAATTAACCCCCTTAAGGCCCAAGGGTCTTTAAAGTCAATGCATTTATGATGTAACTGTTATGTCATTGGTCATTAAGGGGTTAAAATTGACCACAATTACATTATTTTACTATTTTGGAGTAACGGTCAATGCAAATTGATATTTTTTTCTCTATATTTAAAAGTTATCTATGCATCCCATGCTACAAATAAATGTGATAGCATTTTTTTTCAGCAAAAAGTACTTGGTAGTGAAGGGGTTGGACACATTTAAGGTTTTAGGAATTGGAAACAGAACAAAAGCTAGGTTTTACATTGCTATTTAGGAACCACTTCAACGTTAGCTGGATTGGAGCAATTTATTTTATAACGACTTGGTTACTGTGCCTTATTTTTAATGTCAGGGACTAGAAATCAGGTCAGGTTTTTTTAAAAATGTATTTATAGCCATCATATGGGGATTTTATTGTGCTAACTATAAGTAACTTCCAGTACAAAATAATTATAATGATATTCTTGCTGGATCTGAGCTCAAATCAACTCCTCAGGCTAGGTTCATAAAAGCTGACTAGGAGATCAAGGAATCAGATGACATTTAGCAACGAATGCCTCAAACATTAAGGGCTCAATTTAATTCAACTCAATAGAAAATGTCTGTAGTTTTTCCCGCCACAATTCGGCCATTTTTCTATTCGGCAGATTAAAATGCTGGTATGCCCTCAGTTTCATTTATTGTATTAGGAATTTAGACATCCACTACTATATTTTTAATCATTTTCAATATATATAATAGACCACAGTCTTAAAGCTATAATAACACTTTTTAGGATTTTATGTGACTTATTGTTAAACATATCGATAGATCACTTTTGCTTCGGGGTCTATTTTTAGTATTTAGGGAGTTTAATTTAATATATATGCCACAATGAAAATTATTTCCCCAAAATATTTAAACACAAGTTTTCTGGTTGAGTTTTAATTGTGTGTATCTTTTGAGGCAGCAGTAAAGTATATATTCCGATATTTAAACTTACCCCAGTGCCTCCACATCATATATTGTTTTTTCAGCATTTTAATCCTCTATAAAAATTTGCTTTGATTATCAACACTGGCAACTATACTCTATAGTGGAGAATTTGGCTTTAGTGAGTCACTCCAGATTAATTGGCATGACTAAGTCTAATAAAATAACCTGTGCTGCAAGGTTTTGATAATTGACTCTTCGAGCAGGTAAATGGGAAAAATTAAGCCTAAAACCAAATTTTAGCTATTAGTGTGGGTTTACCACTGTAAAGCTTGGAGACTGGTTTAAATGTCTAGGGTAGCCACCAACGTATCTCGCTTTTGGGTACTGGTCTCAGGGCTACGTTTTCCCTAACTCCTGTTCACATGAAGTCCTATTCATGCGTTGTCCTGAAATAAATGGCATGTCTCTAATTTGAAATATTCAAAGAGTGCTGAACACTTTATTATTTTGTCCAATTAAGTTCTGGACACTGGACAGAATGCCCTGTTGTCCAGAAGTTAAAGACAACACAGATCGGAAAGCAGCACCCAAGGGGTGAAATATCCTGGACATTTAAAATAGTTTTAATATTTTCTTATATTACTTAAATTCGGATGCCAATTGATTGTTTTTGATCTTAACAATGGCGTGATTTCTATTCTAAAAAGGCAGACATTTTTCTGTATTAAGTCATGTCCAGATTCATTCAGTTAAATGATTTGATATTACGAAAATTGGCAATATTAATTTTCCCGCATGCCAGCATTTTATTTTTTTTGAGAAAGGATTTTACCAGGAAGGATACATTGAGATGTCTCTTGTTTTCAAGTATGTCCTGGGTGGCGAGTATGTACCTGTACCGTTAGGTGTCTTGCCCAAGGACACTTACTGGAGAGGTACTCTTGCTGGGATCGAACCCATGTCTCCACAGGCTCTCTCCACGCAGAGCAGTGATGTTACCTCTACTCCACCCAGCCGGTAGCATTACAACGAGCACTAAGGCCAATGTCAGACAAACGCAGTGATCACGTCCGTGTTGCTGCACAGTTTAATGTCCGTCGTAGCATAGAAAAATGATCAATAGAGACCCACACATGAAGTACGTGCACACCAAACTGCGCACACACAACGCACGTGGCAAACGGACACAAGTTAGGCAAGAACGTAAAACCGCTAGACGGACGCGCAGAGTGCACCACGTCCGTGGAGCGTTCTGTGTGAGTGAGATGTCAGATGCAGCGCATCTGCGACATCCAGCACCTTGGCGCACAAAATGGCTTTTCATATCCTTTTCAAATTACTAGCAGTTTTCATTTTAATTTTATTTCCCATAGTTCCCTTTTTTTCTATGTCCGTCAAAAAAAACAGATCGTGTGGTGTCTACAGTATCTTTTGTCAGTACGTCTGTCCGTTATGCTCGCACACAGAGTGCGCTCAGACTGCGTTCGTCTGACATTAGCCTTTGTCGGGAATAAACATGTATCATAATGAGGAGGTGCCTTCGAGGAGCTTTTGAAATATGAGTTTAAGGGTATAAAAAGGGATAGTTTTGATATTGCTAAGATAAGCCAGGGATGATGCTGCATTGTTGAAAAGCCTTTTCCGGCTTTTTCCACGAAGGGTACCGAAATGCTTGTAACGATGAAAATCAACAGGAAAAAATAATTTTTATTCTGAATGATTTCTACACTGTAAAAGTCATGACAATTATGACCCTGTTCAAAATCAGAAGGGGGGGGGCATGGCAACTGAGCGTTGTTAGTTGTTTGAAAGATGACTGTCAATGCATGATTCATCTGATTATTTTCAATTCTGGTTTTTTCAAGGTGCAAGCCTATGATAAGGTCTACTAGCCGGATTCTCAATCATGAAAACACATTTATTGAATCTAGCTTCAGTGTCAAGAAAAAAAAAAAAACTTGGTACAATGGCAATCAGAATTTTAGACCCGAATATGTTATAACCAATTTAAAATAATCATTGTGACTATATTTCTCAAAAATCATGAGGTAGCCCAGCAGCCTCATGTAATAAATAAAAGGGAAAATCTAAAAATTGCCCAGATGTCCTCTATGTGTTGCATTTATGCTCACAATTTAAATGTGCAGTTAGTGAGAATTCACTTTGCAAAACGTTGCAGCTATTTCTGCATGGGGAAAAAACAGCCCCCCCCCCCAGTGCATTCAAACTATAGCCTTCCAGCTTGTCAGGTCATTTAAGCATTGATTGGTGATCATTATTTCATGCACAAAATCCATTAGTAGCAGCAGCAATGTCATCAAAAACCACCCACTGGGTGGAAGTAACTATCCACTAGGAATTAAAATCCCAGAGCCATGCCAGCTGTCCAGTGTCATCATCTTGGGTAATAGTCCTGCGGCACTCCTGTGAGATTTCTGAGCTTCAGAGCTTTGTCTACTGTTCTAATGTAGTTGGAGATCATTTTTCTCATGTCATCGGTGTATGGGTCGTACTCTAATTTCCTCAAACCAGAACGCTTGAAGTTCCCATCTTTCTGGCCTTCAACGCACAGCAATCTGTCGGCTAGGACGGGCAGACCTAACGGGTTGATCATCCTCTTAAGCTGTACAAACAGATCTTGTTTAAGCTCTTCAAAATGTACAACCAACACATTTTTTCCGTATTTAAGCCAGTCGAGTGTGTGGGTCGCCCACCATGGTGCATAGTTGTTCACAAATTCTGGCCACTCTGAAATACACAAATAAAAATAATCAGTATTGACAATTAACATAGCTTTGCAGTCAAATTACATTTCTTTTGAATTTTCAATTAAAGAAGGTCGGTGACTTGAAAACGGTTGTACTATTTAGTAAACCAGGCAGGAATAAAACATTTATTGTAAAATCTAATTTAGCCATGAGTACATAAGGGGTTATTCAGAAAGCACCGAAATTTCATTGACATTTTGGTACTTTCTCGTTTGGGCGCTTTGGCGATTCATGTTCGCTGACCCTGTGGTGAATTCACTATTCACCGCATGGTCCCTGAATTGCATCAAATGCGGAGCCGATGACGACTGCTACAGACTGCCCTGCCGAAGACCGCTGCACTGCAGAAAAAAATAAAACGGAACACTACTATATTTAAAAAGGTGTTTAAAACAATAAAAATGCATGATAATGTGTGGAAATAAAAAATGGTCCTATAAAAATAATAAAATGATCTGTTACAGAATTAAAAGAAACCACCATTAAAAAAAAAATGGGAATCAAAAATTTTGCCTAAAAAAAAGCCAGAAAAAAAAAAAAATCTAAACAAGTAAATAGAAGAGGCTTTTTGCTGAAACTCAAAAGAATAAACTGTTGAATAAAAAAGTGAAAACAATACTGAAATATTGTTTTACATTGAATCCAATTGGATTTGCCTGTTTAAACCTGTCGAACTGAATCACTGAATATCAAGGCATTTCACTGACATTTCGGTGTAGTTCAGCGTTCTCTGAATAGATTAACCAATACGGGGACAATTATGGGACAATTTCACTGTCGCCGAAAATCAGGAATTCTGGCAAATAGCACTGTATTTTGCTGTCAGTTTGCCAGTATTTGGCGATTTCACATCTCTCTGGATAGATCAACGGCCACGAAATTGCACTGTACATTGAAATTCAGTGTTTGGTGCAATTCAGTGGCAAGTTCGGTGCCTTTTTGAACAACACCTATAGTTTTGCATTTTACTCTGCACTCCCTCTTAATTGGCAAGTACAGGCTGATATGCTGGCTTCATTGTACTAATGCCTGGTTCAAAAGGTAATTATTTATGCTGTAATATTGAGGGTACACAGGAGAACCACTTGCAAAAGGTTGCTATTGCTTTTCTGTCATATTTCCACAGTACACTGTTCATGGCAATTCAATGTCATCTGAAAAGTAGTGAAAATATTTGGCAATCACAGTAACATTGCTGATTGCAACAAAACGACCATCAGTAATTCATCAGTGACCCTGTTTAGCAGGACGAGGCTAGTCAAAATGTACTCACATACCAGGATTACTTTTGAATCTTTTGGCAATAGGTTTTGAGGTCAATAGTGCTATCTCAACAAACCTTTTGGCGATCACAAAAGTCCCAAGGTCTATAAAGTTCTGTCCTCAGGTATTAAAGAACAACAAAATTTTAAATAAAAATAAATCACAAATATTTTCTATTGTATAGATATTAAAACATGCTTTCACAAGGTTTCCTTTTTTTGGAGGGTGGGGAGACATTTAAAATTAATGATAATATGTAGGAATGTCAATGGTGTTCCACATTGTCTGTTTTATCCTGTAACTGCATGTAGTTAGTTGTATAGTTAACAATAATAATCGTGATTGAGGTGAATGACAAAGTGTTTCCTTGTTCTTTGAGCCTCTTTTATGTTAATGGTGCACCCCTTAAAAAATTTCAGGAAAGAATCAGTTCGGACAGTCGGGTGCAAGAGGAGTAGGGATTCTCTATTCCGATCTTTTTTCATCCCAGCATAATTGACTGAATTTTGACTCTTGCAAAGGCTCCGATATTGGTGTCCCTCTCTGTGAGACTTATCTGGTGTTCTCTAAAAATTGCATTGAAGGGCACTGAGATGCAGGTTAATTTTTTATGCAACATTAGTAACAATTGTGCAAGCGACTTAACCGCCCTTGCGGTATTCCCGAGTGTGACTTGGGGTTAAATTTCGCTACCGCGAACGGTAACGCCGAGCCACACTCGGGCTGGATGTTTACTCACCTCCAACTGGCTCCCTCGCTGTCCCCCGCAGTGTGATCGCGGCGAGCTGCTTCCTGGAAGGCTCCCTGCGAGTCAAACGATGCAGGGGGGCGGGACCAGCATAAAAGAAATCATTTTTACAATTTACATTTTGGATTATACAGTGTAATGCTTATGAACGGCCACTAGGTGGCAGTACAGGATAAGAAATAGACCATACATCGTCTCACCCTTGTTTGCAGACAGATTTCAGTGTTTTTTGTTGTATTTTATTGAATATCATTTATTTGCATTATTTTGGATAATTATTTTTGGGATAATAAATTATTATGTCGTGTTTCAAACTTTATCGGCCTCAGTGTATTTACTATTTATTTATTTATTTAAAGGATTTTACCAGTAAGGACTCTTGATTGCATGGATTTCAGTGCGTGATTCCTAATTATTACAGGCTAACTATGTACAAAAACACGTTTCCTTTAAAAAAAAATTGAGACACTTTTAGACACGAAATTTTGAAAAAATTAGACCGCCAGGGAGGTTAATCATTTATATTTGAAATCTGGTTTAAAAGACGAATATCGTGTGCCTAACAAATGTATTGCTTTCCTTTTCCTAGTGGGGAGAAGCTCGGTTGTTATAATTTTCTGCTGGATTAAATATTTAAACATCTAGATCACAGCAATCATCAGTAGGGTGAACAAACTTCCCTTTGACTCTCCTCCTCCTCCACCGGTTTTCCCTTTTCAGTGCCTATATACCAATTTGGCACTAAATTATATCAATTACCAAGTTAGTAGGGGACTATTTATATAGGAAATCCCACAGTGGTATTTTTATGTTAATTACGTTTCATGTGTGGATATTGATCTTCAAGATCAGTGTTTTTCTTTTTGTATATATATGTTTTTTCCAACTTTTAATAATGTTCTATTAAAAGTCAAGTTTTACTTTTCCATGTTGTCAACCATTCTTTCAGGTAAAAATGAGGTCTACTCATTGAGTTGGACCAGTATGTTTCTGAATAGATTAACCATTACTTCTCTATGGGACAATTTCTCTGCTGCCAAAGATGGCTGAATTGCGTCGATCTACACTGTATTTCTCGGTCAATTCGCCAGTATTTGGCGAATTGACAACTTTCTGAATAGCCGAACTGCCATGAAATTGCACCGTACGGTGAAATTCACCATTCAGTGCGGAGTTTGGCACTCTTTGACGAATCCTTTAAATATGATTTTCTGGTTAAACATAAGGGATTACAGATAGTGTCAGCAATGCAGCATTCAATATGAGAAGTATAACTTTTTTGTATCAGCGTTTGAACAGGCTTAGAGGACATTAGGAGCAGACAATATGAGTCAGCGTCTATAATTTTTGAAATGCCTGATTAATGTTTCTGTTCTCGGCACTGAATAAGTCAATTGGGAAATTCAGCTAAATGGAAGTTTAAAGCATGCTCATTCACAAGTGCCATTACTTTGGATGGTAGGATGCAGTATGTTCCTGCTGGTGAAGATTTTGATCCTATTCATTTAAAGATAACCCAGTTATTTCTGAAGCATTACAAAAAGTCATGAGGCATATTTGAATTAATGCACCATGTATAGATTTAAATAAATGAATTCCAAATAAATGATTCTTAATGGTATTCTTGGTGCAATACATTAGCTCTGCACATTTTCTATCATCTTTGCAAGGATTATAAGAATAGTTTAAAGTATAAAATAGGGATGTGCATGACTGAAAAATTTGGTTTGTTTAGTTTCGTTACATTTTTAAAGAATTTTGTTTTCGGAATTTCGTAACTAATTTAGTTCTGTATTTCGTTTCGTTTTGTTTCGGATCGATTTGAAATTTTCCAAAAAATAGTTGATATCAATTAGAATTTTCGATCACTAAATAAAACCCCAATTAATCAAATTATGCTGTTAAAAGAAAAGCTAGGGTTAAATTTTAAACTGTGTCACAGATTTGAGTCAATTTTAACAGTGAAACAAATTTAATTTGTTTCATAAAGTCCTTTGCTGACTATTACTTTTATTTTAAGTTAAGATCAATTTGATAGTTGATATCAATTTGATAGTTCATTTCAAATCCAATAGTTGATATCAATTATTCAAATTTTTCTTATGATGATGACAGTGTAAAACAAAATAAATTTGTTATATACCATTTCAAATTCGTATTGTATCGATTCGTTATTCTGAAGTACTTCCAAAATACGAATTATCAAATTTCATTACAAATTCTGAATTTTTCCAAAACGAATGCACATCTTTAGTATAAAGCCTTAGCTGACTGATTGGTATCACCACCACAGCATCCTTCACCTTAAATATACTTAACCATTTAAAATGATCTATCTTCCATCCCTAACCCAATTCAAACCACTCTTAAGTCTATTCTTATCAAAGAGCTGTTGTGATGAACATTACCAATCTTTATAATAAAGTAATGACACAGGAGTCGCAGGAACATACTGTACACCTTACTGCAATGGTCACCATTTTAAACTCACTTTCCACACCTCCTTTTTCGGCGTACACAATTTCTAGAACTAGCACAGCTAACGAGAAAGCACATTGGTGTATATATTTGTAGTAATCTAGGGCACATCTGGGATTTTAATGAATATATATACATACATTATATATATATATATATATATAATCTATGATCTAATCTATCTATATACACACACGCACATACATAATGTTTTTGTTTGCCTTTTTTTGATATACTAAGAATTATCACGGTTCATTTTCAGACTTAACTATATTCTATATCAGTAATCCTTGACAAAATCACTTTATGTATATTTTATATTTTAATAGCAGGGCTTGAGTCCTGCAGGAATGCATGGGATCAGAGTTCCCCCACTTCCCCCACAGCAGGAACTCAGGCGGAACGCAGGCGCATCACTTGTGACCCAGCACATGATTTAAGCTGGTCTCTCTCCCGCTCTGTGCTCACAGCCTGCACTGGAATCCTCAAGGGAGTCTCACACAGGCAGCGGCCAGACCTGTTGTAAGGCACTTTTTTTGACTTTTTTGTTTACACTGTGTGGAGCTGAGGATTTACAGCCTGGCACGATCCAGATAATAATCGCTGGGATTCCCTCCCCCTTCTCCTTCATGACAAAGCTGTGACTTCAGCAGCCCCCTCCCCTCCCTGTTAGTCATTGAAAGGGCAAAGCATGAGGGCTGAGCTGAGTCCACACCCCTCCAAGGAACAGGTAGAGGTTAGAAACTTATAAAGCAATCTAAATTTAAATTATTGATACTGCTCCTCCATAGGAGTTATCCAGGGAGAATGAGCCCTGAGTGTACTTTGTGATGTTCACAGAGGCTCTGCTAGTGCATCAATTGATTCCTTGCAGGGGCTATAGTGACATTTTATAGAGCACATGATGATAGCAATGTGTGTGGTTATATTTGCCATACAAATAGTCCAAATTTAGAGTGTGTGGTTAAGTTTTTTTTTTTTTTTTTTTCAACCCGCCCACCAAAGACTGTATAAAGTAATTTTTGGCTGTGTCCAGGATGGCCTGTGTTGCGTTTTTTTGGAGTTTTTTTTGAAAATTACATTTTCAGCTTTTGTGTTCCTCTAACGCAATGTTTCCCAGACCTGTTCCTCAGGTCCCCCTAACAGGTCAGGTTTTCCAGATATGTGAAGCACAGCACAGGTGATATGATTTGCTGCTCAGTGATTGCAGGATTCAGTCTGCATTTCCCCAAGGTGATCTGCCAAACCTGTCCTGTTTGGGGGACCTGAGGACAGGTTCAGGAAACACTGCTCTAATATTGGCTAGAAAAAAAGAATTCTTTGTCTAAACGTGGTCTTCAGCGATTCCTAAACTATTTGTGGATTGTTAGCTCTTGGATACAAATTGCACCTTCCATCTAGGGCCTCTATTAGAAATGGCTTAGCAGTAATCTATTTACCAAACAAATCGGGCTTCTTCCCCTCATGTGTGTTAGTTTTTTATACAAATTTAAAAAGCGATGTCCTTTATCTACAGTGGCCACAGTTACAGAGACACAGAGCTGCCTGAGAGTGATGCCTGAGAGCAGCTTTATTGTATCATACACTATAGGGGGCCACAAAGCTTGTGCTTTGTACACCTCTGCAGTGTGTGGTTTGTGCACATTTTTAAGGCTTCCTGTGGATCTTCATTAACCGGTTGGACACTCGCTCCCATTCTTGGCTGGCTAGAGGTGCACAGAGTTGCAGTCTGTAGGTTGCCAGCCAATTCTGGTTGGCACGCCATTAATGCTTACCTGCTGTGTCTGCTAGGATCACCAGAATAAGGGCCCTCCATATGTTTTGGAACTATGTTTCTCTTGAGATTCAGCTAACCTGGTGAGGGGCTGAGCATCATGGGAGATGTATTTCCAGAACATCTGGAGGGCCATGGATTTCTACCTCTCACCTAATGGATGGCTGGGTGTCTTGGGTATGGGACATATTTAACATAGGGGATTATTTACACGGCCCTGGTGTTTGCTGGAACTGCTTTAAACTATAAACATAAGCTTTTGAGAGTTTTTCTCTTTCTCGGGTCTGAGGCAAAACACGAGAAAGAAAGTAAAACTCTTGAAAGCTTGTATTTTATGTATCAGGTCAGTACAATAAAAAGGTATCATTGCACCACATTACTCTGGGATTTTGGAGTCTTATTTGTATATACTTAGTTTTTTTCAGTGGTATGATTTAGTGGTGAAAATTATTGGTGCCCCCTCCCCACGGTTTGACCGTGGCATCTTATGTGCCCTCTCTATATATTGCTCCTAGAGTCGCCACTGCTGGAGGTTTGCGCTTCCAGGGTGACGTGTTAGGCTAGGGTCAGACGAACGCATTTTTATGTTGTCTGTGAAAAAGTGCGTTCGAACGAATGGACGCATTTTTTCACAGAATACGTGATAGTGGTCATACTATGCGCATTTTCGTCCGTGATTTTGTACGGATCATCAATAAAACTCTTTTTGTGTCTGGACGTTATGTTGGCCGGACATTAGCAGCGTCTGACGTCTCCTAATCACACACACACGCCGCTAGCGGACGCAGCGCACTCTGTACGTCAGTACCTGCGGTTTCACGTTCTCGAAAAAATGCGTTCATTTTCCACTTGCGTTGCGCAGCCGGACTTTTGTGCGACCGTACTTCGTATATTGGCTGTCATTGCCCGGCATCTGCTGCTAGTGCGGCCGTGATTAAGTGCGGCTGCACGCGCGTTCGCACTGCCTCAGTCTGACCCTAGCCTTAGTGTGACGTATCCTACGCATGTGCAATATGTGGCTGAGGTGTGACGCACATGCTCATTGTGGAAATCTTCAGTGAGTTCCCTCACTTTTTTCCCCAGGACTTGACCCCTGTTTAATAGCTCTAGATTGTATGCTCATCTGAGCAGCCCTCTACACTCTTGTGTCTGGTTCCTATGTTTATTGTAATTTTGGCTCTTTCCCCATTGGCTATTGTAAAGCGCTGCGGAACTGTTGGCACTATATAAATGATGATGATAATAATAAATCATTTAATGCATTGTTTTACATTGTAATGGCGCAGCCTAAAATTATTATCAATATATAACATAACAATTTATGTTAAAGTTTTCATCACTTTGGAGCACTTCACGGCAACTTAACTTTTGTGTGGCATCGTATCCATAGAAATGCATAAGATTCAAAATACCTTTTTTTAGTGATACACAGTATCTCATTATGAAAATCACAGATTCACAAGAGGGTTACTTGAGTGTTTTACTTTGGGTAACACTATCATTGCACTACAATGTCTTAAAGGGATACTTACAGGTCTATCCACTAAAAGGTGAAACTAATGATGAAAAAAAATCGAATTATATTTTTGTTGACTAAAACTAGACAAATTAAAACAATTCAGAGGACTAAAATTAAATGCTATTTTAGTGAAAAGACTCAGAGGGTTATTCAGAGAAAGGTGAAGACCAGGAGAATTGGCAGGAGAAGAGAACAATTATGGACCAAATAGCCGATTTGGAAAGGGAGATAAATGGGCGAATTTTTCTGGTTCGGCTATTTTGACTTAGAGTTTTCACTTTTCCTGCCAATTCTACCGAGTTTCACCTTTAGTGAATAGTCCTGTTTTAAACCAGAGTTCCTTTTTTGCACTTAAATAATTAGGCAGATGCTGCTGACAGGTGTGTGTGTGTGTACACACACACACTTAAATTATATGGTGAAGAGCAAAAAGTGAGATTAAAAGCCTCCACAAAGCAAATAATAAAGTTTATAATTGCGAAAGACATTTACACATCCTAGAAATTCAGTGAACGGCTTTACAGAGCTCATGTGCTACATTCCCCATATGCAGCAAAGAACTCTGGGTAGGACATGCAAATAACGTCTGCAATTTTTCACCCTTTGTATCATAATTTTAACAAACTTTTACAAAATTTTGTGTCTAAAAGCGTCTCAATTTTTTTTGAAAGTAACCATGTTGTTTTATATATTAAGTCTGTAATAATTAGAAATTACTCACTGAAATCCGTGCAAACAAGAGTCTAGTAAACACACGGAGTCCGATAAAGTTTGAAACACAACATAATAATTTATTATCCCAAAAATAATTATCCAAAATAATGCTAAGAAATTATATTCAATAATATAATCAAACCAAAAACACTGAAATCTTTCAGAAAACAAGGGTGCAATATTAGTCACTACATATTGCCTCCGCAAACATCCTTGGTATGATATATTATTTCAATTATGTACACTCTTATTTATACAGCAATATTCATAATGTATACAGTGTATCAATAATTATATTTTCATATAAGAGAACTTCAAACCATATATACAGTAGAAGTCTTAGAATGTGTATGCATGGTCTGTTTCTGATCCGTTAGTGCCACCTAGTGTCCGTTCATGAGAAGGTCATGCTGCTGGGGATTTTCCATTGGAATATTTTTTTCTTTTACAGTTTGCTGCCTGGTCCCGCCCCCTGCATCGTGTGACTCGCAGGGAGCGTTACCAGGAAGCAAGTCGCCACGATCACACTGCGGGGGACAGCAAGGGAGCGCAGGAGGAGGTGAGTATGCAGCCCGAGTGTGGCTCACCGTTCACGGTAGCAAAATTTAACCCCGCGTCACACTCGGGAATACCGCCAGGGAGGTTAAACCAAAGATTGAATCCGATTCTGTGCCATACAAAGACGTTTGCTTGAGAGAATTAAAAATACAAATCTGATTAAAAATAAATAAATACTAATGCTAAAAAGAAATAGCCTTTAATCCTTACCCTGCACTGTAAAAGGATACAATTCCTTGATTTCTGCATCAAGATATTACGATTTTAGGAAGCAAGAAGGACTGGATGATAAAACAATTAAGTTATGATTACTTTATTATGTGGTGAAGAAAGTTATTTATAGTTCTACTTTGTAGAGAATTCAAAATCTAAATCCATAGGACGCTACTAGTGTGTGAAATAATGATCAAAAAGACACTTTCTGAAACCATAACCATTTTTGGAGAATTGCTCTTCTGCTTTTGTTTTCATGAACACATAAAATAAACATCTACATATCTGGATTCTGGAATACGTTTGGAAACTTCAATTTATTTCAATGGACAATAACTTTTCATCAGAGGATCATAAAAGTGCTGGAATTGCAAATAAGGACGTGAAACAATATGACCCTGACACGAAGTATGCAATAATCTAGAAACACAAATTAGAAGTGCCCAAAATGTTGCATTTGCCCTTTTTCATCTCTGAAACTCCCAAAGTAAACTTCACTTAATTCTCCTTTGCAGTCATTGGACCTCTTTACTTTGATACAAAGGTTTACAGTGCAGGAAACAGTTTTCCAAGGTCAGATTTAGTTATAATTACATATAATATAAATCATAATATTGAAATCATCGGGATAACAAAAGCACTTTTCAAGTATTTATAGGAAGGTCATAATTTTTATATTGATGGTCTTGAACAACAGCAAAGAAAAGTAAGACCTGCAAATTAAAACATGCAGTGACTCAGTGCTCAGTGAATAGTGATAAAACCAACACACTTCTAGCTTTACATAAAATGAGGGAAAGAAGAATTACAGCTCCTAGCGAAAATGAGAAATGAGTCATTCTGTTTATATGTAAGTATCCACAGGGTAGTGGCAGAACACCTAACTGGTTTCTACGTGTATGGATTGGGATGCAAGATAGTCCATATCAGTGTTAATTTCGGCGACTAAAAATTTTAGTTTAGTTTTAGGCTAGGGTCAGACTAACGCATTTTTCACGTTGTCCGTGAAAATGTGCGTTCGAAGAATGGACGTATTTTTTCACGGAATACGCAATAGCGGTCATACGATGCGCAGTTTCATCCGTGATTTTGTACGGATCTTCAATAAAACACTTTGTGCATCTGGACGTTATGTTGGCCGGACATTAGCAGGGTCTGATGTCTCCAATTCACACACACACGCCTCTAGCGGGCGCAGCGCACTCTGTACGTCAGTACCTGCGGTTTAACGTTCTCGAAAAAATGCGTTCATTTTCCACTTGCGTTGCGCAGCCGGACTTTTGTGCGACCGTACTTCGTATATTGGCCGTCATTGCCCGGCATCTGCTGCTAGCACGGCCGTGATTAAGTGAGCCAGAACGCGCGTTCGCACTGCCTCAGTCTGACCCTAGCCTTAGTCGACTAAATATTATAACATGCTTTTGATGAAAATGTGACTAAAATTAAAGTAATTCAGATAACTAAAACAGGACTAAAATTATATGACATTTTAGTCAAAAGACTACGACTAAAACTAGATCAATTTGCTCGCTGTCAAAATGGAAACTGGGTTTTAAGATAAAAGTTATTTATAACATAACAGTTATATCTGCGCCTGTGTTGCATGTTCAGACCTTAATACCATAAATTACCGGTTAATAGAGGTTTACTCCAGGAGTATAGAACGATATAGAATGAGAAATGCTGAAATAATGCATTAATTACACTTTAACTAAACCCATTAGATGTTAGGGGACTACATTTACAGTTGATTTTAGTCAACTAAAATCTAATGATATTTTAGTTGACTAAAATGAAAACAATTCAGATGACTAAAATTTGACTAAAATTAAATGCTATTTTAGTCAAAAGACTAAGGCTAGGGTCAGACGAACGCATTTTTCGCGTCGACCGTGGAAAAGTGCGGTCGAACGAACGGACATATTTTTTCACGGAATACGCGGTAGCGGTCATACGATGCGCCTTTTCGTCCGTGATTTTGTACGGATCATCAATAAAACACTTTTTGTGTCTGGACGTTATGTTGGCCGGACATTAGCAGCGTCTGATGTCTCCCAATCACACACACACGCCGCTATGCGGCCGCAGCGCACTCTGTACGTCAGTAGTAGCGGTTTGACGTTCTCGAAAAAATGCGTTCGTTTGCCACTTGCGTTGCGCGGACGAACTTTCGTGCGGCCGTACTTCGTGTGTTCCCCGGCATTGGACGTCATTTGCTGCTAGCACGGCCGTGATTTTGTGCGGCTAAACGCACGTTAAAGCTGCGTTTGTCTGACCCTAGCCTAAGGGTAAAACTTAATCAAAATTAACAGACAATTGTACAGACAATTACAATCCAAGAAACACGTACTGCAACTTTAAAAATGTAAATTCTACAAAGCTAAATAAGTGTCCTACAGCATGGCATTCTGACAAAATCCATTGAAATAGATTATATATACAGTACAGTATTTACACACATATTTGTATCTACCAAACCAATAGCTAATTTGTGTTATTGGAATTCCCCTGTAGATGTGGGGTGATGGAATTAAACTCCATGCCTATCTCTCTACGCCCCATCTTTTCTTACAGTGTATTAGGAGTTACGATGCACAAGTCTTATAAACCAGAGTATAATGACTTGGACAAGAGTAATTATCTAAGTCAGCATGTTACTAAGTGTTTCATACATCAGAATATGTGGATTTGAATGAGCTATTGAATAAAAATAGAGTATAGTTTAATTTGCTTGGCAAACCCATGCTGAAGAGTAATTCTGTCAGTTCACTCTCCTCCAGTACACACTTTATCCCTCAAAATCCCTTCTGCTGAGGGGAGCCTAAACTCAACCAGGCATTGGATAACTGTTACTTTTTTCCACAGATCAATATCTTCTGCACTGCTGCTTTTAGGTTTCAGATCCCAGAGCAGATAAGCCATTGTTAACAAATCACTCATTATTTTGTCTCCCTACACAAAGCATTAAATGCACTGTAAGGAGTCACTGATATACAGTATGAAGACAAAACCACTCAGTCGCTAGGGAGACGTGCTCCTCGGCTAGAATAGTATGTGACATTAGAATTACTGCGCCACTTGTTAATATTAACGGCTTTGTTGTAATTGGGTGCCATGTTTTTAAAGGTAGAGATCATGGTACCACATTTGAGGAGTAGGGAGTTACTTGTTTGATGAACCATTGTGGACGAGACACTGTAGCACATGCTTTAGGGTTCCTGGTGGATTTTCCAGACTTCCAAAATGAAATCAACTGGGAATAAAGTAGAATCTACATCTTGAGTTCTTAATTTATTGTCTAAATTCAACACACCATATCTTGTGATCAAGTGCCTTTATTTTGCAACGTAGCAGGGTGTTTTTATCTTTAAAAACAGAATTTGTGTGTTTGCTCAGTACTACTAACTTATCTGAAAATGTGTTCAAGATCCATCACATTCTCATAGTAGAACTGGTTAAATGTCATTAAAACAGAATACAAAAACCCGCACCACTCGTTTAAAAATATAAAAACATATTGTGCGGAGAGATTGATTTTCAAAAGGAGATAAAATGGGAGTACATTTATTCATATTATATTTGGCAGCTGTGAAGACGGGAGATGGGTTTTTGTACAAATCTTTTTGGCTTTCAAATGCCATTAATCTTTGCCTGTTCTATTCTGTGCAGGTATTCATCAATCAATGGACTGGGTGTTGTCTTCTTCTTTCCTTAGCTCTCATATACATAATCTCTTTGCTTTCGTTAGTAGCTTGTTAAAGAATCAATTTCCCTCAAGGGCACTTTCTGTAGACGTTACAGCTTCGCCAACCAGTAAACCATACTCTGCGCTGACACATGGCATCCTGCAAATGTATTTCTCCAAGACACAACCTTGCATTAGAGTCATCATTTTAAATATCACCTGCACTTTATTAAAAGTTAATTCTTCCAGGCGACTTTGTTACATCTTCTTTTATTCATGTGCTTTTTGAGCAGCTCTCTGTTATAGCACTTAGCATTACAAAAGTCCCCTCGGTAAGAGGATACTTTGATCCTCTCAGCATAATAATGTAGCCCTAGAAGTTATTGTATTCCAGAAAATCTCACATCAGATGCGTGGAACCATTTTTTTCCCCACAGTGAGTTCAAGGGAAGTTCATTCACACTTAATTAAAAATAGTACCAGAGCCTTAATTGCTTGCGTTCCCCATGACGCATTTACCGTTTCCTGAGGGCCAGTGTCACAGCGCCCCACAGCACAGTAGATATTTGCTGAACTGTAATTTTTAGTTCCACCGTGATGAGCAGAGACAAGATCACGTGATTTAGATAAATATGAAATGCCTTATCTGGGGAATGTGAAGGTATTCCTGGCACTTTAATACCCAAGACAGATTCTCCTTAATAACGAATCTTGCACCATATGCCATCACGACAAGCTCCTCTGTATGAATCTGAAAATATAATCTAACACAGCCTTAAGGAAAGCATACCCAATCATGGCAATTATTTGAAAACCAGAAGAAATAAAATAAGCCAATTGGCAATCATTTTCTATTCTGCCAGACATAAATTTGAAGTGTGTCGTGGGGATATTCGGAATAAACTATAAACAAGATTCTTTTTATCGAGTCATTGTTTGGCACTTACTGTTCATGATCAGTCCTCCAACTCAAAATAAAGGCTTGCGTTTCGGTACGATTTGTCCAAATAACTGCTGACCAAGCTAAACTTAAAACAATATGATGCAATATTAGCACTTCATTTAAAGCAGAGCTTCCCAAACCTTTAGACAGGCCAGGTTTGATAGATATCTGAAGCACAGCACTGGTCATATGATTTGCTGCTCAGTGAATGCTTTATTCAATCTGCATTTCCCCAAGGTAATCCTTAAAATCTGGCCTGTTATTAGGTCCTGCGGACAGAATTGGGAAAAACTGGTTTTAGTTATCCCTATAAACTCACCTGATTACCAGTGATGGGGCCTCATTCGATACTATTATGATCTGACAGCTACGCTAAAGGGTGTGTGCTGTCACTTTGCTGAGTACTCACGAGTCAAAAAGAATTGGACCATCCTTTGCAATGCCACTTGCAATGAACCCAGAAGGCTATCCCAGCACAATCTGATCATCAGCCTTCCAGGCGCAGGGAAGCCCTTAGGAAGGCTGTCACTGTACTAGAGGCACAGTCTCAGAGGGAGGTGGTGCACTCTGCTCACCATGAGCAATTTTAGAGCGTTAATTCAGTGATGGCGGCTACAACGTCCCTTTTTTAAATCTATACAAAAGGGAATTCAGTGATTATATGGGCAAAGAAATGTAGGTGTACTGAATAAACTAAAATGAAAAAACTGGCTTAAAGAATGTTTGTTTTGCACAAAATGTATCGATGTAGTTAAAGTACTGCAGTTCACTGATAAAAAAAAAAAGAGCGCAATTTGCAACAATAGAAAGAAAGAATAAAAAGATGCTGCAGGTTGGGTCCAGAGGTTATTCATTGTAATCATCAATACAATTTATATTCTATTACATTGCAAGCAAATAAACAAAACAATGGGAAAACAAATTGCAATTATTTTGCAGTTTGATAATGGCCTTGCCTGTAAAATGCATAGATCATGTTAAACACAACATGAATGGATGCCTTCTCACTAATATTGGAACAAGGACAAGAGACAGCCTTCTATTAACATAAATGGTAGTATAGCATGTCCCAGATAACTGTGCCGTTCGGTTCTCTTCCAAGTTTGACATGGCACAATGACACATGTAACAGCATCTCGTTGCTCATGGAAGGTGGCACTAAATGTGTCCACGTCCATTTTTTTTTGTTTTTTTTCGTTTCGGATTTTTTCGTTCCATTTGGTATGTTGCTGTGATTTGTATTTTCAGACAGATTCGAAATTTCGGACGGCTGGTTTTCGTTTTTCGGATTACTTCGTTTTTCATTTTCAGGAGTTATATAATTTTTTTGGGTTGATGAGCTGTTCGTATTTTCGAGCGATTCATAATTTCAGATGGCCGGTATTTTGTTTTTTGGATCACTTCGTTTTTCATTTTTCGGAGTTATTTTGTATTTAGGAGTTATTTAATTTTTTATTAGTTATTTCAGAATGTAAAACGGATTACTACTACAATAGCATGAAAATACCAGCCATATAAAATAATACCATAGGTTTCAATGCAAAAAACATTCCCCATTTCTATTAAATATTTATTCAACTGTTTATTTTTTTCATTTGCAGCAAAAAGTAAATTATTTTTAGGCATTTTCCAGTATTTTGTGGTAAAATTTTAAGTAAGTGAAATGCCACAGTACTATTCAGTGCAGCTCGGCGACTATTCCTTAGAGAAGTATTGGTTAATCTATTCAGAGGACGCCGAGCGAACACCAGTGAAATGCCCTGATTTTCAGTGGTTCAGTTCGACAGGGTTAAACAGGCAAATCCCATAGGTTTAAAAAATATTCCCCGTATTTATTAAATATTTATTCAACGGTTTATTTTTTTCACTTTTTTCAGCAAAAGTCTAATAATTTTTTAGGATTTTTCAGGATTTTTTGGGTTAAATTTTATGTTTCTTAATTTATTTTAAAGCAATAAGGCTTTTTCGGCAATGAAGGATACTATGTTTCAGCACCAAAGATAGCTCCGGAGCCCTATCTATGGACCTGAAACATTGTAGTCAATGAATACGATGTTTCAGGACCATAGATAGCTTCGTAGCCCCGCGGGCTGCTGTCCTTAGTTCTGAATCAACACCAGTGGGGATCCAGAGTTATCTATGGTCCTGAACATCGTATTCATTAAATACAATGTTTCAGGACCAGAGATAGGGCTATGGAGTTTATTTGTTGCTGAAACATAGTATCATTCATTGCTGAAAAAGCCTCGTTGCTTTAACATAAATTAGGAAACAAAAAATTTAACCCAAAAAATGCCTAAAAAAAAATCCTAAAAAGAGACTTTTTGCTCCAAATGAAAAGAATAACGTAAATGTTTGAATAAATATTTTAAAGAAAAGGATTTTTTTTCCATTGAAACCAGATTCATCTGATTAAACCTGTAACGGGCGCAGTGGCGCTCACACGAGAGTAGCGAGGTTGAGATCCTTTTGGACGGCTTTATCGGTTCGATATTAGCGAAATAAACAGTACTTTCAGATTTATACTCCAAAACCAGGGAGTATGACAAGGCAACAGAACTGCTACTAAGCTCCAAAGGTTTCGAGACCAACGGACAACTTAGAGCACACAACAATACAGCAGATTGCAAGACAGAAACGTCAGTACTAAGATATTCGGTAGGACAGGCAATGAATTGATCAGACTGCAGGACAGTCAACACACTGACAGATTTCAAGTTTTCAGACCACTTTGATCGGGTATTCTGTAACTTATGATTACCAGGGTCTATTGATACACACACAGGTTTAGGGATCGTGCAAGACTGGGTACTTTTGGCAAATCGAGCAAGCTGAACTTAAGCTGATAACCAACAGTCATTCGTATTCGCAGATGGTACTAGCGTAACAGATCGTATCACAGAACCCTTAGACCTGGAGCTAACCCCCGATAAGGCTGCAGTAAGAAAACCAGGGAGAAAGGGGAATCTCCCCATGAATTGAGTAAAACTCCAAGCAGCGTGCATGGGGTTAAACCAACGGCGCACAACACTAGTCACCGCTATAGCATGAAACAGAAGATTGGTCAGAGACAAGCCAGGTCAAAATCAGGAGCAGGAATCGTAGACAAGCTGGGTCGGCAACAGATTAGCAATAATGAATAAGAGGAAGCAATGCGGGAACAGAACTCCACATCAGGGCGACGAGGCAACTCCTCGCGCCCTGGTTTAAACCCGGCGGCTCCTCATGACCACGCCAGGCCTCGTCCCCTCAGACGCCGCTCGGCCATTACATGGTGCTGGCACTCGACCAGCCCTTGGCACTGTACCTTGCCCAGACCCCCCAGGAAGCATAGCAGGGGCTGAGGATGTAACAAAACCCATCGAACGAGCCACTGAAAATCAGGGTTGGACATTAGGGTTAGAAGCTAGGGTTTGAAATTAGGGTGAGAATTTATAACCCTAGTTTCTAAACCTGATTTTCAGTGGTTCGTTTAACAGGTTTAAATCAGGCGAATCCTATAGGTTTCAATGTAAAAAAAAGACGTTTTTATTGGTTTTAAATTGTTTCCATTTTTGTTCCGTCTTTTTATTGTTTCAGGACATTTCGTTCCATTTTGGGTCATTTTCATTTCATTCCTTTTTTTTTTTTTGTTTCAGATGATTTTCATCCCCTTTCTTTCCATTCTGGATCTTTTTCAAATAATTATTGCTCAACAAACAAAATCCTTTTTTTTGTTTCCTTAATGAAAGTAGTTAAACTTGACTAATTTCGGGTCGAAAAAAACGAATCTGGTAATAGATTTTTTTTATTAGCTCTAGTTTCGGAGATACACAACTTATTCTTCCATATACAATTATAGTGAAAAGCAAATTTCAACAGTATTATATTTTACTACTACGATGTAAATGAAAGTTATTTTGATTCAATCAATCGTAAATTACACAAAATAAAACATACAAAACGACAAAAACATAGAGGAATTGAAATTACTACCTGAAATACAGAAATAGTGCCCTACAAATGAGTGCGCTTTCTCTTTGCTTGCCGCCTGTACTCCTGTTCTGGGGCATCTCTTGTCAATGTCCAACAGTAGTCTGCAAGCATGGCACAGTTCCACCGACCCTGATATCTTCGTTCCATTGTTGAAATGTCTTGGTGGAACCGCTCACCATGCTCATCACTCACTGCACCGCAGTTTTCTGGGAAGAAATCTAGATGAGAGTGAAGAAAGTGCATTTTGAGGGACATGTTGCAGCCTAAGCGATGGTACTTGTCTAGAAGGTTGTTCACAAGATCAACATAATTTCCAGCCCTTCGGTTACCCAAGAAACCATGCACAACACTTTTAAAGGCTTCCCAAGCTGGTTGCTCATTGCCCTGGAGGACTAGCTCGAAGTTTTCATCCACAAGAAGTTCACGAATTTGAGGACCAATGAAGATTCCTTCCTTAACTTTAGCCTCACTCAGCCGTGGAAATTTGTCTCTCAGGTACTTGAAAGCCCCTCCATCCTTGTTCATTCCCTTTACAAAGTTCTTCATAAGGCCGAGTTTGATGTGTAAAGGGGGCAGAAGAATTTTGCTTCGATCAACCAGAGGACTGTGTTGGACGTTCTTTTCCCCGGTCGCAGAGTTTCCCTTGGAGACCAGTCTTTTCTGTTGTAGTGTGAGGATCTAGCCCGACTGTCCCACTCACACAGGAAACAGCAGTACTTGGTGTATCCCAACTGCATGCCCAGCAATATTGCAATCACCTTCAGGTCTCCACAGATCTGCCATTGGTGGTCTTTGTACTTAATTGCTTCCAGAAGTAATTTCATATTGGCATATGTTTCCTTCATATGTACAGCATGGCCTACAGGAATTGAAGGAAGAGAATTGCCATTGTGTAGCAAAACAGCTTTTAAACTAAGCTTTGATGAGTCTATGAATAGTCTCCAGTTCTGTGGCTTGTGCTCCACATTCAAAGCTGTCATCAAACCATTCACATCACAGCAGGCAACTAGGTTATTATCGTTTTTAAAATATGGAAGCAAATCTTTCTGCCGACTCCTGTACACTGACACTTTAACATTACGTTCTAGAAGATTCCACTGTTTGAGCCTAGAACCTAGAAGCTCGGCTTTGTCTTTTGGTAGGTCCAGGTCTCGAATTAAATCACTTAGTTCACCTTGGGTAAGTCTGTGTGGCTCACACAATGACTCAGGTGCGAAATCAGGATCCTGTGATGTCAAAGCTTCAGGGTATGGGTATGATGTCGCCTCCGTACTGTCTTCATCTGAGTCCAGACTGTACTCCTCTGGTGGATAGGTACATGGAGATTGTCCCCATGTGGCACTGGTCGGATAGCTGACGGGATGTTGGGGTATTTCATGCCTAACTTCTTCTTTCTTGATATACCTTTCTTAATAGGAGGTACCATGCAGAAATAGCAGTTATCTACATGATTTGTCGGCTCTCTCCAACTCATAGGGATGCCAAAGGCATTGAACGTCCGTTTTTACGGATCCATCCACGTAGATTCACAGAACAAGAATTGCAGCAAAAATGAGGTGCCCACGTTTTGTCTTGATCCCCTACTTTCATACCAAAATAATGGTGGTAAGCTGTCTTCACGAGTGGAGTCATAGGGCGTTTCTGGGCGGCAAATGTCACATCCCCACATACATAACAAAAATTGTCAGATTTGTTTAAGCAATGACGTGGCATCCTGGCTTTTCAAGTTAAGTTGACCACAAAATAAACCTGCAAACAATGAAAGGAACAACACTATGACATTCACTCCAAGCAAGCTGTAAACATACAATGAACTAAAACAAGTTGTTAATGAACAAAAAAAAAGATCTACAATGACTCTTCATTCCCGCTCTCAGGTTTGCCAACCCCTATATTTGCTTTACGTACTACCTTGATTAGCCGCTGGAAGCGCCACACGCTTCATTTCATATACATATCCTAAAACATCATAAATGGACTATATCTCGGAAAAGAGAGCTAACTCAGCGTTTTAAATGTCATATTGGTTTTTAACATACTCAAATCAATACGAAATAAGTAATTTCAAGTCAGAAACATTTTCATTGTTGAACAGTGTTCCGATATCTATCTACCGCGATATTTTCGGCTGATTCGTTATTTAGAACGGACGATTTTTCGTTATTCGGAAACAAAAAATAATAATGAAAAACAATATTTTTCCAAATTTGTATTCAGAATGAAATGCAATGCAAATGTCTAGGTGGCACAATCGGATCAACTATACACTGCAAAGCATCCAAATATAATACAGTTTCTCTCGGCAACTGATCTTGCAATGTTATTAAGTGAAAGATTGTTTAAGATCTGTGTGCTTTTCTGAAGAAACTGATACATTTGACATGTATGCATCATTAAGGAAATCAAAAAGAAGCCCAGCATTCCCTAATGGATTGTTCAAAACAGATGTGCAAACAACAAAATTGTCCATGTGGAATAAAGGTGGCTATAGCCCAGTTAGCTTGGCAACGCTTTCTAATAGCACCTCGGACTGGTAATCATTCTGGGTACCATCTGTATTTAGATCTATATTTTGCACACTTGAAGAGGTAGGAATTTAAATATTCTATAGTACAGGCTTAGCTAGTGTGTAACCCATCTGATATATTTGACATCTTTCTAAATGCATAATGAGACCACAGCATGATTAAACTGTCCAAGACTAACAATTTATTGAAAAGAATTATGAAAATGTATGAGTTAAAAGCATGGTTTTACTTTAAAAATACCTAACCCCACAATCCATAGACCATGAACTTAATCTTGTGTCCTGTGACAGAAAACAGGGCATGTTCCTGGGGGGTGTATATGTTCCCTCAACAGTGTTGCAGTGTGGGCTTTGTACGGATTACCCCAGGGTAATCCACACCATACATTACATGCAGGTGAGGGGGAGCCAGTCCAGGAGTTCTGGATTGCCCAGGTAGTTCCCCACCTGCTGCATAAGAGAATTTGCAGCGGGGAATTGTTTGAGAGAGTGTGTCACTGCCAGCTGGCAGCTCTCTCTGCAGATTTGAGAAAAAGGAAAAACTTTGGTGTTCTGACCAGCGAGCTGAGAGAGGTTTGTGCATTTTTTGTTTATTAGAGGTTTGCAAGTAAGCAACCGTGTTAGAGAGAAACTTATGTTTAGTTAGAGCTCAAGGGAGCTAGGTCCTTTTGTTTGCATTTTTTTCTATTTGTGCCAGACCCTAAAAATAAAAAGACTGCATTTTAAAGAGGTCATCCGAAGGCGCCGTAACCACCACTGCTGGGAGCCCACAAGCCAAGCGCCGGGTCTCCAGGAATGGGAGCGCCGAAACCCCCTTCACAAACAGCACAAAAATAAAAAATCCGGGACCCAGGCAGCTGCAGCTTGTAAGTTTATTCACAGGGGTAATATCTCTCCACCAAGGAACAGTTCTCTCCACCAAGGAACAGTGACGTTTCGGCCACAAACCGCCTTAATTAAGGTCCCGGATTTTTTCTTTTTGTGCTGCATTTTAAAGAGAAGACGTGTGTTAATTGGGTCCCAGCTCACAGTCCTTACAAAGCAGCACCTAATACCATCACTATATCAGTGCTTATCAACTCGCCAAACCCAACTGGGATCCTGGCTCAGAAATCCCTATGCCTTACAAAGCAGTCAAATGAAGGTATCATCACAATTATGTTGTATGTTATGAGTACAACAACATTTCCACTTTTGGATCGCTGTTTAATTTACATTTGCTGTTCAAAAGTGGATGTTTTTAATGCATATTAAATTCAATAGCTTCTTGACTCATGCTTGGTTTCCCTTTTTTTTTTGTTTTAGATATAGGCATCTGCGATTAAAGCTCCTGTCACCCTAAGTAAAATCAACGCAACCTCGGAGGAGAATCAAATCATTGGTGACCTTGTAATCACCGTCTGCTCAAAGCAAGCACTCCAACAGACAATGTCATATCATTTTCTGTCTTGAAACTTCACAACCTAGAAACCTAATTGAATATGCATAATTAGAGCATTACACATGCATATATTCAGTATGTTAATCTATGCAAAAATTTGCATGCATGTATCCTTGGAACTGCAGAGCTCAAAATAAAAATTCTTAAAATGTACTCTAACAACTTAAAGTGCATTACTCATACTTCCATGGATTTTGTATTGATTATTTTCGTGTTCTTTATCAAGAACCAAATAGGAAGAAATCCAATAAGTGTAAATGGGAATCTAAAAGGTCAAAAGCAGAAGGAATTAACTGAGCAGGCACACTCTCCTGCGAATGCCTATAATGGTAGGTAATTGTCTCACAATTATTGCATTAAAACATCGAATAAATGCAGGGTGATTCATACAGACCCAAACCCAAATTTTTCATTACAGACCTTGAACGAAAGAAAGGAAATTAATAATGTTTCTGGAAACGTATCTGCTCTTAGGCTAAGCACATCTCATCACAGCACGTGATGGAAGAAGCTGCTAGGTGGCAGCGCGTAGACGATAAAAAGCACAGCCACGAGAATAGCTGTCCCATGGAACAAAATTACTTACCCTTTGGAACTGACAGATACTTTCGTCAAAATGATGCAGCATGCCACACATCACGTGAGTCAAGGTCGACAATGCAGAGATATTTTAAGGACCATGGAATCTGTGTCATCCAGGTCCACCGATCTTAACCTTTTTTTGTTGGGCTGTATGAAGGAACAAGGGTACAAGTCCTGCACAACGGACGTTATAGCAGATATCATTAGTATTGCATCATCAATGTTTTGGATCTCATTCCTGAGTTGCATTAGCAACAACAAGTAACGCTGCATGTGCCTAACAAAAATGGACAGCCACTTCCAGCACATGCTGTGATGGGATGTTCACAACATAAGAGGAGATACATTTCGTGAAACCCTAATTAAATTCCTTTTATTTAAGATCTATAGCAAAAACTTTGTTTTGGGGTCTATATGAATCCCTATATATATTATGGTGACGCCAACAAAGTATTATACACCTTAGTGTTAAGCACCAATGATTTAACGAGTAGAAAACATTTGTGCCACTAATGCTAACTGCCAAGAAATGTGGAACGGAATTCCCATTTACCAGTGTATACATAATATGCGGACTTCCAATCAATCAATTCATTGTCGTTTTAGAATAGCATTAGTTCATAAGAGCCGTAGTCACAATAACTTCACGACAACAATGCCATTTTTAAGTTTGGGTTCCATTTTTCATCTCTTCAGGTTTCTGATACATTTGTTAGATAAAGGGTGATTTGGATAAGAATTCTATATATACTTAATCAGGATTATTCAAAGAGAATCGAAAAGTCACCGCACGTTCGATGACTTTTCGCTCTCTTCAATTCGGTGCGATTTGGTGATCGCATTTCGGCGACCCTGCAATGTATTTAGCAAGCACCACAGAGCCGTCGTAGTGCAGGGAAAAGCAGCCGCAAACCCGACAAAAACTCACCACAAAACCCGGCGAACGCAAACCGAAAACCCACAAAAAACATCTGGATTAATGCCGCCGAACTTGCCGGTGAAACCCGAGCAGCCATCGATCACAGCACAGAGCAGCCGCCGGAAAAAGCTGACACCGCAGATGAATGGAGTGAGAAGAAAAAAAAAAAAAACTGTACGCTTGAATGTTTGAAAAGTGAAACGCTGTTTGCAAAGAAACTACAGATCGAAAATGTCTGAAATTTACATATACTGTAAGGTCCAATGAATGGTAATAAAAAGGGCGGTTACCGAAAAAAGAAAAAAAAGATCTAAAAAAAAAATCTAAAAATAAAAGAGACTTTTAACTGCAGAATAAAATAATGAACGGTTTATTAGATATTGAATTAAAACGGGAATATTTTTAACATTGAAGCCTATGGGATTCTCCTGAAAAACCTGTCGAATGAAACCACGAATGCCAGAGCATTTCGGCAACTTTTCTCAGCTGTTTTGTGTTCTCTGAATAGACGAAGCATTGCTTCTCTATGGGGATTTCACTGCCCTCGAACAGGCACCGTATGTGCAGGCAATTCACAAACATTTGGTGAAATGCCTGCTCTCTGAATAGCCGAATGGGCAGGAAAGGTAAGCGTACGCTGCATTTCAGCGTTCGTTTACCCTGCGGCCACAATTCGGAGCCCTTTGAATAACCTTGAATAGGTTTCATTTTTTTGCAATTAAATGGTCATCTAGTTTAAAAGAACTACTGTATTTAGTGCATCAAGAGGACATAGTCTTAGATTAGAGGGGCAAAGGTTTAAAAGTAACATCAGGAAGCATTATTTTACTGAGAGGGTGGTGGATACATGGAACAGTCTTCCAGTTGAAGTGGTAGAGGCCAAAACAGTGATTGAATTTAAGCAAGCATGGGATAGGCATAAGGCTATCCTAAACAAAAGATAAATCCAGGTAAAGTATCCATGTAATTGGGCAGACTAGATGGGCCGAAAGGTTCTTATCTGCCGACATTTTTCTATGTTTCTATCAAAACTATATGCCTTGGTTCTTACCATCTATTTTTAAACTATTCTTCTAAACGTCTTGTGATTTGAAATAAAATATGTTGCCCTCAGTGAATAGAATTACATTTTCTGCTTCTTCTAGTGTCGACTTTTGGGAACCAATCACTGGGCTTGTAAGAAATATGATTGGACCACTTGGCAAGATAAAAAGAGGTTAAATACTTGCAATCTATTTAGTGAAGTACCATGTTGTTCTATGATAAGATTGAGCCTTTCATTGCAGAGCCTGTGTGACCTTTTTTTATTTACAGGTGTTGGGTATTTGACAATTTAAATATTGTCATTGTTTGGTAGGAAAAATGAGATTGGACCTTTAAAATACTTTTAAGCTGGATCTTAAACGAATTAGGCTAGAGAAGTTCATAACTCAAGAGCTTCTCTTGTCAGGCTCTGATGTATCTGTAATCTTAGAAATTTAATGGTACAGTGCATTATGATGAATTAATCTAATATCAGACACAGTGACTGGGTTACGCCCTTGTACATCGCAATAAAGCCACCTTGCCAACTTTTTTTATTATACAATGGAAAAGTTAATTATACCAGGGGTTTCTAGCTAATTGTACTTGACAATAAAACCAAGCAATGAGACAGAGAATGGAGTGTATGTAATTAGCAACCTTCTGGAGAAGAACTGACTTCTACAGATTCCATTAAAATGTGAAAAAAGCATTTGAATGCATACTTATGCTACTTAAAGGACCAATGCCTGATTAATAGCCTAAGTCCACTTAATTCCCCAAACAATCATTAACCACACAATCAGTTTCATTTAACACACGCAGAGAACAATTCACCTTGTGCAATCATACCATAAAAAACTTTGCTTTGGAACCACTCCAGGAAAAAGCTAAAATAAATACTTTGGATATGGAACAAAACACAGACTTTTTCAACAAAAAAGCCTGTAGCTAAAATCTGGGGAATAGTAAAAAACAGAATAATAGATCCTTCTTTAATTTTTAATATGGAATAAACATGAATCAGCACAAAAAAAAATCAACACGTTGAAGTGTTCCCTGTCCATTCATCTGTAAGACTTGCAGCGTTTATTATAAGTTATTTCAAATCAAAATTCACTTATATGTTGACTATCAAGTCTATTCACTAAAGGGTGAAACTCAGGAGAATTGGCAGAAGAAGAGAACAATCTAGAACAAATAGCCAATTTGGGAGAATTTTTCTGGTTTGGCTATTTTGACCTAAAGTTTTCACTTCTGTCAATTCTCCTGACTTCTGCCCTTTAGTGAATAGACCTGTATGTCATCCCTCCATTATTAAATTGAACTTTTAAGCGCAATTGTATAGATTTTGTGTATAATTATACCCAAGAAAGGGTAATATTTTTCTCTCTCATTTGTAGAAAGCCTTCAATAAAATTAGCTTTTAGAAGCTCACTGATGAAAAGGTCACCTGCATATTATTCTCCTTAAACATTTTATGGACTAAAAGTGTATCACAAATTACAAATATTACAGGATGGAAGAATCAATAGACGCTCTGCCTTCACCATAAACACATATCTGGACTGTAGCTGTGAATATAGGTTTATAATTGCTATTGAGAGAAATGTTCCACAGCTGTGCAAATGAGCAAGAGGAGTTATTCTGGAACCCCAAGGACATATGGAAGAAGTAAATGTCACATGCAGGATATGATTTGAAGTCAGATAGCTTAACTCATCCTCTTTTGAAAGCACACAAAGTCCTTTGTATTTTTTTTTTCACTTTATTGAGAAAGAAACAGCAAATAAAAAGGTGTCTTGAGGGTAGAGAGAGCTTCTCTGCTGTACTTTATAATAAGAGGAAGGTAAAACAGAAGGCATCTGCCCAGTATAAACAGGATGCTACTCACAAGCCTCCATAGAAAGAATGCAGGTGGTGATGCTTTGCTGCACAGGAAAATGAAACTGGGCCAAAGTAACTATGAGTTAGACAGGGAGTGTGGACTAACCCATTCTTAAGTGAAAGCATAGTGGGAAACAAATAAGGAATCTGGTTCCACAATAGATTTAAATCAGGGATCAGCAACCTTGGCTCCCTGATGTTTTGGGAACTGTAATTTTTCCCACTCGTTGTTGCTCAAACATTTCCCATGGCTCAGCTGTGCGCTGAGCAAATTTTTACCTCTTTTGCTCATGTTTAAACGCGATTTGAAGCCATGGGAAATGTTTGAGCAACAACGAGTGGGAAAAATTACAGTCTTAACGCAAACGTTAACGCTCACTATGCTGCGAGTGAGTATTCTGGAGCTCTATCACTGTCAGATTTTCAGATAGGGGTCGGGAAGGATTACGCATTCAAACCTTTTCTGTAGCTTTGCGATGTTGTGCTCTTCATTACTGGTCTCCTTCACTCATCAATGTAATATCACAAAAAGGACTGAAACTAAAATGTAGTGCATTTTATTTTAGTTTCTTTCACTTTTTGTACTGAACAGTTTCGTATCTCTTGAGTCATACGAAAACTAAATTATCCCAAAATTTGGACTAAATCGTTTTAGTACTAAAACGAATGCACATGTCTAACAGGTTCCCATTTCAATTTTTTTTTAACAGGAGTACCACATAGAATATATAACTGCAAATCCCTGGATGATAAAATATGAAAAAAAAATATTTTACACATTGTAAATGATTGAAATCTGAATGAAAATTCACATTTTTTTTTAAAAGAGATGTTATAGCATTCTGACAGGACATAATGTATACATATAATAATGATATTACGAATCTGCCAAGGAAGCTGAAAATACAGATATATAATTTGTCTGGGTCCTACAATCAAACATTACTTCAAATAGTGTTTAAACATGATGAACATAAAACAGGCAAAATGAGCTCAGCTCACAGGGATGAAATGGCTCAGCAGTGAAGGGGTTAAGCAAAAGCAAAATTACTTATCACCAAGGTCTGAGAGCTGGTAATCTTTTCAGTATAATGACTTGAGATGAGAAGAGTGATTTACATTGGGATAGCATATTCTTCTGCAGATCACAAACTAACTGCTCTTATACCAAGTGAAGCAGCTGCAAAACTGAGCCGCAAGCTACGTTTTCAGATCAGTTAGAATATAGGCGCCACGCATCAGTCTAATGGTGCAGTTTGAATAGCACCATATGATATTTGCAGACATGTATAGTCAACAAATAGGTCTGTATGGTAGAGGGGATTGCACAGAAATAAGCTGGTTGTTCACAAATCTTAGCAGTGCTGAATGGACAGTTCCACCATGTTACAGAGAAAGCTAGATTCCAGGTAGAGTGCTGCTAGAGCCTAAATTGAAAACTTGAATTGATTTGTTACAAAGGAGTTTTCGGGTTGAAAAACGGGAAATTCACAAAGATTCATCATTTTTAGAAAGGGTTTAAATGCTCTCTCACCCTTAAAATGGTATGCACTAAAATAAGCAGTACAAGAGACTCACATTCTAAATGCAGAAAAGTCAGAACTGTTGAGTCTCAGTGAGACAAAGCTTGGTTAAGCGCTCTTGTGGCTTTTCAGTGGAAAGTTACCAGTGGATTCTGCAAATCTCCAGATGGAAGAAATGGTTAATTTATAGGTCATGGGACACTATTAAAATTTTCCGGTCCCCACCCCCTGTTTTTCCCTTTAAATAATTTGGGAGATGATGTTGACAGTAACTGCCCAATTATTTTTTTTTATTTTAAGTGAAAATATTCACCTTATCTCCCTCAGTGCTGAACAGCTCCTCCCCTTCAGCTAAGGGCTTCTGAAATGCAGAAGTGCCTGCAGCTATCTAAAGCAATTTGAATATGTAGGTGATGCCCAGCACTTGCTTATGGACGATGTGCCTGCAGAACCAATCCATTGACCAGCAATCTCTCAGAAGAGTCATTACTTTGATTTGAGAGTTCGGAGAGAGGATGATGTCACCACACAGGGTGTACTGACATCAACAGTCCCTGTTTGGTCCCTGGTAGCCAGGATAATCAAATCTTGTCTTTGTTTTGATGGCTGCCTGGATGGAGAAGACTCTTCCACGTGCCACAGCAATGTCTGACAAAGAGGGCGGGGAAGTCTAAAGCGATCAGGGCGCGTAGAATGTCCCTTCAATAAGATGTCAGGGTTCTTATTAGGCGGTTTTCTGTTAAGCTCATGTCGATGTAGTGCTGCATCTTATTGCTAACACACCTCAATATTGCATAAATGTTTTGGATCTGATTCCTATTATTATCCTTATTATGGTAATCTTGTTCCTTCAGATAGCCCCACAAAGAGAAGGCCAGCATGGTAAAATCAGGAGACCAAGGTGGCCAAAGATTCTTGGAAATGACATGGTCTTTAAAAAAGAATACCTCATTCATTTTCTTTGATTTGTTTACACTCCATTACGAAAAATTTGGGTTCAGGTCTATTTGAATCACTATATTTGCATACAATGTGAACATTCCCTTCTCCCATATATTTAATATAAATGGAGTTTTAGATATAATGGTGATTTAAGTTTCCTATTTCGGCTCCCCTGTTTAGTAAATAAATGTCATGACCCTTATGAATTAGATTATAAATATGGGATAATGCTGTGCTTGGCAGGATGACTGTAATTTCACTGGCAGTTAAAATACATGCAATTTAGCCACAATGATGTAAGCTTCTAACGAATAATATAGTCTAATATATAGTTTATTCTCTTGACGAAGTGTTTAATTTAAATTGCATTCTAAAGCAAACATTAGCTATTTATACTATTCCTGTCCAGGTGACAGACACAGAATTCAAAGCAATTCCACCTAGGTCTCTCTCTTGATAAAACTAATTACTCATTTGTTTGATGACAAAGCTTTCATCAACATGTATTTAATAACATATACTTCATAGTCCAAAGATGGTCCAATCTAAATAGCTCTTTTGATGTCTAGTCATGTGAGTTTTGTCCACAGCCTAAACACTATTAATGTGCCTACCATAATATATATATATATATATTATATATATATAGATAGTGGCAAGAAAAAGTATGTGAACCCTTTGGGATTACGTGGAGTTTTGCATGAATTGGTCATAAAATGTGCTCTGATCTTCATCTAAGTCACAACAATTTGAAATACACAGTCTGCTTAAAATAAAACAACACAAACATTATATATTTTCATGTGTTTATTGAACATAACATGTAAACATTCAAAGTGCAGGGTGGAAAAAGTATGTGAACCCCTAGCCTAATGACTTCTCCAAGAGGTAATTGGAGCCAAGAGTGAGCCAACCTTGAGTCCAATCAGTGCGATATTATTGGATGTGTTGCTGAAAGAGGTCCTGCCCTTTAAAAACACACACCAGTTTTGGGTTTACTAGTTTCAAGAAGCACTGCCTGATGTGAACCATGCCTCGCAGAAAAGAGCTCTCAGAAGACCTACGATCAAGAATTGTTGACGTGCATGAAGCTGGAAAGGGTTACAAAAGTATCTCCAAAAGCCATGATGTTCATGTGTCCACGGTAAGACAGACTGTCTACAAATGGAGAAAGTTCAGCACTGTTGCTACTCTCCCTAGGCATGGTTGTCCTGTAAAGATGACTGCAAGAGCACAGCACAGAATGCTTAATGAGGTAAAGAAGAATCCCAGAGTGTCAGCTAAAGACTTACAGAAATCTCTGGCACATGCTAACATTTTTGCTGACATCTACAATAAGGAAAACATTAAACAAGAATGGAGTACATGGGAGGACACCACAGAGGAAGCCATTGCTGTCCAAAAAGAATATTGCAGCACGTTTGAAGTTTGCAAAAGAGCACCTGGATGTTCCACAGCACTACAGGCAAAATATTCTGTGGACAGATGAAACCAAAATTGAGTTGTTTGGAAAAAACACACAACACTATGTGTTGAGAAAAAAAAGGAACAGCACACCAACATCAAAACCTCATCCCCACTGTAAAACATGGCGGAGGGAGCGTCATGGTTTGGGGCTGCTTTTCTGCCTCAGGACCTGGACGGATTGTTGTCATTGATGGAAAAATGAATTCCAGAGTTTATCAAGACATTTTGCAGGAAAACGTAAGACCATCTGTCCGCCAACTGAAGCTCCGCTGAAGATGGGTGATGCAACAGGACAATGACCCAAAGCATACAAGTAATTCAACAAAAGAATGGCTTCAACAAAACAAAATACGCCTTCTGGAGTGGCCCAGTCAGAGTCCTGACCTCAACCTGATTGAAATGCTGTGGCATGACCTTAAGAGAGCAATTCACACCAGACATCCCAAGAATATTGCTACACTGAAACAGTTTTGTGAAGAGGAGTGGTCCAAAATTACTCCAGATCGTTGTGCAGGTCTGATCTGCAACTACAGGAAACGTTTGGTTGAGGTTATTGCTGCCAAAGGAGGGTCAACCAGTTATTAAGTCCAAAGGTTCACATACTTTTCCACCTTGCACTGTGAATGTTTACATGTTCTGTTCAATAAAAATATGAAAACATAGGTTTGTGTTGTATTATTTTAAGCAGACTGTGTTTTTCAAATTGTTGTGACTTAGATGAAGATCAGAGCACATTTTATGACCAATTCATGCAAACTCCACGTAATCCCAAAGGGTTCACATACTTTTTCTTGCCACTGTATTTATAAAATCAAGCAGCAAATTTAGCAAAGGCGATATATTTAGAATAGGGTAAAAGTGTAAAATCCTAGGAAGGAAGAAGGTGCTGCAATATTTTTCCTGGGTCCAATACTAAGCATCATAGGCCTAGTTCATTCCAATAGCAGTGTTTCCCAAACCTGACCTGCTGATGGGCCAGATTTTAAGTATTACCATTGCCAGGTTGGCCCCATATGTGAAGCACAGCACAGGTTATCTGATTTTCTAGTCAGTGATTGCAGGATTCAGTCTGCATTTCCCCAAATTAATCCTAAAGACCTGTCCTGTTAGGGGTACCTGACGTCAGGTTTGGGTAACACTGCAATACCCCATCATGCAAAATATTTCCATGAATCAAATGGGAATTTAATTCTGCTCCAGGACCCATCTTTTTATTCATATTTCTTACTTTGAAGGGCCCAAATTTACATAGATCAGAAATTCGAAATCTGCCTTATAATAGTATCCGACACTGCTGCGACATATCTTACATGTACTGGCTGGATGGAGTAGAGGCAACATCACTGCTCTATAACCGTTGAGACAAAGGCTTGAATCCTGGCCAGTGCACCTTGGGCAAGACACCCGACAGGACATACTCACCACCCAGGACATACAAAACAAGAGAAATCTTATTGTATCCTTCCTGGTAAAATACTTTCTCCAAAAAAATAAAAAATCTGATGATGAGAACAATGCTGTTAAACTGCAGATAAGACAAAACCTGGACAGATATTAGTTAACTGGACAGAATAGCTCGCTGTTGTCACTTTGGGTTATTAATGTTTCCTATGCAAAGTATACGAGTCATTAATATACCATTAATTATTATAGCCACTAAGGCAAAGTGTGCAGCTCTGTTGGAATAGGTTCCATGAGGTTTATAATGACTTCACTGGGACTATATCAATACAGACAGAATGGAGATTATTCAAAAAATGCCAGGGTTTGTTGATGTAGCAACTCCGGCATTTCACAAAAGCAAAATCCAAAGAGCCACAGGAGAAGCTGCACTGTGAAGCTTCTCCTGCTCTGTCTAGTTTCAGCTCTTTGATTGCAAAATCTACTTGTCATTAGAAAATTAGCAAAAATTTATTTCACAGAAATATGTATTCATACCACATGTGCTTTTGTTCGCCCTCATTTTACAGACACACAAACATACGGTTTTAGTTTGTCCTCTAATCTTCAAATCAGGTGTTTGGAGTACAGGATTTTATGAGCACATACCATGCAACATTTTGTCATTTTAGCCATTGCTGTGTATATTAAGAAAATACTATTTCCACACTAGAGGAGGCAAATCCCTTCAGGGGGTCATGGCTGAGTGTGCAGGCTTCTCTTGCTGGCAGACATTGCTGTCTGATAACCCCATGTGGAGCATCTAAAGATCAGAGTGAAAATTCCTTAGAGAGCTCTTCTAACGAGACACTCACAGTGAGCAATTCACTCTACATCAAACAATGATATGTTGATATGCACTGTACAATTGTAATTTATGCTTTCAGGCATGTAGCCTGAGCCTCCAAGTGAGTACTTGTGGCCAATGCACCTCCATTTGATTGGGTTCAATAACAGTCACCTTTACAGTTATTTACTTGAACGACTTTCATACATGTTAAAGATGTATTTCAGACGAGGACATTATATAGAGACATGCAAGGTTGACGCTTGTATAGAATCAATCCTCGTGCATCATAGATTTGCCTTTTAGCCACAGGGCAATATATTGAAATAACTTTCCTTTCTTTCCTATTACACGGACCCTTGAAGGTTCGCTCTTCTAACTACTAGTGATCGTTTACCTTGAACATGTAATAACTAGTCCTGCTGAATAAATTTATAACAATTACTGGAAGAAAAAGCGGTAGAATCAGGATGATTCAGGAAGTGGTACCAGAAGCGTCATCTATATAGACTCTATTATTCCAAGTCTGAAAGGTAGAGTTTGGAAGTACCAAGTTTATATATAGGGTTATTCTCTTTGAGAATTTAAGAAATCACTTTGTATATACAATTTGTTCCACCTATCACGGTTGTTTTGCTTACATAGATTAGTTAACGCTCACACCGAAACCATCCTTGAACGGTTTACAGTCTCAGGGCACTTGTTGAAATATCTGTCCTATCTATTCTTTTCTACCACACAAACCCTCATTGGCCTCTTGTTGGTTCGTTCTTTCATCCACCAGATATCGTAGAGACCTAATGATTATGCAAGGGCTGATCGTGCTGGATATATTCATAACGATAGCTTGAAATCTCAAATGGTAAAATTAAGGACGATCACACTAGTATCAGAAAGGTTCTATATACAGACCCTGATACCATAAATTTTGAAAGTTAGAGCTTGGACGTACCCAGTTCTTATATTGAGCTATTCTATTTGTAAATCTGAGAAAACACTCTGCATGATAAATCGGCACAGCCAACAAGCATGCTAGATTTGATGTCTGAACCTCAATAACCTACTCTAAATATTCTAATATGCTCTATTGTACTTGGAACCGTGCCTAAGAAACGGGTCACCTAGAATTGCATTCCTAAACTATTCTAAATTACTGGATGGTTACAATCGGAAGGTGATACTATACTCGAACGTGCTAATACTAGAGTTGAATATTGCATCACGAAACCAACATCATCGCGGTGTTTAGTGGAAACCATTCGCAGGTTTTATTAAGAGGGAAATTGTTATCTAGACAAATGACATATCAACAGTTGTTGAACTGAGTAAGTAGATATTGCACTATATGAGATAGAATATCTATCAGGAGTACCTATATGAATGTATGTATGAAAGTTTAAAGTACACCATTGCACACTTATTTTATTTTATTTATAATAAAGGTTAAATTTTAACAAAAGTAAACTTCACTTATCTTTCATGTCGAATAATGGGTTACCCCCTTAGATAGGGTGAAGTTTTTCTCCACCTGATATTAGTCATTCAAACTGACCATTACTTTACATTTGTACCTAATTACTATTATATTCGGAGCATCTAAAGATCTGAGTGAAAATTCCTTAGAGAGCTCTTCTAACGAGACACTCACAGTGAGCAATTCACTCTACATCAAACAATGATATGTTGATATGCACTGTACAGTTGTAATTTATGCTTTCAGGCATGTAGCCTGAGCCTCCTAGTGAGTACTTGTGGCCAATGCACCTCCATTTGATTGGGTTCAGTAACAGTCACCTTTACAGTTATTTACTTGAACGACTTTCATACACGTTAAAGATGTATTTCAGACGAGGACAGACTCGTCTAAGAGTCTCACGACTAAGGTCTGAGATACTATGCCCTCTTTTGTAAAACGTGGTCCCTTTGGGAGGAATATATGGCTACACTATAGCGACCTGGTTCTAATCCTTTCCCTCTGCATTACCCCGCCCCCCCTTTTTTCCTTTTTGGGCACATACCTCTCTGTTTTCCCTATATGACCCCCACATGACAGATGGATTTTGGTTTTAATTTTATATGTGTTTTATATTTTATGTTATTTTTTTCTCCCTGTGTCTTATGGGGTTGTTGTTTTGATCTATCAAAAAAGGTTTTGGTGATGCATTTCTATTACTAAAATTCGCTGCTGTATGTCAACCTGACCTTTCTGTCTGAGATATTGCATTGCCTTAAAGAATTTTAAAAAAAAATATATATATATATATATATATATATAAAGTCAATTTAAAAAAAAGTTCCCAAGCTCTGTTCACACCAAGAGGGCCTCAGTCACTCACACAACTCAATCTGTTCTTGTAGGTTGGGGATGTAGGGGATACCACTTTGTCTTTATTATTGGAACTTTTCGACTTGACTCTAGGGACAGTCCTTTGCACTATTTTGCCTCCCTTTGCCCTGGCAAGACAGGATGCTGGCCTTCTACACAGGAACTACGGTCTTACATTTACCCATTAGGTGTTCTGTATATAAAACCCTGTTTTAGTTCAGGCATATAGCCACCTCCCCACACCTAGGATTGCTACTTATTTATATCAGCTCAAATTCCCCTATGCACCACAGGAGTCCCAGTGTGTTGGCTGGCCTCAGCAGTCAAACAGGTACTGGAGACGGGATTATTCTGTTGTTCTGGATTCGCTGCTCGCAAGGGTTTTGATTTTTTTTAAAAAACCGTATAAGCTGGTTTTGTGTCCAATTAATGCTATCCTGTTTCACCCTCACACAGAGTCTTGTCTCATGAATGGGGGAAGCTCTGTTGTAACCACATTACAAGATGTCTGCAGCAGCTGGAGATAGTTCTGGTGGAGATACTCATTACAGAATGCCAAGCTGACTGGGTGGAGTAGAGGTAATGTCACCGCTCTATAACCGTGGAGACACAGGTTCGAATCCCGGCAAGAGCACCCCTCTAGTAAGCGTCCTTTGGCAAGACACCCAACGGTACATACCCACCACCCAGGACATACGTGAAAATGAGAGAAATCTCAATGTATCCTTCCTGGTAAAATACTTTCTCCAAAAAAAAAAATGTTTGCACAGCAGGGGGTTTTGGTGTACAATAAATAGTTGAACATTTGGAAGCCAATCTATTCATCAGGTAAGCAGAGACTTGCAGATTTTAGCCCCTCCTTCCATGCTGGTTTATTCAAGAAATTACTGCTTAACATACTCCCACTAGGGATGCAGTGGCGTAGCAAACGGGGGGAGAGGGGTGAGGCTGCTCCGGGCGCACGGGTGTGTAAATGAACACATAGGTATATAATAATAGGCGTGTGTAGGTGCATGTATAAGTATATAATAGGTGTTTAAAGGCACACATACAACATAGGTATAAAATAGGCGTGTTTATACGTGTGTACTGTGCAGTGATTATAGGTGTGAATATTCAGGTGTATGGACGAAGACGCAAAGCGGTGCCATGTTGGAGGAAGCAAAGAGACCGCGAACACACGAGGCAGAACATCTCTATCGGAGGAAGGAGGATTAGAGCAATCAGGAAACATCAGTCAACACACTGTAAGCATTATATAACTAGTTGTTGTAAGATTTGTGTTTATTTATTCATTCTTTTTATATTTTATGTGCATACTGCTTTCACATTACTCCTGAAGAAGTCTATGTCTAGACGAAATGCAATGAGCTTTAAGCATTTTTTATTTATTTATATGCTTTGAAGTTTATTGCCATTTGAAGCCTATTATTTCTACTTGGAGGCAATCTTACCTGATTCTGTGGAGGATGCGGTTAGTGGAAGAGTGTCACATTTCCAGGAGAGAAGACCCCTCTGGAGCGGTGATGTTCATTTCTTTATACGATGTGTGTGATTTGCTTTCCTAGTCCCTCTTTTTGTGGTTTTACACTATCGAGGCAATTTTGTATCATTTTAGGACTTTTCTCTATATACACCGTTTTATGCGATTATCCTATACGAGTGACCCAGGACTCGCAGAGAGACCCCTGTATATACAGAAAATACCGCTAGAAAAAACAGATTTACAATACATGCAGAAATCAGAGCTGCAGCACAATTTCAAGTCAAATCGAGTATGTTTGATCTCCTAATACGCCCCCTCACAACCCTTATATGAATCTCTATGCAACTAAGCAGCGTTTTTTGTAATACGATCTAGTACTTAACCGGTTACTGCAAATCGTATGTAAAATCCTGCGTTGGTTTTACTTGCACCAATTCCTCTTTTTTATTTTTTTTTCCTTGCTGCAGTAATCATGAAAAGAGATTAATAGACCACACCTGAATGCCAATTGCAATGAAAGCAGTCTTTCTTCACAGCACAGTTTCATAGCTATTGACAGAGCTATAACTCTGTAATATTAGGTCCTATATATCACAACCTTGTGGGGTCATAAAGTACATTTTCCAATTTTGCTGCAGCACTAGTATAGGGCTGTTGTATTGTAGTTTACAGTGCATGCCACAGGATGTATATTACCGGTGGGAAGGCTCACATTAACCCAAAGCATAGCTTCAAATGTGCAAACTCAAAAGGCACAGAACCTCGTTTCAGAGTCGACATGCGACTCTATATTCCATAGAATTTGTAAGCAGATTTTTACGTAATTTACTGTGTATTTTAATGTGGAAGGTGAATAACTTATCTGTGTGCAGATCAAACAGCATCTGCACATTTGAGCAGTTTTGTCCAGTGCACTAAAATGGGTTTCCAGAACAAGATCAAACAAAGAGCAAACAGAAAATGCTTGGAAAGGGGTAATGGCAATAAACAACAGGCTTATTAGAGAGATCGAAGGATGTCCCAAGCTGGTCCATTTAAATCAATGCTATGGGATTAATCTCCTTTGTGGAGATGAAATGATCCACTTAAATTGATGTATTCATTCTGCTGCAATTGTCTGAATCACGGCAAGAGCTTCTGCCCCAGCTCATCACTCACCCACTGTCCATTCACTAACACAACCCATTCCTATGCCATGCCCCAATTAGGGGCAGTATTACAATGTTGGTGCTAACTTAACCAGAGCTGTTGTAAACTTAAAACCTCCATAGGCTATAATGGTTCTGGGAAGTTTACAACAGCACTGGTTAAGTTAGCACCAACTATGTAATATGGCCCTAAGGGTCCAGGTTATTATTGAGTTACTATCCACTAGCACACCCTAATGTAGGGTGAAGAGGTCCTCTTTCACCTCCTACATTGATATTTTAGAAGTCCCTTATTGGTTCATTATGAAAGGCATAAAAACTACCTGTATCTCTGATTACAGGCTTGTTATTGCTAATGAAAAATGTGTATTTTTAGCAAAGTCTTCTAAATCTATGTTTCAAATTAATAAATGTTCCATTGGTGCACACCCTAATGTAACAGGCTGCACACGCCAATGACTGCATTTATCGCCATACCAATACATACCTTGTGGTGAACCCTTTTAATAGTTGGCCATCCACGGATTGGATAATTGTTATACATTTATAATGTTGTTAAAATATGATATTGGTCTCCCCCCAATTATTTTGTATGTCCAGATATGAACATACAATTACTTATTTTTGACCCTCTCTTTAACCCCTTCACTTTCAAGATCAAGATAACTCCGGTCTTCAAAGTCACCATCCGGTGCTCGATATCAAGTTATCTTAATCTGAAGCTTTAGCAATAAACTGCTAAAACAGTTTAAAATCAGCTAGGAACATGTCTAACAGACCTTGCCCAGATAACAATACACAGAGCCCCTGAGGCTGTAATAGCTGTAGTTGTAATTGTAGTGACTCTACTTGGTCAGCAGAAGTCAACATTTACCTGCCAAATAGGTTATTATAGTAAGAAATACATTGGGAATATTCCCAAATATTCCTTACTGCATAATTAATTAACCCCTTTACTGCTGAGCCATTTCACCCGTGTGCTGAGCTCATTTTGACAGTTTTGTGCTCATCATGTTTAAACATGATTTGAAGTGATGGTTTATTGTAGGACCCAGACAAATTATATATCCTTATTTTCAGCAGACTCGGCAGATTCAGAATATATTTTTATATGTATATGTCATGTCGTGTCCTGTCAGAATGCTGTAACAAAAAATAAATAAATTTCAATTCAGATTTCAATCACTTACAGCTTCTAAAATTATTTATTTTCACATTTTATCATCTAAACCTTTGTGGTTATATTTTCCAGTGAGCTTACAGTCTAAGAGGGTCCGGATCCCGTGAACATACAATCTAAGAGGGGCCTGTTCCCTTGAGCTTACATTCTAAGAAGGGCCTGTTCCGGTGAGCTTACAACTGAATTTGTGATTTATCGTTTATCCTGCCCTTGTGGATTGCTTTATATAGGCAAGACGAACAACAATCTACGAACACGCTTAGCTAATCATCGAACAGCAATACAAGGAGCGCTCTCTGGGAAAGACAACCTGCAACCAGTGGCACGACACTTTCAAGAAAAACAACATCCACTGTCTTCTCTACGAGTGATGGGGATAGACCATATTCCCCCTTTATCAAAGGGTGGCGATAGAGCACTGGAACTATTGAAAAAGGAATCTTTCTGATCTACAGTATACTCTGGACACTATAAACCCAAAAGGGTTAAATGAGCAAAATAACTTGTATTGTTACTTGAGCTCCCTCTAGTAGGAAATGTTTCCCTCTTTAGCCTTGTTTTTAATTTTATATTACACATTTTTCTCACACAGGTCATGCTGTAAGACCATTTGTTATCAATGAGGATAGGTATCGCACAATTTTGCATTTAAATGCAGCTCCTGCTGTTTGAATTTTGTGCTCTATACTTTGGGTTGTAGCGTTGAGCATGTTTTGTCTCGACGCCCCTCCTCCTTTCACCTGTGCGTGGTTATTAATTTATTTTGAGAGTATATAGACCGAATTTCAGGTTTTGTATGTTATTGTCCTGAGGAAAGTCCAATAGGACTGAAACGTCGACAATCTTTAATAAATTTCATAGTTATATTGAAAATCATATCAACAATATGTTAAAAAAAAGGAAAATCATATCAAGAGTCGGAGTTGCGGAATTTGAGATTTTGTTATGCTCTATACCATTTTCCAGCACCGGAGCATTTGATTTACTACTGGGTGTGCTAGGACCGTGATATATATATATATATTTTATAAAAAAAATATTTTATTTTGTTTGTTTATTTTACCGTTATATAGAACCTAATCAGGTTTGGATCATTGGAAAGACTATGCTCTGGCCTTTCTAACGATACTAAACTTAGCCCAGTATCTGTTACATTTCAGGAAATAGGTGGGGTCATTTGGACCCCCTCTCTTGTATTAGGATTTCCATGCCAGGCTGGGGGGAGGTCCCTGTACGACATCATCGCGACCATGCACAATAACGTCAGAGGGGGGGTCCCAAGTCATGGCCTGACATCCATGCGGTCATACCAGCATGGGATTCTCCCCTGACCTGGAGAGGCTTTCCCAGAAGCTGTGGGAAAACCATGATGTGTAGGCAATGTCCTGCACATGTTGTGGAGAATCCCCATTACGTCCCCCACACATCTTCCACAGCCAAGGGGTTAAAATTATTTTCCAATAAAATCAGTCTTTTGGTAAAACGGTTGATAGTGAAAGGGTTGATAACTCATTTGCTTTCGGGATCCCTTTTTTGCGGTCATGACAAAAGGGAAAAGATACTTTGACACCATGTTCACCAATGAGAAAAATTAACGGTGTGTTTGTCAGTCAATGGCTGCTATAGATTTATAGCAATGATCACCACATCAATACTTAGAAATCAATAGAATGAGAAGGTTAATTTGCCTTTCTGGTAAAGCCTAGACTTCATTACTTTGATGGGATTTTAGTAGTGAACATTTTGAATTGTCAGATTAGATTCAGAGGAGATCTATGATATAATATATTAAATAAAAACATAATTAGATGTTAAACACAGCAAGACTACGTATTCTGTATGTCAAGCATGAAAAGAGCAGTTCCAGTACATTGAAAGTACAGTCATGAAGCTATGCAGCATGATGCCACCCATTACATCTCAACTTAAATAAAATTCCCATTTTGAATAACTGGAAACATATCTATGCCAAATAATACATAATTTTGCCATCAGAGAGCATGCATAAACCATTGCAATCATGTAGCATTGTGAAAGTTGTTGCATGTGTACCTTCCATTCAACATTGACATATACTTGCTCTAAGGCTGGGGTCAGACGAGCGTAGTGTTCACGTCCGTGATTGCGCCTAAAAGTACGTCCGTGATAGCATGAAAGAAAGTCCATTGGAGCCTGACACATGAAGTACGTCCGCACTGAACTGCGGACGCATGACGGATGCTGCAAACGGACGCAGGTTAGGCAAGAACGTAATACTGCTAGAACGGACGTGCGGAGTGCGCCACGTCTGCAACGTCTGCATAGCTTTGTGTGTGAGTGATGGAGCGAGGTCAGATGGTCTGCATTTATACGTCCAGCATTTTTGACGGACAGAATGTTTTTTCATTGTAATTTATTTTTCCCTCCTACATCCGTCAAAAATAACTTCAGTGAAAAAACGGACTGTGTGACCACTACTGCGTCATCCGTACTGACGATGTCCGTACTGCACAGACGTACAGTCCGTAGAAATCACGCTCGTCTGACCCCAGCCTAAAAGCTATAGATGCTTGGGTGCAGACCAAGCAAGACAAATGAAAATCAGGACAAAGCAAGAATAACATTAAATCACTAGTTACTGTGATCGTGCACACAAAGTGAACCAAAAATATGATACTGACGGTTGCACTCGGGACCCCCAGATAGCCAAACCTGCAGATCAACTGAAAAGAAGAAAAAAAATTCCCAGCACTCCACTTATGGCACTGTAGCATCTTTTATTTGAATGAAAAGTACAGCACTTTTTCGGCCAAAGCAACTTCCTTTCTTCTTAAAAAGCAAGAATAAGTGCCACAAGTTAAACAATCACACAAATATACTAGCCACAGGCAAATTCTGTAAAATAAGTCAGTTGTGAGATTTCATCCTTTGTACTGGTATAGAACTTGAGTTGTTGACATATGTATTTGAGGGACACTTGTTACAATGTGCAAAAAGAGTGCCACCAAGAGACTTAAGTAACAAGGTTATTGAAAGAGCACCGAAATACCACTGCATCCGAAAAACCGCCACAAAACGGCCAAATCGAACAGAAAAACTGCCAAAAAAACATTGGATCGATCCGATCAGCTGAACACCCCCCCCCCCCCACAATCGGCCACAAAACCACCGAACGCTTCAGAAAAAAGCCGATGATCCACCGGACAAAGTGCCGACCAGCCGCCTCAAAAAGCCGTCAATTATTATTATACTTTTATCTATATGGTGCCAGCATATTCTGCAACGCTGAACAATGGACATGATATAGACAGGGTTACAATACATTGAGACTGAACAACATTTGATAAACCGATACATGAGGAAACGAGGGCCCTATTCCTGTGGGAACTCACAATCTAGAAGGGTTGGTGGTTGGAAACAAGAGGAGAGTACTGCAATGTGAGAGTGATGGACTGGTTGGAAGCAGGAGGAGAGGACTCCAAGGAGAGAGTGATGGACTGGTTGGGGCAGTGAGGTGTATTAGTGAGTCAGGTGGTAGGCTTCCCTGAATAGGAATGTCTTATAAGAGAGGGAGAGATGTAGATAGTGGAGGGGTTGGTGATACAGAGGCAGCCGTCAAGCCAATGAATGGGTAAAAAAAAAAACTAACACACACAGACCGCAACTTTTAAAAGTAGTTTGCAAAGAACTACTGCAAGAACATATAAGGTCCTATGAATAATATAAAAAAGGTCAGTTACAGAAAAAAACACCATTTAAAAAAAATAAATAATCTTAAAAAAAATGTATTCCGCACACTGCTGGGAAGCAACTCTCTGCAGAATAATACAGCATATGAATCCGCACACCGACGGCCAGCGTCTCTCTGCAGTATAATTAATGCAGCATATGAATCCTCACACTGCCGGGCAGTGCCTCTCTGCAGAATAATTCAGCATATTAATCCGCACACTGACTGCCAGCGTCTCTGCAGTATAATTAATGCAGCATATGAATCCTCACACTGCCGGGCAGCGCCTCTCTGCAGAATAATTCAGCATATGAATCCGCACACTGACGGCCAGCATCTCTCTGCAGTATAATTAATGCAGCATATGAATCCTCACACTGCTGGTAAGCGCCTCTCTGCAGTATAATTAATGAAGCATATGAATCCGCACACTGCTGGGAACAGGAAGCGCCTCTCTGCAGTATAATTAATGCAGCATATGAATCCTCACACTGCCGGGCAGCGCCTCTCTGCAGAATAATTCAGCATATGAATCCGCACACTGACGGCCAGCGTCTCTCTGCAGTATAATTAATGCAGCATATGAATCCTCACACTGCCGGGCAGTGCCTCTCTGCAGTGTAATTAATGCAGCATATGAATCTGCAGAGTGTGGGAACTTCCCAGCAGTGTGTGGATTCATATGCTGCATTAATTATAACTCATAAAAAACGAAAAACTAACTGATCAAAAAATGAATCGATCTCCAGAGAGGCGCTGCCTGGCAGTGTGAGGATTCATATGCTACATTAATTGTACTGCAGAGAGGCACTGCCCGGCAGTGTGCGGAATCATATGCTGCATTAATTATACTGCAGAGAGGTGCTGCCCGGCAGTGTGTGGATTCATATGCTGCATTAATTATACTGCAGAGAGGCGCTTCCTGTTCCCAGCAGTGTGCGGATTCATATGCTTCATTAATTATACTGCAGAGAGGTGCTACCCGGCAGTGTGTGGAATCATATGCTGCATTAATTATACTGCAGAGAGTCGCTGCCCGGCAGTGTGCGGAATCATATGCTGCATTAATTATACTGCAGAGAGGTGCTGCCCAGCAGTGTGCGGATTCATATGCTGCATTAATTATAGTGCAGAGAGGCGCTGCCCGGCAGTGTGCAGATTCATATACCGCATTGAAACCTATGGGTTAAAAAGCCTTTTTTCTTTAAAAAAGTTAGGAAACGTAAATTTTCACCCAAAAAATGCCTAAAAAATCCTAAAATAATAAGTAAGTAAATAAACTTTCATTCTGTTGGTAGTAATCTACTTCCCAGCCTTAAATAAGGAATAAAAAACAAAGTAAGTCATAAAAAGGCGAAAAACCAACTGATCCGAATCACCCGAAATGAGCCGAATTGGCAAAATGAGTCGAATCGCCAAATCGATAGAAAAACTGTCCGCAATGATCCAAAAAAAAATGAAAGCAAAACGAAAAAAAAGTCATGCACAACCCTACTACATAATTCTACACTATGTTTTTATTGTATTTTAAAACTATTAACAACTGTTACAAATGAGCAACTTTGATGATTTTTCATGCACTGTATCAGGAGCATTAAAAAAAACTGCTAATGAAGCTTCAAAGAACGTTAGATAATCAGGACCAGTTCACGCAGGGATCCACTCTCTACACTACTAATATATTCAGATTATAAACTAAAATATAACTAACATGGTTTGCTCAAGGACTTAACTTGGTAGGTAAAAGATACCAATGTACACAGAGAGAGACAAAATTTTAATGTGTCACTTTTGACTGAGTTTTTTTAGCAGTCTCAAGCTACTAAACTTTCTCGTGTTTAAGGCTAGGGACAGATGAGCGCATTTTCTGCGGCCACCGTCAAAATGTACGTCGATGCGTGCGCACGCATTTTTTCACGGAATACGCTTAAGTGGTCAGACGATGCGCAATTCTGGACGTATTTCATGACGGTGGGGTAAAAAGAAGTCTAGGGAAATCCGGCTGTTTGAACGTTATGTAGGCCGCACACTAGCAGCGTCTGACTCTCCTAATCACGCACACACGCTGCCATGCGGCCGCAGCGCACTTTGTACGTCAGTAGCAGCGGTTTCACGTTCTGAGAAAAATGCGTTCATTTGCCGGTTGCGTGGTGTCGGCGCACCTTTGTACGCACGTACTGCGTATATTGGCCGTCATTGGCCGTTATGTGCTGCTACTGCCGCCGTGATTTAGTGCGCCTGCACGCGCGTTCCGACTGCCCCACTCTGACCCTAGCCTTAGAGAAGCAACGTACTTTGTAAGAGTCCTAGAATGGTGGGACATGACTGTTTTTTTTGGGGGTTTTTTGAGAAAGGATTTTACCAGGAAGGATACATTAAGATTTCTCTTGTTTTCACGTATGTCCTGGGTGGCGAGTATGTACCGTTAGGTGTCTTGCCAAGGACACTTACTGGAGAGGTGCTCGCTCACATGTACACAGATGACTGCTGTAGCCATTCAATATCATATATAGCATAATTCTAACTGCAGTCAGGGGGTGTGAAATTAATACAATTGGTTTTATGTTTGAGCATTTTTAGAATAAGTCAACAGTTTAAAAAGATCACAACAACAACAATCAAAGAAAGATACCAATGAAAATAGAGGTTTACATTTTTCCATTGGTGGTTTTCCTAGAAAAAATTTTTTGGATCCTTTATGGTATTTTATGCAGCCAGAATTAATACTTTTGATACACTTCGAGAAAACGTCTTATAAGACTGGGTCAGAGTCGCATTGCTTGGATCCACCGCACACAGGGAACTGATCCTCCCTTGAGCTGAGCGAGCACGTATAGCACTTGACACTACTCTCTGTGAGAGTTTCTACTTACATGATTTAGCAATTCTAACTATACTTTTTTCACTGAGCCATAACTAGGACGTGGGAAACCATATGCTTTAAGAACTACTTAGTGATAAATATGTGGTTTTCTGTGCATGAATACAACATGTTTATAGTATTGTATGGTATCATAATATTAAATAAAAATAAACACTTGTGAACAGATTCTAAAACAATAAACATACACATTTTTGTTACATGTTCCGCTTTTTAAGATCAAATGTCTTTATGCAAAGAGACACCCTAGGAAATGCTCTTAAAACACAATGCACAAATAATTGCTTCTCTAAGCATGCTAAAACCCAACAATCTGAAGGCATTCTACTGAAAAAGTGTAGAATCTCTCACATGTAATAAATCTTGTGTACGTCACATTGAACATTTCTAAATACCAGACATTTGTAGCCTATTCTACAACTATCACTCATCATTTGTGTTGGCAAGTGAATGGAATGATTAGCCACGGATTATTATACCATAACAATAGAACCATTATTGACATACAGGCACAAACAAAATGTTTTTCTTAGCAAGCTCTAATGGTTTGATGGTTTGTGACACATTAAGACCCATGATTCAAGCTGTATCACTGCACTTCCTCGCCCCATGTGCCTTCTAAATGGAAGGTCTTGTGTCAGTGGGGAAACTTTTGCACTAAAAGATTTTGCTTCATTGGGCTAAATGGATATTAGGCTTGGATCACTGCCAAAGCACAACTGGAGCAGGCGTAAGCATACCCAGCAGGCAAAATATGTATGCGCTTCACCATCTATTAAGGAGGTTTATGTATAGGATCTGATTATGACAATCAACTTATATCAAAAACCCAGATAAGTGCCTTGTGCAATCTTAAATATTGCATGGTCTTTAGATTAGAATGAATTTCTTATGTACACAAGCCTGCCTTTTCTTGATTAACCTCGGCTCCACTTACCAGCTGTGGCTCAATTTGAATTCCCCATATTGCTGTATAATGCAAAAGGGCAGCACGACAGCCTTAGCTGTAATATTAGAATAGAACATGTTTTTCTTTCCCAGACTCTAATGGCAAAACGTAGCCTGTATGCGCTGTAAAACAAATGGGGAATTGTGCAGAACTGCTAAGAATATTGCATGTTTTATGACCAAATATCCTAAACGAAAAACTGCAACTCACAGAAACTCCTCTTGACTATTTTGGTAGATATATAAACCCGAAAAAGAATTAAACTCTAGCAATATCGTAACCAACCAGGTTTCTGTTTTTTGTGTTCTGTCTACTATATTGCATTTTAAAATACAATTAAAAAGGTTCCTTGTGTGCCTGCCCCTTTAGGCTAGGGTCAGACGAATGCATTTTTCACGTCTACCGTCAAAAAGTGCGTTGATGCGTCCGAACGCATTTTTTCACAGAAGATGCGATAGCGGTCATACGATGCGCAATTTCGGCTGTGATTTTTTATGGATCCAAACCAGGAAACTTTGGGTGTCTGGATGTTATGTTGGCCGGACATGAGCAGCGTCTGATGTCTCCTAATCACGCACACACGCCGCTATGCAGACGTAGCGCACTCTGTACGTCAGTACCAGCGGTTAAACATTCTTGCAAAAATGCGTTAGTTTGCCGCTTGCGTTGCGTGGCCGAACTTTCGCGAGGCCGTACTTCGTGTGTGTGGGCCTGCGTTGGACGTCATTTGCTGCTACCATGGCCGTAATAAAGTGCGGCTAAGCGCACGTTCACACTGCGCTTGTCTGACCCCAGCCTTATACCCCTCTTTTTGAATACTATCCGGAGATTTGGCTGTAATATTTGGAAACTAACTGTCACGGTCCGAACCCCCAGACCCTCTGGCGCCCTCTTGGTTTTCCTTTTTGCCATGTCCTGCATTTCTATATGCAGGTTCCAGGACATTTTCCTCCATATGCTTTCCTGAACTATAATTTGCATAATGGACATGGAACCACACCTGCCCTTCATTCTCCCTAATTGATCCTGCATATGAGGAAGCTACACCCCTGATCCCACGCTTCCTCATTGAAGTTCCTAGCTTAGCTAGTGCAGACCTGCCTTCCATAGATCCTTGCCTGGAACCCCTCCTGCTCTTGATCCATAGACCTTCCTGCACACCCTATGCTATTTCTGGACATTCTTTACCGGTATCCTCTGCTATTCCATGATTGATATACCCGTGTACCAGATCTCTGCTAAATCTTGTGTAGCGCTGTGTTAAAACCTTGCTGTGGCAGTACCTATTTTTGGCGATCGCGATCAGAGACACTGGACATTGGGACTACATTTCCCGGCGTGCTTTGCAAACAGACAGGAAGTGGGTCGGACACAGACCTTTGACATCCTGAGCCTCGTGGGGAACGCGCCAGAGCGCGCCAGGGAACGAGGGAGAGCAGACGCAGTGCAAGATATCGCTAGAGGGCCTAGGCCAGAGCGCGAGTGAGACCTGTCAGTTCCTTACATCGGGTCATCCAGCCTTAGGAGAAGGAGACCTCCAGGTTCCCGAGATTTGCTGCAGATTAAGGAACCAAAGACCTTGAGTGAGGAGTTGCCGCGAGTTGATCGGATACGGAGAGCAGGCGGTGAGCTGGACAAGTCGTGGACAAGCTACGGAAAGTCAGACAACGGATCCGGCCGCAAGTATCCCCAGTCAATATCGAGCGGAGAGACGTCCTGGGTCAGCGGAGCCTGAAGCAATCGGTGGATGGGTGAGAGGCCTCCAAGGCCATTTGTAAATAAGGAACACGCTTCTGTTTTCTCTCTAAAGTTCACAGGGCCCCAACTTGACTAGTCGAAGACATTCCTTAAGTAAATTCACTGGCCAGTTGAACAGTACCCGGGTACCATACACACACACATACACACCTTTTACATTCCGGGACTTAACCTGTGCAGGACTCATTCTGTTACGAATCGGAACAGGGGTTAAAGATACGTTCCGAATATATTTTCTCTTTTCCGCTGCGCGTTTATCGAAATACGAAGAGATTGTATTCTTGGTTCCGCTACGTGTCCCTTTTTCCGAAATTTCGTGCAATTGCATTCTTTTCTGTTCGGTTGCGAATATATTATTTTTCCGAAATACGAAGCCTCGTGTTTCGTTTCTGTCCCGCTACGCGTTTTTACCGCGATACGAAAGTACTGTAATAATACCTGTGAATACTGTGTCTCAACGTCTGCTTAACATTTTAGTAAACTATTTAAATTATAAAACCCACAGCGGTGTTGGAGTATATTTATTCCCTAGTGCGGGGAGACTGACCCGTGGTTCATTTTCAGCGGCTCCTCCGGGAGTGAGCGCTACACTTGACTACTCTATTGCCGATTCCTATTTTGTACCTGCACCTGATTATATGTTATCTGTATCCATTGCTTATATTCCTAGTCTGGTGTCTGTTTATTTGTATTCACAAATAAACCCTGTATCCTGCCTTCTGCTATAAATACTGCATCTTGGGCTCACACCCACACTTCTGCACACATGCTAGGCCAGGCTCGTGACACTAACGTTGCCTACCACCCCAGACTGGGCTTTGTTTAACCCCTTAAGGGCCGCTGACGTACCCTGTATGTCCTGTCCACAGGTCTCCCTTAGACCCGCGGACGTACAGGGTACGTCAGCGGCGCCTAATCCCCCTCCCGCCCGATACTCACCTCCCTCTCTGGATCCCACGGCGATCTGGCAGGGAGGAAGCCTGCCCATGTGATTTACATGGGCAGGCGAGGATGATGACGTCGCCACGCTGCGTGGTGACATCATCAGCAGGCGTCCCCATGCAATTCAATGGAGGGGAGGGGGGGCTCCTTCGGAGCCCTCTATCTCCCCAACCATTGAAGCTAGGGAGATTCCGTTTGCACTGCTGGAGAGGGGAGAGTCTCCCCTTTTCAGCAGTGTATGGCATTAACCTTTTCGCTGCCGAATCGCGTTTCGGCACTAATTGGCGCCAAAACGCGATTCGAACCTGGAGGGGGGCTGACATCTTGGATGTCAGCCAAGCCTCCAGGTCCCCCCCCCACCCACTGACAACCTCACCATATGTGTGAGGATGTCAGTGGGCCAGTTAACCATCTAGCTGCCATGTAGAGATAAGGGGATCCTATGGATCCCTTTATCTCCCGATCCATGGCAGCTAGATGGTCATATTTGACATAATTTGAAAGGCCTGATTATGGCCTTTCCAATGATACCAAACATGACCAGGTTTGGTATTAAATTTTTTTTTTTTTTTTTTTTAAAAATTACAAAAAAAATTAAAAAAAATTAAATAAAATACCTTTTTTTTAAAAGTTTTTTTTGTCTGGGGGGGTTTAATTAAATAGGACCTAGGCTTTCATCTAAAAATAATTAGCACAAAATGGTCAGAATGAGCGCAGCGCATATAGGTGAACTGTCTCAGCAGTGAAGGGGTTAAAAAGCAAACGCATGTAAATATTGGGTATTTCTAGTCTCGGGACAAAATTTTGAACCTATTTAGCCGGGGTCTTTTTGGATGGTTGTAGATTTTGGGGATTAAATTACGAAAAAGTGTGTTTTTACCATTTTTTCATCATATTTCATTTTTTTTTATAGTAAATTATTCGATATGATGGAAATAATGGTATTTCTAGAAAGTCCATTTAATGGCAGGAAAAAGGGTGTATAATATGTGTGGGTTGAATAAACGAGTAAGAGGAAAATTTGACCTAAACCCTAACAGCGCAGAAACGTAGAAACAGCAGCGGTCACTAAAGGACGGATTTGTGTAAAACCGCCCGGTCACTAAGGCTAGGGTCAGACTAACGCATTTTTTGAGTTGTCCATGAAAAAGTGCGTTCGAACGAATGGACGTATTTTTTCACGGAATACGCGCTAGTGGTCATACGATGCGCATGTTCGTCCGTGATTTTGTACGGATCATCAATAAAACACTTTTTGTGTCTGGACGTTATGTAGGCCGGACATTAGCAGCGTCTGACCTCTCCTAATCATGCACACATGCCACTAGCGGACGCAGCGCACTCTGTACGTCAGTACTAGCAGTTTGACGTTCTCGAAAAAATGCGTTCGTTTGCTACTTGCGTTGTGGTCGTATGCTGCCATGTTGCCAATGCGTTCTTCGTATGCTGCCCGGCATTGGACGTCATTTGCTGCTAGCACGGCCACGATTAAGTGCGGCTAAACGCACGTTAATATTGCTCTCGTCTGACCCTAGCCTAAGGGGTTAATATCCTTTCTGACCACAGAAAATACCCTTGGGAGTTCTCTCCGCGACGGCTAAAGAGGGCCATCCTGGGTGAGTGGATTTCCCCCTCTCACATTCTTCATGTTTTACTCACTTTTTTATGTAAATTTTTCAATGTGATGGTCTTCCTTATAGAGAATAGTCTCTGTCCAAAGTTAACAGGCTCTTTGAATTATGGAAGACCTGTTATGTTTTGTTTTTTTTGAGAAAATATTTTACCAGGTAAATGTTATTCTCAATATTAGCTACTTGTAATGCTTATATCCCTTTTGCCAGCTGGAAGGCCAATATTGCTCTTATCCTCTGGCCTGGGTCCAGCAATCCACTTTCAGACAAGGTCCACGTCTCGTTTTATCACCCACCCCTTGCTGCATCCAGGCCCATGGAGATCCAGCCTGGTTTCCTCGCCTGGCCTAGGAATTCCATCTGCAGTCCATCAACTAGTCAGGCCTCCATAAAAAGTTGCATTAACCATTAAGCAATGCTTCTGCATTGATTGTTCATTGCGTGGAAGTCTCCCTTGGAGTGTGGACCTGTTCCTGGATACTTATTGTTCTTCAACTTTGTTTCCTATTTTGAAAGACCACCCATACTCGTGAGTTCCTGAATCAAATATCTGTTTGGTTATCCATGTACTGACCCCTGGCTTTGATTCAAGTTGACTCTTTTTGGACTTTCCTCATTTATTGGATTTCGCTTTATACTGGACTTTTGCTATGAACTTTGACAATTCTATGCTAGCCGCCTGCTACGACCTATATACTTTGTATTGACTACGCTATTTGCCAGCCGCTACCTACCCTATTGTTTCTGTTATTTACCCCTCTATTTATGCTTAGTTCTGCCTTCCCTGTATTCTGTATAGTTTATATATGTATGTTGTTTCTTTATATCTAGTTATTTCTTGTGTCTTTAGTTTTCCTTGTTGTTTTTCGGCTTATAGACTTCATTGATCCCCTCTTTAGCTTTGTATCCTTTTAGTTTCTCTTTGCCCTTCATCCTCTGCTTTTAGTAATCTGTGTCAGCGCCTTTCCTGTCCCGCCCCCATTCTCAGTTTACCTTTTTGTCTCGCCTGTTAGTTAGTTCCTTCCTGTTTCGCTCCTGTTTGGTTGGCCTTCTGTCTCACCCCTATTCTTAGTTATTCCTTTTCTGTTTCTATTCAGTCACTCCTTGTTAGTCGTGGCCAGCCACCTCCCCTATTCAGCTCTGTCTATTTGTGTATTTTGATCTTGTGTTTTCTATTACATTTATTGTTGCCCTGGAATCTGCCTGGCCTCTCCTCATTATCACCGCACACTGGACTCGCTCCTGCTCGCATCCACGCTTGACACTACTTAGGTTTAATAATGGCGAACTTTATCTGCTGTGACTTCAGCAGATTCAGGACAATATGTCCTTTGTGTTTGGGTGTAGAAAGACTCCTTTCCTAACAAGTAGAAAAAATGGAAAATAAAGCCCAGTAGACATGATTAATAAAATCGTTAAGCCAGAATTTAGGAGTGAAAACTGAAAGTTCCCTACATTATAGTGAAAGGGAGGAAATAGAACCAATATGAAAATAAAGGAATATTCCCAAATGATGTACTCCCTACCAGTTAAAAATGCTTTGCATTAAAAACATACTGCTTATTAGCAATATAGGCACAATTTCAATAGTGACTGTATTCTTTATGTATGTTGTCATTTGCATAGGGGTTTGTTCTCAAACAGCTGAAGTGTTCAAAGAATGGCTCTTAAGAGTTGCCATGAAGTACAATAAAAGCATTTAAGTGTCAGTAATTGCATTCACAAATGAAGCCAAGCTGAATGCGATTTATTTGAAAACTACCCTTGCCAAGTTGCGGAGCTAGATGGAATCATGCCCGCTACTCTCTCATGTTAAGGTTTTTCTGAAAGATGAGCTTCTAAACCAAACACCAACTCTGTCCAATGGGCGTTCAATTTTACATCAAGTCAGGAGGCTTCATATTTTGCATTCTCTTTTCTTTACTAATCAACAGCAGCAAAGGAAAGTTTACATAGCAACAGCAGTAACCAATAAACAACAAGTGAGTAGTCAGTCTTAGCCACGCCCTCTTTTCTTTGCTGCTGGCGACCAGGTGAGACGTTTTGCAAACTGCTCCTGGTTGTCAGGCTTAATAATGATTTAAATTTACTTTAGTTTACTTAATTTTGACATATTTACTTAGACTGTGTTTTGTGCACTGTTTTCCTTTATAGGTACCATCTCTGCTGCGCGGGCACTTTCCCGCCTGCAGGCCGCGCTCTCTGCGTTTTTTTGCGGGTGACCCGAGCTCGGGCCTTTTTCTTCCTCTGCTTCGGGTGACCATAGCTGTAGTTTCCTTTCATTTTTCCCGTTCTTTTTCGGGTTTTTTTTCTACGTTTTGCTCCCTGCGCGATTCCCTATGCCCCGCGCGTGCGCGGTCGTTTCACCTCAGTAGCGCGGCATCGCTACCGCGCTTGCGCACCCTGGCGGCCATTTTAGATTCCCTTTGCTTGTTTGCCGCCATTCACAGTGCGTCTCTGTGCCGGATAGTCGCAAACCAGGTGGCCGCTCGATTCCAATCAAACGCTCCATTACAATAGCTTCCGCTATCGCTGCAGGACCTCTGCTTACTCGGGTGAGCCCCGATTACCACTACTGGTGTATATCGCTATATACCCACGCGGCGACAGTTTGTTTGTCAGCGCACTATCGGGTGAGCCCCGATCATTACCCCATACAATTGTAAATAATTGCACTCAGCGTACCCTATTATACGCAAACGGGTGAGCCCCGTCTTCCTCCACACTATGGATCCTCCGCAGATCCCCCCAATTAACCAGGAGGAGCTTAAGGCCTGGCTACTTACAGCCATTTCGGAAACTCTCCCCTTAGCTCTGGCTGCGCTGCCTCCACTTCCCCAGCCAGAACCTCCGGTGCTTTCTAGGGCCCACTCTCCGGCCCGATCGGCCGACTCTCCCAGTCTGACCAATCTGAAGCAGCCGCACCATCGCGCAAAAGGCCCTGGAAGGGACAATCCGAGTCCGCGGGCAAGGGAAAGGGCCCCGCTAAAAAATCCTCACGTCCATCCCAGCATGAAGGGGACGACATATGCGATATTGAGGATTACCGGGCCGATTACCCGGACGAGGTTGAAGGAGAGTCCGCCGGTGATCTCCCGGCTACTCCTAGCTTAACGGGTGAGCCCCGTTCAGACGCCTTGGCGGTCATACCTCTCTCTGTTGCGCCTGCGCATCGCTCCCAGGTGTCCTCAGATACCCCAGCACCGCTTCTCGATGCTAGAGGGGTCCCATTTTTTGATCCGCGAACAACTACCCACCCCAGATCACCCGCTTGGATCCCCCCAGACCATATCGCAGAGTTTCTGCGCTTCTGGCTGCGTTGCCCCTTAGAAAAGGCAGATAGAGCGCGCTTGCGGGCCGAATGCCCTCGCCCAACACTCCCGGACAAAGTTTCCCTTACCCCGGAATTCGACGAGGACTTTGTCACATTCATGGGGAAGGCTGGCAGGGATCCCCGTCGGGGTTTGGAGCAGGGCCTCCGGGGAGCCCAGGACAAACTGCTGGACGTCTCCGGCCCCCTCTCCCTGATATTTGTCATGGCGGATGAGGCATTAAACAATGACACCCCGCTCGACCCGGCGCTAGTGCGCGAATGGGCACAACGCGCCCTCTGCCTCCTAGGGAATGCCAATGTGGGTCTCTCCTCTGAGCGTCGCAAGGCGGCACTATTTCGCTTCGATGCAAAACTCACCCCAATGTGCACCAAAGAGCTGGGTCCTGCGGCTAAGGGGTTGCTGTTTGGTGATCCCTTCTTAAAGGAATTGAATCGAAAGGTCAACGTGTACACTAACTTGCAGAAAATGCAATCCAATATGAAGCGGGTCTTCCATCCCACTACACGTTTTTCCTCCAGGGCTGGCGCACCAAGAGGTCGGGTCGCCAGCCGTTACCACTCCTCGTACAGACCTCGTCTGCAAACACCGACCCAGGGCACGGACGTGCAATACCGCCCCAGCCCCATCTTGGCACGGGGAGTCCCCATCGGCCGTGGCTTCGGCAGACCTAGGCGCCGCTATTCCGCGGGTAAGTACTCCCCCGCTCCCGCTTCCACACATACCGGTCGCGGGTCGATTGCGCTTTTTCCTCTCCAAATGGCGCGAGCTCACATCCGACTCGTGGATTCTGCGAACGGTGACTGGTTTTTCAATAGATTTCTCCCGGGTCCCCGTCCAGTCTGCTTTCCCGCCGCTGGCCCGTTACTCCTTACAGGAGACTGCACTCATAGACAGGGAGCTTCGCGCGCTGCAATTGAAAGGAGCAATCCTTCCCGCTTCAGATCCCCCGCGCTTCGTCAGCAACATATTCCTGGTCCACAAGAAATCCGGGGACCTTCGGCCAGTCATAAATTTAAAAGCTCTCAACACATTCGTGTCCTACCGCCACTTCAAAATGGAGGGCATACACCTTCTCAGGGATCTCCTCCGAGACGGCGACTGGTTCACAAGACTGGACCTCACGGACGCCTATCTCACGGTTCCGGTCGCTCACGCCCACCGACCATACCTTCAGTTCCTCTGGCACCGCAATCTGTGGCACTTCACCTGTCTACCTTTCGGCCTCAGCTCCGCCCCATGGTGTTTCACGAAGCTCCTCAAACCGGTTATGGCGTCCATACGGGCTCAGGGCATCAGGACGATTATTTATCTGGACGATATCCTGATACTAGCTCAAGACCCGGACCAATCCGTCCGACACACGACCTTGGTGACGACCCTCCTACAGGAACTGGGTTTCCTCATCAACAGGGACAAGTCAGCACTATGTCCGGCCCAGACTATCACCTTCCTCGGATTCGACATAGACTCCACTTCCTGCCAACTTCGCCTCCCTCCACAAAAGCTTCGGGCCATCAAAAAGGCCTTACGGGGAGTCCTTTCAGCGGAGACCATCTGCCTTCGAGATCTGGCAAGGGTGGTAGGCCTACTCTCCTCATCCATTCAGGCCATTTTCCCCGGCCCGCTACACTACCGGGCGATGCAGCGCTTAAAGGCCGAGTACCTTCGTCTCAACCCCTCCTACGACCAGCTGGTTCCCATCTCTCCAGAGGCCAGAGTGGAGATCCTTTGGTGGTTACGCCATATGGAGGCATGGAACGGGCGAGCCATCTTCGGCTCCCTGCCGGACTTCGTGCTGGAATCAGACGCCAGCCAATCGGGCTGGGGAGCGACCTGTGGCTCCACATCCACGGGCGGCGCGTGGACGCCGGAGGAACGACGTCTCCATATCAATTGCTTGGAACTCATCGCCGGCTCCTTCGCCGTCCGCAGCTTTACCCAGCACCTTGGGGACTGCACTCTCCTCCTTCGAATGGACAACATTTCGGCGGTCCAATATGTCAACCGGCTGGGAGGCTCCCGATCCAAACTCCTGTCGGACCTTACGCTGTCCCTCTTCGACTACTGCCTGGAACGGAACATCTCCCTAAAGGCAGAATACCTACCGGGTACCTCCAACTTTGTGGCGGATTGGTTCTCTCGGCATTGGAGGGACTCCAGCGATTGGAAATTGGATGTTCCGACGTTCCGACTGTCTCAGCGAAGGGGACCCCTCCACCTCGATCTCTTCGCCTCTCGCTTGAATCATCAAACGCCGGCCTACTTCAGCTGGCTCCCGGATCCCCAGGCGACGGCGGTGGACGCTTTCCTACAGCCCTGGCCGCCGTCGGGGGCCTACGCCTTCCCACCATTCCAGATGATCACGCGTACGATCCAGGAAGTCCGCAGACGAGGGATTCGACTTCTCCTGCTCACGCCACTATGGCACGCTCAGCCCTGGTTCCCTCTGGCACTGGAACTTTCGTGCCTTCCTCCGCTTCTGCTTCCATCATTCCATTCCATTCTGACGGATCCTCAAGGCAATCCACACCCGTTGGTCCTGGAGGGCAACCTACCGCTGGTGGCTTGGACGATTTCAGGGGACTCTGCATGCTGCCAGGTCTATCGGAAGCAGCTCGATCTCTGCTGTGGGAGTCCTGGGCTCCAGGCACACGTAAAAGCTATCGATACGCCTGGAGGGCTTGGGGTAGTTGGTGTGTGCGACAAGAGGCTGATCCTGTTACAGCACCTTTAGCTCTAGTCCTGAATTTCCTGGCGGACCTGTCATCTTCTGGCAAATCGTATCGTACTATTAATCTATTCCGCTCGGCCATTTCGGCAGCTCACGTTCCCCTGGGTGGTGTTTCTGTGGGTCGAGACCCTTCGGTATGTCGTCTCCTCCGAGGCATTCGACTTGCGCGCCCGCCGGCCCCTAAGTACGCTGGGTTTTGGGATGTGTCGCTTATGTTAGACTTCCTGCGCAGCTGGCCGGACAACGATTCGCTTTCCCTGCGTCAGCTCTCGGCCAAACTGACGGTCCTTTTGTGTCTGGTGTCCATTCGGCGCGTCTCCGACGTTAGGGCTTTCGATGCGCACGCTGTGGTTTTCTCTCCAGAGGGTGTCGTCTTCACACTAACCAGGCGCACTAAAACGCTTTCCTCTGCGGTTTTCTACCCTTACTTCCCTTCAGACCCCCTGCTGTGTGTGGCTCGTTGTGTCCGTACTTACCTCTCCCGTTTACGCCCCTTGCGCTTCTCTCCTACTGGCCAACTCTTGGTCTCTTATGTATCTCCTTTTAAGCCTGTCTCTCCGCCTACTCTCTCCAGGTGGGTTCGCTGGCTTCTGTCCTTGGCAGGCGTTGCGCCCCACTTTGGTGCTCACTCCGTGCGCGGCGCGGCGGCTTCCTCTGCGGCGGACGCCGGAGGTTCTCTGACCGATATACTTGCGGCAGCTGACTGGTCTAGGGCGGTTACCTTCCGTACTTTCTATTTTCGTCCTCGTTCCCATGCTTCTGGGGCTTTAGTGCAGCTTTAAAACTGCAAAATATGAAGCCTCCTGACTTGATGTAAAATTGTGGATTATTCCAGCCTATGGTGTTAGAATAATCTTAATTTTAATAAAGACAGGAGGCGAATATTTTTCCCGCCCGCCCGTACCCGGGTTCTTCGCATTGTTCTGGTTTCGGCATGTTCAAAAAAAAAACTAAATAAATAAATAAAATAATTGAATAATCAAACATTGCTTTGTACATCATTTGTCTAACCTTCTTCTTTCCCCTGAGTAGGGTTCGTATTTATGCATATTTAGTTAGCCTAGCCTAGGGCTATTCTCTCATTTGTTAAATTGTTGATGATGCTTAGCTTCGGCGAGTCAGTTAGGTCACTGTTGCTTGGCACACCTCCACCGCATGGTACTTTCACGTATCCTCTGTTTTCCTCCTTAGTTTGAGTTCTTTCTTCGGTCCCGTTGGACGTTTATCCTTTCGGACGCATCTCGGCTTCCTCTTCTACTGTTCCGGGTCTTGTCCTGCTTCTGGGATCACTGGTTTCCTCTTCTCCTGTTCCGGTTTTTGTCCTACTTCTGGGATCACTGGATTTCCACGTCACTGCTCTCCTGATCACTCCGCATCCACGAAAAGAGGGCGTGGCTAAGACTGACTACTCACTTGTTGTTTATTGGTTACTGCTGTTGCTATGTAAACTTTCCTTTGCTGCTGTTGATTAGTAAAGAAAAGAGAATGCAAAATATTCACCTCCTGTCTTTATTAAAATTAAGATTATTCTAACACCATAGGCTGGAATAATCCACAATTAAATGACATACAGATATGTACTAGAAGTAGTGAGTGTGTGGAGGACTTTATCTCCTGAGACTACAAGTTGACCAGAGTGTTGCTTTGTTGACATGTAAAATTAATAAGTGTTTGAAATCAGTAATACGACCAATCCAACCAATAATTTGAGGCCATATTGACCAAACACTTAACAGCAAGGCTTCAGAGAAGATGTGTAAATGAACAATCTTTTATGGAATGTGAACATAGATGTATTTGAAAAATGATATCAGTTTGGTTTTAGATTTTAAAGTGACAGAGTTTTATTTTTATTTTCTTGAACACCATTTTGTTTTCATAATGTCTATGTACAGACCTAAACGATGGTGGCTTATGTGATTTATAATTCTATAAAAGGTAACAGTTTGTATTGTGTTTATACAGGAGCAGCAGGAGTTTTTAAATGCATAACTTATAAAAACACTGTCACGGTTATTCAGAGAGAGAGGTGAAAACCAGGAGAATGGCTGGAGAAGTGAATATTCTAGGTCAAAATAGCCGATTTGGAAAGGGAGATCAAGGGGAAGATTTTTCTGGTTTGGCTATTTTGACTTATAATTTTCACTTCTCCAGTCATTCTCCTGGTTTTCACCTCTGTCTGAATAACCCTGTGTATGAATAAAGGAATCTGATCAGGGAAGATGCAAGAATTGTGTGTTGTATCTCATTCTCAGCCCTACATGTCTGAGGAATTGATCTAAGAGACATATTTGACCATCAAGTGTCTGTAAAAATATAGAAACCAAGATCTTGTTTTATACTCCTACATAGAAATCTACAGCTGTTCGTTTTGCAGATCCATAACACTCCGTAGTTATGTTTGTTATGTCCTATTTTGATTACTGCCCCAGGTAGAAAGCTAATATCGTACGGATAGGAAGATATTTTGTGCAAGGCGGCAGAACAAGTGTATCTGCCTATACACGTAAAGTGCAAATAAGGTAATGTCATTTTGAAGGCACGTTCTGTTTCTGCCATGTTACCATCACAATGTAGACTTCATTTTATGGGGATATAGACAAAGAAAAAAAGGCACAAAGACCATTATGTACGGGAAAGCTATACACTCGAGTATGTCAATGGATAATTGGATTTGTAAGCACATATTGCACAACTTACAAAATATGCAAAACAATGCCAGTAATAGAACTTCTATGCATAGTTACAGAGGTCCAGCCTGGCAGAAATGCTTGGGAACTCTGTTCCCCCACTATTCGTCCATTGGGAATGGAGTCCCTATTTGCCACACATTCTGTGAAGCTTTTATTTAAAAATCCATAACTGGTTACTAGATGCAACCATCCTGTCCAAATTAAGGGCTCTATTCCATAGTTGGTGCTAACTTATCTAGAGCTGTTGTAAACTTACCAGAGCCAGGGCCCGATTAATATAGTGGCTATTGGAGCAGCAGCTCCAGGCCCAGGCCCTGTAATAGGACCAGAGAAAGGATAACTATGGGGGTTATTCAAAGAGATCCGAATTGTGGTCGAAAGGTAACCGAACAGTGAAATTCAGCGTACAGTTACTTTTCCTATTCAGCTATTCAGAGAGTAGGCAGTTTGCCAAATCTTGGCGAATTGCCTGCACATAAGGTGCCTGTACGAGGGCAGTGAAATCCCCATAGAGAAGCAATGCTTCGTCTATTCAGAGAACACCAAACAGCACGGAAAAGTTGTCAAAATGCCCTTCTATTCGGTGGTTTCATTCGGCATTATTATTCAGACGACTTTCATAGGCTTCAATGTTAAAAATATTCCCGTTTTAATTCAATATCCAATAAACCGTTTATTATTATATTCTGCAGTAAAAAGTCTATTTTTTTTTAGGATCATTTAGGCATTTTTTTGGCAAATGTTTTTCCATTTTTTTTTTCTAAATCGTTTTTTCTTTTTTCTGTAACAGCCCTTTTTATTATCATTCATTGGATCTTAGATGTAAATTCCAGACATTTTTTTCAGTAGTTTCTTTGCAAACAGCATTTTCAAATTTCAAACTTTCAAGCGTACTGGTTTTTTTTTTCTCAACTTGTTCGTCTGCGTGTCGTGTTTTTCCGGCGTCTGCTCTGCGCTGTGATCAGCAGCTAGTCGGATTTCTCTGGCGTGTTCGGCGGGGTTAATCCAGCTGTTTTCTGCAGGTTTCGGTGAATGTTTTGCGGGTTTGCAGCGAGTGTTCTGTGGATTTGCGGCGGGTTTTTCCTGTACTACGAGGTCCCTGTGGTGCTTGCTGAATACACCGCAGGGTCGGCGAACTAGTAAGTGCAGGGAACGAAAAGTCACCTAACGTGAGGTGACTTTTCGGATCTCTTTGAATAACCCTGTGTGCCTGCATTGATGGGCCTTTGGACCCCTGTATCTCCAACTCAAAAGCAGTTACAGGGTCATGTGAGGTATAACTGGAAAGAGCATGACCTTTCCAATGATCTCAAACATGACCAGGTTTTATATAAAAAATTTAAATATAATAACAAATTTCTTTATTTTTTTCTTTTTCCTTCCAACACAGCAATATTGTTCACTTTTCAATTACAAAGTGAACAATGATGCTGCACCAAATATCCATATAATTTCTTATGTCATCAACAAGTGTGGAGGTGATGGCACACCTGGAGGTGATGCATTGTTCCATCAAAAACCTAAAACGCTGCACTGCAGCAAGGAGCACTGGGGGGGGGGCTTAGGAACCCTGCGTCTCAAATCTTTACACCGCACAAAGGTCAAGTGATGCGTCATTGGACAGGTCAGAGTCTGACCTTTGTATTGATACCAAACCTCACCATGTTAAATCTAAAAGGAGAAATAAAACAAAATATTTTTTTTATTTTTAGTTCCAAAGCAATGGCATTGTCCATTTGTCATGTATAAAATGAGCAATACCACTGCTATTAGCCTAGGGTCAGACTAATGCATTTTTCACGTCTACCGTCAAAATGTGCGTCCGAATGCATGGACTCACATTTTGATGGAATACGCGATAGCGGTCATATGGTGCACAATTACGGCCGTGATTTTTGACGGAGCTATAAAAAACAAATGGACGTGATGTTGGCCAACATGTGCAGCGCCTGACATCTCCTAATCATGCACACACGCCGTTATGCCAACGCATCGCACTCTGTGGGTCAGTACTAGCAGTTGGATGTTATTGAAAAAATGTGTTCGTTTGCCACTTGCGTTGCGCGGCCGAACTTTCATGCGGCCGTACTTTATGTTGGCCGTCATTGGACGTCATTTGCTGCTACCACGGCCGTAATAAAGTGCGGTTAAACACACGTTCACACTGCGTTCTTCTGACCCCAGCCTTACTCATCTTCTCATTTCCCACGCTGGGAACAAGTTCAGTATTTTATACGTAGTCATACTATTGATAAAACCCCATCCTCCAAAACACAAGCGAAAATTATCATTTTTTTTTCATATCATTTTCAGTTTTGGTCAACCCTTTCGCTGCTGTGCCATTTCACCTCTGTGTGCTAAGCTAATTTTTGCCGTTGTTGCTCATCATGTTTAAATGCGATTTGAAGTCTTTTATTATATGTATACGTCATACTCTGCCAGAATGCTATGACAAAGTAAAAAAAATGTGAATTTCCAATCATCTACAGTGTGTAAAATTATTTTTTTCACATTTTATCATCCAAGCCTTTGCGGTTATTTATTCTATGGGGTATGTTTGCTAAAAAAAAGTAGAACTGGGAACCCGTTACTTTTATTTTTCTGAGAAATTACGTGATTTTAGCTAAAAAAAACAACATAGAATAAATAGTTATTGCAGCATCATTGTTCACAATATAACTGAAATGTGAACATTAATGCTGCATGAATAAAAAGACAGGATTTTTTTATCATTTTTTTATTTACTTGTAACATGGTCATGTTTGGTATCATTGGAAAGGCCATGCTCTGTCCTTACCAATGATATCAAACATTAGCCCTAGCTGCCACAGTGATGTCATTGCAACCATGCGTGGTGATGTCAGTGGGTGGGAGAGATCTCGGAGGCTTGGCCGACATCCGAGAAGCCAGCCACCTCCAGGAGTGGACCGCGATCCGGCTCCGAATTGCGAACCAGTCCCTAAGTGTTTAAAGTCAGGCACCGTCAGGAAGGGCAGACTGTCCTTCCAAGTGATGCCTGCCTTTGGCCTGTGGCTCTTACCGATGGGTAGGGAGAGAGGTCCAAAAGGACCTACCCCCCCTCCCCTTCAGGCACTTTCCAGTTTCCACTTCAACTTTACTTTAACAATAATGCCCCACAGAATATATAAGGTTTGGATGATAAAAGGTGAAAAAAACTTTTTTACATGCTGTAAATGATTGAAATCTGAAAGGAAATTTCCTCACACAGTATCTGCCTGGCACCCGTATATGCACTATTAAATAACCTAAAATAGGTTTTCATTTCACTAAATTAAAAAAAAAAAAAGCCTTAAAAAAGATCGTAATACGGCCCTGACCATTATAGTATATGGATATGTTAAATTTACAACAGCTCTGGTTAACACCAACTTTGAAATATTGCCCTAAATTTTTAGTTTAGCAGGTAATTTAAAACATACAATAATTGTATGCTGGCATTGGGTGAGCACTCTAAATATTTTGTATAAATGTACATTGTTTATGTCATGCCTGTATACCTTGATAAAGGCCCACCGGGGCCGAAACGTCGGTCAATGGACAGGTATTTTACTGGATACCAATAAAGTTTTTTTCTTTTATTAAATCCTGATGTGCTGCCCAATCTGATTATGGTAAAACATACAATACATATGCAAGTAGAGCTAAAGCAAAAGTAATAATGCTGGATTATGTGATACATTATTTCTCACTTTGTTTCAAAAAGAGTTTCATCCCTACAAAGAAACCCTACCCCAGTTTGACTTTCTGTGGAGACCATTAGTGATTAGCGTCATAGCGTGCCCTTCTCACACACACTATACACTACTGAAACCTGTGTAGTTCAGTCCTTACAGCTGCTTCTATTTGAATGGAAGTTGGTAGGATGGAGGACTGTGTAAAAGAATACATTACAGGGGATTTATTGTAAAGGTTGCAAATAGGGTTGCACCGATACCGATACTAGTATCGATATCGGTGCCGATACCGGGTACTGCAGGAGTACTTGGTACTCGTGCAGTACCCCCGATATTTTTTTCCGATACCGGAAGCCGGCATTGAGCCGGCTTGCCGGTATCCGAGGGGCTGCGGTGGCTGTCCGAATGCTCTATCGGCATTCGGACAGGCCCTGCAGCTGGTCATCTAACTTTGTTTAATACTTACCTTCCTGGGCGACGCCGGGAAAGTCTTCGCGCGCGCGCGCTCCTTGGAAGGACCCCAGCCGCGACCACGTGGGACCATGTGATCGCGGCTGGGGTCCTTCCAACGAGCGCACGCGCGGAAACTTTCCTGGCGTCGCTGAAGGAAGGTGAGTATTAAACAAAGTGAGCAGCTGCAGGGCCTGTCCGAATGCAGATAGAGCATTCAGACAGGCCCTGCAGCTGCTCTCCGGTCATACTTACCTTCCTTCAGCGACGCCGGGAAAGTTCCCGCGCGCGCGCTCGTTGGAAGGACCCCAGCCGCGATCACATGGTCCCACGTGGTCGCGGCTGGGGTCCTTCCAAGGAGCGCGCGCGCGAAGACTTTACCGGCGGCGCTGAAGGAAGGTAAGTATGAGCGGAGAGTGCGGGGGCATATCCATGAGCAGGGGGGGGGCATATCCATGAGCAGGGGGGCATATCCATGAGCAGGGGGGCATATCCATGAGCAGGGGGGCATATCCATGAGCAAGGGGGGCATATCCATGAGCAAGGGGGGCATATCCATGAGCAAGGGGGGCATATCCATGAGCAGGGGGGCATATCCATGAGCAAGGGGGCATATCCATGAGCAAGGGGGGCATATCCATGAGCAGGGGGGCATATCCATGAGCAGGGGGGCAATTATCCATGAGCTGGGGGGCAATTATCCATGAGCTGGGGGGCAATTATCCATGAGCTGGGGTCAGGATATCCATGAGCTGGGGCAATATCCATGAGCTGGGGCAAATCCATGAGACCTGGGGGCTTTATAGGAGGTCTGTTCTTATTGGAAAGCGTCACATGACATAAAATAAAAGTATCGGTAATTGGTATCGGTGAGTACTTGAACAAAAGTATCTGTACTCGTACTCGGTCTTAAAAAAGTGGTATCGGTGCATCCCTAGTTGCAAATATACTTGACAAATATGACAAATAAGCTTTTCCAGGAATTTTTAACAAATTTTCTGACGTACCTGAAACAAATGTATTTATACAACATTAAACATTTTAAATATGTAGTATTAGAAATGTATGATATAGAAACTTACAAGTATGAATATACAATAAAATAGTGTAAATTTACATTGTTCCAATTTATATGTATCCCTCGCCACAGTCCAGCAGCTCAGGAACGCCATCATGCTGGACCGCTCTATCATTAGGATAGGAACGTGAACGTTTTATTTCACTGCATTGCAGCAAACAATACTTAATACCCCATGGGACCATTTCATTAATGAAATCTATGTGAAACGAACTAAAGCTAATGCTGTCAGAGTGTTAGAAGTGTATGATTTGTAAGACAACAGTGGAAAACACTAGGTTTAGAACTAGGAGTTCTAGCTTGGCATACAAGTATATACAGTATCCCAGAAACTCTGTTATACCAAACAATACACAATTTTTTGATTATTTTATGTAACATTTTCTGCATGGCTCGACAATCCTCATACATACAAATATATGTTTTATTACAACTGGCAGTTTTTTCATGCAAATATACATACATATATATATATATATATATATATATACACACATACAGTTGCAGTCTATTTCCTGCTGATGAGGGTATAATAAGCCCGAAACTGCTGTACAGGAGTGGCTGTGACTGGTTGGATAACCTGACCTTTGCAAAAAAAAAAAAAAAACATCTAATATGGCATGGCACTGGCAGGGAGGGTTCTGTGTTAATACAGACTCTAGATGCAAAAAAAGTGAGAAGTTGGGGACTTCATTTGCATGTCCTACCCAAAGGTCTTTGCTGCATATGCGGAATGTAACACATGAGCTCTGTAAGCAGTTCTCTGAATTGCTCGGATGTGTAAAATGTTTTCTGCAACTATAAACTTTATCATCATTTGCAGTGTGGAGGCTTTTGATATCACTTTTTTGCCCTCCACCACAACTTAAATGTAAATATATATATATATATTAGAGAGAGAGTTGTTATATATACAGTATATAGAGAGAATGTTGCGCAAAGTAGAAATAACCTAAAATTATATATATATATATATATACACACACATTGACACTAGGTACAGCACTCTCCCAAAATATGCTTCACATGCCTGGTGCAAATACGCTCAAAAAAGATACAAGATTGCACGAAGGAGGGACACTCTGGGACTTTAAATAAAGTTTTATTTCAACAAAAGAATACATAAGGCTAGGGTCAGACTAACGCATTTTTCACGTTGTCCGTGAAAATGTGCGTTCGAAGAATGGACGTATTTTTTCACGGAATACGCAATAGCGGTCATACTATGCGCAGTTTCATCCGTGATTTTGTACGGATCATCAATAAAACACTTCTTGCATCTGGACGTTATGTTGGCCGGACATTAGCAGCGTCTGACATCTCCTAATCACGCACACACACCGCTAGCGGGCGCAGCGCACTCTGTACGTCAGTACTAGTGGTTTAACGTTCTCGAAAAAATGCGTTCATTTTCCACTTGCGTTGCGCAGCCGGACTTTTGTGCGACCGTACTTCGTATATTGGCCGTCATTGCCCGGCATCTGCTGCTAGTGCGGCCGTGATTAAGTGCGCCAGAACGCGCGTTCGCACTGCCTCAGTCTGACCCTAGCCTAAGATCCGACGTTTCGACTCAAGAGGAGCCAAAACGTCAGATCTTATGTATTCTTTTGTTTAAATAAAGTTTATTATTTTATTTCAAGTCCCAGAGTGCCTCCCCTTCGTGATATGTATATATATATATCACCTCCTGATAGAATAGAAATAAACAAACACATGGACATTTTTACTGCTACTGTATTGTTAATTATTGCATAAGTGTGTGTATTTAACTTGTAATAGTAAATATGCATTTAGACAGATATCTTGGAGGAGACAGATGGAAGGAAAGATCTTATGATGGAATTATAATGTTTGCAGAAAACATGTAAAATGTCCAATGAAGTCAGGGGTTTTTGCCCACGTATATTTTTATCAAACGAAAAATAGTCAAGATAAAATTGACTTTATGCAAAATGCAGTCACCCCCCCCCCCAACAAAAAGTAAATAGTTAAAAAATCCAGAATACCTTTTCCCTTCCAGTGAGCCTGGGATGCAAAACCAATATGCCCTCCATACTTTCGGTTGAATTCTGCCATAAGAGCTTTATAAGGATTCCGAATTAGTAAAATTGCTGAATCGAAAGCTTCGATTTCCTTCCGTCCACTTTCATGGGTCTTGATGCAAACTGTCCGTCCATTTCTCCAGTGGTCTCTTTCACCCTTAAAACCTTATGGCACAAAGGAAAAGCAGTATGTTGTGAATATAAATTATACCCTTAACAGTCATGTCTTTAACCAGTTATGATAGTATGCAGACAATGAGGGTTACTCCAGAACTATGGTAGTTTACTACTATGGCACATATCCTTGATACAACAATGATAAACTTCAGGGTTTCCCAAAAGACAAATTCAAACAGTAACGGGAGGAAAATAGGCTTTGAAACCTCTGCTTCTGTTTAAACTTCCCTATCAGGATTGCCAAAGGTTATTGCCATCATATGCAACAACTGTACTCTATGGTGGTTATGAATAGCTCCGTATGCTTTAACTCTTATAAAATGCAACAGAAGTTCATTTTTTCTGCTTGGTGACCACGGTTCAACACTCTCATCATTCGCAAGATTTCTCTGCTTCTGATCGGGATGGGACTAGCCTCTACACATCTTTCCTCATTTTTAACAGCCATTCACGTTTTATCCACGCATTACTAAAAGGCATCCGTTACCACTATAGCCATGTTGAATTCCACTTGATATGTATTGGATAGACAACATTTGTTTTGCATCCATGATCTAGCAAAGATGATCAGGTAAAGTACCAGGTGTCATTTTTGGTTTACTCCAATTAGCGCATTAACAATAGTTTGTGTTAAATTGGCAGGAATACAAAAAATGATCAACAAATTATGTTGGCAGTATTGGTGAACATCAACAGATTCTATGTTTTCTTGGCGTCCACAGTCTGCCGGAGCACTGTTAATATATTGGGCTGTCATTGTGACATTTTAAGGATATTAGAATTATTAGACGCGTGCGATTCAATTTGGACCTACACTGTATTTGAAAAGGGCCCGAAATATCGTCAATTCTGATTGATCCGAATTGACGAAACAAATAAAAAAAATTCAATTAATTGGAATTTTTAAAGATTATAAATGACCATTTCTGAATATAATTGGAAAAAATTGGAATATTAACCCCTTAGTGACCGGGCGGTTTTACACAAATCCGTCCTTTAGTGACCGCTGCTGTTTTTACGTTTCTGCGCTGTTAGTGTTTAGGACAAATTTTCCTCTTACTCGTTTATGCAACCTACACATATTTTACACTGTTTTTCTCGTCATTAAATGGACTTTATAAAGATACCATTTTTTTCATCATTTCATATAATTTACTATAAAAAACATTGTGAAATATGACAAAAAAAATTGAAAAAACACCACTTTTTCGAACTTTGACCCCCAAAATTTCTTATGTATCAACAACCGTCAAAATTTTTTAATTCCTTAGTAGTTTCTAAATTTAGTTCTGAGTTTAGCAATACCCAATGTTTACATATTCCTCACTTTTTTCCTTATTTTATGCAACAATAAGTGCAAGTAGCACTTTGCCATTTGCAAAGAGTTTATTTTCAAAACTAGTGCTAGTGACATTGTAACACTGATATCTGTCACTAATTCCTGAATAACCCTCCACATATACATATTTTTTTAAAGTAAACAAATCAAGGTATTAAAATTGGGGTATTTTGACTCTTTCCATGCAAACCATTTTACCACAAATCTATGCCAAAGTTTGAGAAAAAAAAAAGTTTTGGTGATTTTTTTTTTTTGAACACAATTTAAGAATACATGTACTGTGAACTTTAAGGTTTACTGCCAAAAAGCACCCCAAAATATGTTCAGCAACATCTTCTGAGTAAATTGATACCACCCATGTATAGGTATGTCAGGTCATTTGGGGGCTAATAGGCCTTATTTGGGGGGTGCGCATTTCAGTTTTCCAACTTGGAATTTTCACATTTCGTCATCATGCACCCATGTCCTATTTGGGACATTTTTGAAGCCGGCCAAAGTAATTTACCCCCATCAAACCATATATTTTTAGAAAGGGCACACCCTAGGGTGCTTCAAAGAGTTGTATTTTAACACTTTCCATGCACTAGCTCTATGTCAAACTTTCAGGTAGTCACTTTTATGTTATTTTTTCACACACATTGAACTTTAGGCATGAATTGTCAAATCCAGTTATGGGTTACTGCCAAAAAACACCCCAAAATATGTTCAGCAACATCTTCTGAGTAAATTGATACCACCCATATATAGATTTGTTCTGTTGTTTTTGGGGTGCTACGCCAATCTTTTGACATGTGCTTGTCAATTTTCTAATTTGACATACAGTATCTTCTTTGCTTATCTTCTTTTTAGGGGCCTTTTCACATACCCCAATTTTATTAACGTGCATATATTTGGTAAGCTAACACCCCAAAGTATTGTAAATGGAGTGTTTTTATGCCATGGATGCAACCGTTTGCTCCAAACAAATTGGATACGGTTTGGTGGTCATTTTTCATTTTCACACCCACATCAGTTTTGGACTGTGATTTAGGAGACACTGTTGTTTGTTAGTGCATGAAAACTCTCCAGGTTGTTTTCTGCAAGTCTCCTGAGTACACCCATGCCCCCCATGCATAGGTTTGCCAGGATTTTGGGAAGGTTCAAATACAATTTTTATGACTTTGTCATTGGAGTTGAAATTGAGATTATTTCTTCAGCTAGGCCTAGCTTTGGTTTTGGGTCTACCGCATACCCCAGTTTGAATTATTGCCAGAAAATTGTTTATATTTGTTATGTTGACACCCCAAGGTATTGCATATGGAGTGCTTTGATGCCATGGATGCAACGGTTTTAGCCCAAAACATTTGAGAAGGTGTGTGGCGGTAATGTTTCAATTTTCAGATTTTTACGCCCACATTAGATTTGGACTGTGATTTAGGAGACACTGTTGTTTGTTACTGCATGAAAACTCTCCAGGTTGTTTTCTGCAAGGTCTCCTGAGTACACCCATGCCCCCCATGCATAGGTGTGCAAAGATTTTGGAAAAATACAGCACCAATTGTAGAACATAAAAATGTACGAATAAAATGTAAGAGTCTGGTGCAGTAAAAGAAAAAAAAAACTAAACTGAACTAACTAACTGGAGTGTGAGAAAAAATAGAAAGGAAAAAAAAAAAATCACAGATCACGCACAGTGTGATATAGCTTGAAACAGTCCCCAAGACACAGACCGGGTTGTCCAGGGCATTCTGGGCAGTAAAAGATTGTGTCTCTCCTCTGTCCCCTCTTGAAACACACCCTGCATCTTTTTTGGGGTTTCTGTTTGCCCAGAGTAGGGGGGATTTTATAAATAAAATGTGTAGCCCCAACTCTGTCCCCCATCACCGCCCGGGGAGCATGTGCATCCTGGTACAAAAACCCCGAAATGACCTGGAGCTGAAACTGTAAAAAGGACAGCGTCACTCCGGGGTTTGCCTTTTTGCAGAGCAAAAAGGCATTGTGGGTTGCAATTTGCATCAGGTAAATTGCAACCTTTTTGTACCAGGCCCTTGACTTCCGCACAATCTGGTAGGGCTGGAGCAGCTGATCTGCCAGATCAACCCCACCCATATGCCGGTTATAGTCTTTGATGCACACTGGCTTCCTGATGCGCTCAGCTCTGCCACGTACAGAGACCTCCACAGACCTCTCAGTGTGGATGGTGGATAGAAGGTATACATCCTTCTTGTCTCTGTACTTGACCGCCAACAGCTCCTCTTGGCGCAGAGCTGAGGTCTCCCCCCTTTTTAGCCGGGTGCGGACAAGCTGTGCTGGGAAACCTACGCGGTTCTTGCGAACAGTACCGCATGCTGCTGTATCAAAACAATACAGCAGCTTGAACAAAGGGACACTCGTATAAAAATTATCAAGATACAAGTGGTACCCTTTGTTCATCAGGGGAAAAAGTAGGTCCCACACAATCTTGCCACTGGTTCCCATGTGTTCTGGGCAACCTGGAGGGTCAAGGCTACTATCCTTTCCCTCGTACACCCGGAAGGCCTGAGTATACCCACTCTCGCTGTCACAGAGCTTATACACCTTCACTCCATACCTGGAGCGTTTGGAAGGAATATACTGCTTGAATCCCAGCCTTCCCTTGTATTTCATTAGGGATTCATCCACGCAGATATTCCTTCCAGGTGTATAAGCCTCTGCAAACCTGGCGGCGAAGTGGGTAATCAGGGGCGGATTTTATACAGCCTGTCAAACTGGGGATGCTCTCTAGGAGGGCACAGGCTGTTGTCACTGAAGTGCATGAAACGCAAAATGTTTTCATACCTTCTACGTGACATTGATTGGGGGTAAATGGGGGTAGAGCAGATGGGGCTACTGCTCCAGTAGGAGCGAATTGAGGGCTTCTTTATGATGCCCATCAGCATAGTAAGTGCCCAGAATCTCAGAAATTCTGGCACATCTAGCGGGGTCCATTGCTGCCTTGCCAAGTAGGAGTCTGGCTTCGCAGCACAATGCTGATGGGCATACAGATTTGATTGGGCCACGATGTGGCCCAACAAATCATCCCCCATAAACACCTGCAAAAACTGTGTGGCGGTAAATCCTGCAACATCAATATTGATGCCAGGATTTGCCGTGAAAGGAGGGATATCTGGCCTCTGGCGATGAGGCACTACCCACTCCTCAGCTGGAGCTGTGCGTCTCCTGCTGGCAGGTGGTGACCCAGGATCTGCATCAGAAACATCACTAGATACATCAGCCAGCGTAGATGATGTATCTAGCGACGTCTCTGAGCAGTTAGCGGGGTCGAAATCAGGGTCTGAGTCTGACGCAGATGCCTCAGATTCTGACGCCAGGATGGCATATGCCTCCTCGACGCTGTACACCCTCTCAGACATTATATATAATAGATTATATATATAATTATAAAATTTTATAAACGGATTATTGGTTCTTAGAAGAACCGTTGGGTTTCACAAGAAAATACAAATAAACACCTAAATCTCTCTAAATCACTCTAAACTTGCCTCAATTCTTCTAAATCTCCCTAAATTCTCTCTAAATCTGCCTCAATTTTTCTAATCTCACTAAATCTACCTAAAATCTCTAACCTGTCAAATCTGATCTCTCTTTCTCGCTCACCAAAACACAAGTGAGGAGAGGGAGGGAGAATCACAGAGGTCAGAGCCAATATTTACAAAATATTGACCTGACCTGACAAATTAGAAATTTTATTTTGACTTTTTCTAACTTCTGATTGGATGTTGCTAGCCTGCCTCTCTGATGAGGCAGGCTAGGAACATCCCACTCAGCCCCAAGATGACCCTGCCCTTAGAAGGGCAGCACCATCTTGGCTGTCAGTTTATTTTATTTTATTCATTTTTATTTAACTTTTTTTCACACTTTTTTTTACTCTGCTGGGTGCCTTGATCCCTCGAGGCACCCAGCAGAGCACCTGATCACTCATGTGATCTTTTTTGTACTGAGTGCCACGATGCCTCGTGGCACTCAGTACTTCCTGCCACGATGCCTCGTGGCACTCAGTACTTCCTGCGGCTACCGGAAGTGATCGCTCGGGGGGAGCGATCACTGAGCGGACCGGCGGCAGGTAAGCATATTGCAGGGATGCCTCGATGTCGAGGCATCCCTGCAATATACACAGAGCAGCTGGAAGCGATACTGATCGCTTCCAGCGCTCTCTAGAAGTGCCGGGCACCTCTCCGGTAAAACCAGATGTTGATCGCTCCCGGGGAGCGATCACAAGGTGCCCCGGCACTTCTGTCCGCCATTGCACGGATGCCTGGACTCCCAGGCAGCGTGCAATGGCCCTGGAGCTGCTGGAAGCGATCCGATCGCTTCCAGCGCTCAAAACACCGCAGGACGTACCATGTACGTCAGCGGGTCTAAAAGAGACCCGCTGACATGACGTACATGGTACGTCCAAGGTCCCTAAGAGGTTAAAAAAACAGTAATCCTAACCCTACATCTAACCCTAGTGCTAATCACAAAACACCCAGAAACTGTAACCCTAATCCTAGCACTAACCCTAGCCTAACCCAACCCTATTCATATGACACAAACTGTTGCTAAGGTTAGGTTAGGGCCAGGCTTAGGGCCCTAACCCTGACCGTAGACCCAACCAATTTTTTTTGGTAACGTATTATACATAAACGGTTCAAAATATCAGAAACTGATGAATTTATTGAACGTTTCAGATATTACGAATTGGTCTGATACCGAAATATCCAAAGCTTTCGATATTCTGAATCGCCTGATCCCGTTTATTTCCAAATCCGATATATTCAGAATCTGAAACAATTCAAATCAAATGGAGACTAATTATCCAGTGCTGCACATGTCTAGTTATTATTTCTGGGACCTTCATGATGTAGTGAAATTTATTTATCTCATTATCATTAACACTTTAACAGGAATTTTAGAAAATATGCTCTCATATTCAGTGAATTCGACAATTACCAAGCCTTTGTTGACACTTTATTCTGCAATGAAGGTGTTATTTTTTGAACAATTGAGCAAAGTGCAATTCTATTAAAAATGTATAATACAGCCAGCATTTAGAACTATCCATTACGAGTACATAACAAATTTAAATTGCAAATGATTAATTTTATCAGCTGTTGCTTTTGTCTATACTGCAACTCTGATCTAATCTTACATCCTCCTACTCTTATGAATCTGTTTAAGAAACCTGCTGTCAGATTGTTGTACATTTCTCTTCAGCATGGTTTATGTAAGTGACATTTTTAAACTTAATTTGGCCAGAGCCAAATGGTAGAACTACAGCTCCAGCTGAGATACAGGCTTGTCAGTCAAAGGAAGACAGACCAGTGCACAAACAGCAGGTACAGGCAATTGATCAAATACATACACACACAAAATTCAGGAGTCCCATATCCAAAATTTATGCAGGGTAGTGATCCTAGTGCTGCATTTGCCAGTATGTAATATCTTCCAAGAGAAAGCGCACTCAGGAAGTCTTCTTAATTCAAAATAAGGATTAGAGTAAAGAAAAAGGATCAACGTTTCAGTCCTCACCGGACTTTACTCAAGAAGTGATGCTGAGAAAAGTCCAGTGGGGACTGAAACATTAATCCTTCTCCTTTATAAAAACATTTATTTTGAATTAGGATTACTGCGTGGGTGTGCTTTCCCTTGAAAGAGGATTATAGATTTTACTCTAAATGCGTGCGTACAAATATATACTATGCAGAAAGCCAGCAGTTTGGGCTCTTGCACAGAACCAGCTAGAAAAGGATACTCAATTGAAATTGTGCAAGCATTCTCCTTTGAAGGGAAAGTGATAGTAGTAGCAGATGGCTTCTGATTTATTTAAATTTATGTTAATTTTTGCAGTTTTAACCCCTTGCCGCCACAGGACCTGCTATACCATCCTGGCAGCGGGAGATTTGAAGACGCAGAATGTCCAAGTACACCCCGCTGTCTTCAATGGGGCTGCCTTGGCCCCTCCCCACGACCTGTGCGCGCAGTGTAAGATGCGAGTCGTTGGCTGCTGGGAGGGGCCGAGGCGGCCTCATTGAAAACTATGGGGCGTACCTGTACTCCCTGCATCTTCAAAGCTCTCCTGCCGCCAGGATGGCATTGCACGTCCTGGGGAGGCAAGGGCTTGAAACCACCCCTGACGGGCAATGCTTTAAGGGGTTAAGATACTACACAGGACTTGGGGACTCAGGAAAAGCAGTATAAGCAGGAGTCAAATTGAGGGGGAATACGTGAGAACGCAGTCTCTCCACTATTTTTTTGAAGAGGCAACGGAGTTCCCCTTGGTCCCATACACTATAAAGATTGTTTCAGGTGTTCAAACACATATTTCCGTATCAAGTCACAACAAATATCGGACTTATACCTTTTTGCTAAAATCCATAAATGTAATGTATCAGATTTGAAAGCGAGTGTTTGTGCTAAGTGTGAGATGATAATTGCTAATTGGGGGTCAGAAATCGTTTTGAGTTCCTAAGTGGTGGTGTTTTTTTTTTAGGACTTGACCCATGAGTACAAAAGATTATCAGGGTTATTCAAAGAGAATCGAAAAGTCACTGCACTTTCGGTGACTTTTCGTTCTCTTCAATTCGGTGAAATTTGGCGATCCCATTTCGGCAACCCTGCGGTGTATTCAGCAAGCACCACAGGGCCGTCGCAGTGCAGGGAAAAGCCGCCGCAAACCTGCCGAACACACTGCAAAACCCAGGCAAATGCACAGCGAAACGAGCAAAAACATCTGGATTAACCCCGCCGGACACGCCGGAGAAACCTGAGCAGGAGCCGATCACAGCGTAGAGCAGCCGCCGGTAAAAGCCGACACCGCAGACGAATGGAGTGAAGAAAAAAAAAACAGTACGCTTGAATGTTTGAAAAGTGAAACGCTGCTTGCAAAGAAACTACAGAACAAAAATGCCTGAAATTTGCATATAAAGTCCAATGAATGATAATAAAAAGGGCGGTTACAGAAAAAGAAAAAACGATTTAAAAAAAAAAAAAACGGAAAAAAAAGGTTTGCAAAAAAATCCTAAAAAATGCCTAAAAGATCCTAAAAAAAATCTAGAAATAAAGAGACTTTTTACTGCAGAATATCATAATCAACAGTTTATTAGATATTGGATTAAAACGGGAATATTTTTAACATTGAAGCCTATGGGATTCTTCTGAATAAACCTGTCGAATGAAACCACCGAATGGCAGGGCATTTCGGCAACTTTTCTCTGCTGTTTTGTGTTCTCTGAATAGACAAAGCATTGCTTCTCTATGGGGATTTCACTGCCCTCGAACAGGCACCGAACAGGTACCGTATGTGCAGGCAATTTGCCAACATTTGGCGAACTGCCTGCTCTCTGGATAGACGAATGGCCAGGAAAGGTAACCGTACGCTGAATTTCAGCGATCGGTTACCTTTCGACAGCAATTCAGATCTCTTTGAATAACCCTGTATGAAGAGCATATATATGAGTGTTTTTACAAGATAATACATTTCATCTAAATTCTGAAGAAACTCATGGTGGTGAAGGGAGACGGAGCATGTCCCTTTAACTTTTGACTTTTAGCTACAAAACCTAATTTTTCCACTTTGTTCTTTTTGTTCAATATGCAATAAACAACATGTTGCTCTTTAGAGGAAAATGTAATTACATTTACTCTTTTTTTTCCCCAAACTCATTTTGTATGTCTCCATTTAATCTCCAAATGAAATTGTCTGTGCTGACAGATTCCAATTCTATATCAATGACCCAAAGTCCTTCCTGAGACAGAAAGACGAGCTCTATGTCCAAATAAGCAAACAATCTTTAGGAAAATGATTCTAGCCAGGGGAAATAGAAGATGTAAGTAAGCTGTATTACATCAATTATGGATGTGTAATCTGTTTTTCTGAGTTATGCTAGGTAATAGAAGAGAATTATGGCTAATCTAATAGTTGCCTGGATACATTGTTTCCTAGTCAAATGAGCAACAAGACCAGAAAAAATGTCAATAAATACTGCTTGACATTTGTAAAGCACAAAAAATATAAAAGTTGCAAATCATCGACCCGTCACATTAAATGAGAGTGTAGAAAGAATAGCAAGGAGTTGATCTAAAACTGAAACATGAAAGAAAGTTAAAAAGGAAAAAAAATTTACATATGGTCAGTGATAACAGAAACAACTAAGCAATAAAATAAAAACCCTAGAGATAATGATCCCCTACTACCCTCACAGGGGTTTTTCAGTCCGTACCAGTTTTTCACTGATATTACACCATCAACATCCGCAGAATGCCACAAAAGTAAAAATCAAAGAGTAACCCCGAGAATCTACGCAGTGAAGCTTCTGCTGTCGACCTTTGGATTTTACTTTTGTGACATGCCTTCATTTGTCGGCACTGAAACACCAGTGATTTTCATCAGTATAGCAACACAAGCAAATACTGAATAGCGCACATAAGGGTTTATTCAGAAAGCCCCGAAATTTCAGTGCTTTCTCATTCGGCGCGCTTCTGTGATTCCTGTTCGCCGACCCTGTGGTTAATTCGTAATTCACTGAAGGGTTCCATAGTTCGCCGACTGCCGATAAGACCATCGCACTGCTGAAAAAACCCAAAAACAAACGGCATTCTGCTATTCTTTTAACCCCTTAGTGACTGGACGGTTTTACACAAATCCGTCCTTTAGTGCCCGCTGCTGTTTTTACGTTTCTGCGCTGTTCGTGTTTAGGTCAAATTTTCCTCTTACTCATTTATGAAACCCACACATATTATACACAGTTTTCCCCGACATTAAATGGACTTTCTAAAAATATCATTATTTCCATCATATCCTATAATTTACTATAAAAAAAATATGAAATATGATGAAAAAAATGGTAAAAACACACTTTTTCAGAATTTAATCCCCAAAATCTACAACTGTCAAAAAGACCCCAGCTAAATGGTTTCAAAATTTTGTCCCGAGATTAGAAATACCCAATTTTTACATGTTTTTGCTTTTTAACCCCTTCACTGCTGAACTAGTTCACTTATGTGTGCTGAGCTCATTCTGACCATTTTATGCGAATTATTTTTAGATGACAGCCTTGGTCCTATTTAACTAAAAACCCCCAGACAATTTTTTTTTTCTATTTATTTTTATTTATTTTTTTGTTTAGCTTTTTTGTACACCAAACCTAGTCATGATCAGGCCTTTCCATTGATGTCCAACTTGACCCTCTAGCTGCCATGGATCGGGAGATAAGGGGATCCGAAGGATCCCCCTATCTCCCCTTGGCAGCTAGGGGGTTAACTGGCCCAATGACATCCACCCACATATGGTAGGGATGTCAGTAGGTGGGGGGATGACCTGGAGGCTTGGCTGACACCAGGATGTCAGCCACCTCCAGGTTTAAATCACAATTCAGCGCCGATTGGCAAGCTCAACACTCACAGTCACCACTCCAGATTCTGCACCCTGAAGGACTCCCAAGCTCAACACGCACAGTCACCACTGCAGATTCTGCACTGCCACCCTCCTACCCAGTCCTCGGTTCAAACATATTCATTCCCCTTCACCTGTAGCCACTTTATTCTAATCAACCTGTGGCTTGCTATTCTCTCTCTAGCCACCAAATCCACACTCCCCAGCTCCCCTTCTGTTTCACTTACCCCTGTCCTTTAGATTGTAAGCTCATGGGATGTCTAGCTGAGCACTTGAGTAAAGTGCTGTATCAGTAGGACAATTATCCTAAGGGCAGGACCATCTGTTCCTTATGTGTTTTAGTATGTCTCATGTCTGCACTCCCTCATTGTAGAGCGCTGCGGAATATGCTGGCGCTTTATAAATACAGAATAATAATAAATAATAATAATAATGCTATACACCACTGAATAGGGGAGACTCTCCCCTTTCCAGTGGTGTAAAAACCATCTTTCTAGGTGCCATGGTTGGAGAGATAGAGGACTCCTTCCCCCCCCCTACACTTCCTTGTTTTCAATACAGGTGGGCAGGACGTACATGGTACGTCAGTGGTCGGGAAGGGGTTAAAGGTGATTAAAACAATAAAAATTCATAAAATGTGTGGAAATAATAAAAAAGTTCCTATAAAAAAATAATAAAACGGTTTGTTACAGAATTTTAAAAAAACACCTTGAAAGAAAAAATTGGGAATCAAATTTCTTCCAATCCCCCCCAAAAATAAAAAGACGGTTTTCTGAAAAGGAAAAGAATAAAACCTGTCAAACTGAATCACTGAAAATCAGGGCATTCACTGACACTTTGGTGAAGTTCTGCGTTCTCTGAATAGATTAACTATTGCTTCTCTATGGAGCAATTTTGCTGCCACAGAAGAACGCCAATTGCGTCGCTCTGCAGTGAACTGCACAGTATTTCGCTGTCAATTTGCCAGTAATTGACAAATTGACAGTTTTGTGAATAGATGAACTGCCCCGAAATTGCACCATAAGGTGAAATTCACCATTCAATGCCCTTCGGTAGGATTTTCAGTGCTCTTTGAATAACCCTTATGATTTGCTGGGGCAAAAACGCTATATCACCCGTGCTGTGCTTCAGATAGCTAGGAAACCTGTTATTGGGACCTGAGGACTAGGGATGAGCTGTTCGGGTTCGGACGGTTCGGAGTTCGGCCCGAACTTCGGCAGTTCGAAAGCTCGCGAACTTCGAACCTTTTGGGTGTGTTCGGTTCGAGTTAGAGAAAATAAAAGAAATTTTGAAAAAAGTATAGAAAATGCTTAAAAAAATACTAAAAAATCTAGAAATAAAGAGACTCTTTACTGCAGAATATTATAAGCAACGGTTTATTAGATATTGAATTGAAAACTAATGTGTACGTGGAAAGATTATCAACTCTAAATGACCTCTGTTCACAAACGGGCATAACACCAGGTGTTTTTAGTCTGGTAATCAATTTGATAAATTGTACACTATACTGAGGGGGTGGGGTGGTGTCTGCTTCTGATTGAGATTTGAGAATTAATTTCCCCCCTAAAACATCCTAATATGCTGCATTTAACTGGTGTTTGAAAAAAATTCAAATTAACATCTAAAGCAATGTTATTTTTCACCTCGGGATTAAACATTCACAGGGTTATTCAGAGAGTGGTGAAAAGCAGGAGAATAACTGGAGAAGTGAAAATTCTAGGTCAAAATAGCCAAACCAGAAAAATTCTCCCATTTAACTCACTTTCCAAATTGGCTATTTGGTCTAGATTGTTCTCTTCTATCAGTTCTCCTGGCTTTCACCGCTCTCTCAGGGTTGCTCAGAGAAAGGTGAAAACCAGGAGAATGGCAGGAAAAGAGAACAATCTGGACCAAATAGCCGAAAGTGAGATAAGGCTAGGGTCAGACTAACGCATTTTTCACAGCGACCGAAAGTGCGTCCGAACGCATTGCCATATTTTTTCACGGAATGCGTGAAAACGGTCATACGATGCGCATTTTTGTGCATGATTTTTTACGGATCCAAACCAGGAAACTTTGGGTGTCTGGACATTATGTTGGCCGGACATGAGCAGGGTCTGACATCTCCAAATCACGCACACACGCCGCTAGTGGACGCAGTGCACTCTGTACGTCTGTACTAGCGGTTCTGCGTTCTCGAAAAAATGCGTTCATTTTCCACTTGCGTTGCGCAGCCGGACTTTCGTGCGACCGTACTTCGTTTATTGGCCATCATTTGCTGCTAGTGCGGCCGTGATTAAGTGTGCCTAAACGCACGTTAAAAATTCGCTAGTCTGACCCTAGCCTAAATGGGAGAATTTTTCTGGTTTGGCTATTTTGACCTAGAATTTTCCATTCTCCAGTCATTCTCCTGCCCTTCACCGCTCTCTGAATAACCCTGACAGGGTTATTCAGAGAAAGGTGAAACTCAGGAGAATGACTGAAGAGAAAATTCTAGGTCAAATTTTCCATTCTCCAGTCATTCTCCTGCTTGTCACCGCCAAAAAATCAGTAAACTTTTTCTGCGTGTCCGAAAATGTCTCCTCTTTTCATACAGACTGCCGCCCCAAGCAGTTGTTTATGGATAGATTAAAGGAAAAGCATTTACCGTCATTTGAAATGTTATTTTTTGGTTTTTACATATTTCTATACATCCTAGAAATCCGCCACTTCACGGGCAGGTTATGGGGACCTCCTAGGCACGATATTTGAAGGAATTTTTCATTTTTATTTTTAACCCTTATTTCATGGAGAACTCACTGTCCCTTTAAAAACGTTTTTTTTTTTACTTTTTGTCCTTGTTTCCTGTCCCCCAGGGCACTACCTGGACCCCCATACACCTTTTATGGCAAATATCTAGCATATATGCCCTCTTGGAGGGCACTCTAAAAACCAAATTTTCAGCCCCATTGACTTGCATTGAGTTCGAGTTCGGGTTCGAATCCGAACATTTGTAAAGTTTGGGTTCGGCTCCGAACCGAACTCGGGGAGTGTTCGGCTCATCCCTACTGAGGACCAAGGTTTGGAACCACTGACCTACAGACCTTGGTCCTCAGGTCCCAATAACAGGTTTCCTAGCTATCTGAAGCACAGCACAGGTGATCTAGCGTTTTTGCCCCAGCAAATCATAAGGGTTATTCAAAGAGCACTGAAAATCCTATGTCCAATGATATGCTTCTCAGAGAAGCAGTAAAGCAAATAGCACATAATGGCATACAATAAATGATATGCTTCTCATAATGAAGCAGTAAAGCAAATAGCGCATAATGGCATACAATAAATGGTATGCTTCTACCATTATGAGTGAAAGCTTGAATATATTGTAGTTTTATTAACATGGACAGACTAAAACCCAGATGTGCCAGTAGTTGTTGACGATTAATAGCCTTCCAGGCAGAGCCAAAACCTCTACTTAGAAGACCACTTGTAGCATTCAAGAATAAAGGAGTGAAAGGTCATCAACATGACCACTTAACCTCAAAAGGTCATGGTAGCTAGTTGTCTATTTACATTAATAATGATCATTGGTGTGCACATATTTAAATGTTTTATTTGGGATTATATAGAACAACAATCTTTCAGAACCAGGCAAAATTTGGCAGAATCTTATAATTATCCTCATACAATATATACAAAACACCGCTAGCAGAACACAGTGCTGCCAGAAATAGGTGGACAGGGAATAATACATAATAATGTCAATACATTAGTACAAGACATGGCTTAAATGTTACAGTAGAAATGGAAGCCCCTGTTCCCTAGAAAACATACAGTCTATAAAGGAATTTGTAACATTGAGATAATAGAAATTAAATTCTTTTGTATCTGTCTATTGGGGTGGTTAGGTCAGAGTCTGTACAGACTTTTAAAGAACTACTATATGACTTCCTGCTTAAACCTACAGTATTTAGGGTTGTAAGATTTGAGGGGTCATCCAGTAAGAGGCGAACTTGCCACCGAATTGCACCAAATAATGAATTTCACCGTACGGTGCAATTTCGTGGCAGTTGGTCTATTTACTAAAATGTCATTTTGCCAAATACTGGCAAACTGACAGTGAAATACAGTGCCGTTTGTGACAATTTAGGATTCATTGTAATAAAATATTATCCTTTTCATTATTTTGTATTCAACCTTTCATTTTTAGCAAACAGTCTAATTTTTTGGAACATTTATTGATTCCCAATTTTTCTTTAAAGGCGTTTTTTTCTTACTCTGTAACAAACCATTTTAATGCATTTTCATTGGTTTACACATCTTCTAGAAGAATAGCAGAGTTCCATTTTATGTTTTTTTCTTTTATGCAGGTCGTCGGCGGTCGGATTGGTAGTTTTTGGCGGCTCCATGCTTGGTGCACTTCAGGAACCCCACGGTGAATAGTGAATTCACTGCAGGGTCGGTGAAATGGAATAGTTAAGCAAACTGAAGTGCGCCAAATAAGAAAGCATGGAAATTTTGGTTTAACCTCTTTAATATGTAGGTAAAAGCTGCTAGATCCAAGGAGAAATCCAACCACCATTGCCTTCTTTTGGATCAACAGCAGTAACTGATGTGTAAAAGGCTAAACGATTAACGCACATCTTTTTTCACTCTACAGAATGATCTTAGAAAGTTATATGGTTTTGTCATTCTCATATTTATTGTTTTGACAATTTTTTATTTATTTTAACAGCAAATAATCAAGGTGCTGCAAAGAAGAAACAGGTTCTCCCGGCCATCCTAATTAAATCAGACCATTTTTACAGGAAACACTCGGGGAGATTTAAAAATGGGTTGCCATGTGGGACATCGTTCTGAAAGTGGAGTAATCACAATGGAAGCCACTTTTATAAATCTCCTTCTGAGTTATCAGATTTCTCTCCTGGGGTTCAATCTTTAGTGAGCTTTAAGTCGGCTGTCTCTGCTGGCTAGACAAAGATATACAGTAACTGCTGGGAAATGGATTCCTAGGCGCCAAACCATGAAAGGAAATGTGAAAGGATTTTCATCTTTTTCTATTCATCTTCACATAGTAAGCTGAATGAGAGTCCAAAAAAAAAAAAAAAAGTGAAATAAAATGAACCTTGGCTAAGAAAGTACTAAACAACAGATCGTGAGATGTGCCAGGAATGTTATGTAGATGGATACAGAAGGATTACTGGGATATAAATAATACGGGGTAACCCTTTAGAACATACAGAAACAAAAGAAAATTGGAGAGCTCAGGTTGGAATTTGTAGAAACGAGACCAAGACAAGTCAAATGGTCTGGTGGTATTAGAGGTAAACGCAAAGTCCAATATAGGACGGGGACTATGCAAACCAAATGGTGTAACAGAAGTTAACTTTAAATCACAAAGTTAGTAAAAATAAAAAAATCCAATGATCTTGAAAAGGACAAACAAATAAATATGAAAAGTACAAAACCCTTGAAATTGGGAAACTACCACCCTACCGAATAGGGTGCTTCCCCCAGCAGTTCCCACATCCTATAACCTCCGATCCAGGACCAGCACCTTACTTGCAATACCACAATACAAAAAGAAAGTGGCTCGGTCCACATTTCCCTACAGAGCACCGCGGTTATGGAATAACCTCCCAGACGCCATCAAATCTTCCCCCAGTCTAAAGTCCATTAAGAGCTCCCTATTAACATACCTCGATAAAGAATGCAGCTGTAAACATGTAACATAATGACTATTTCCTACATATTTATTTTCTGTGTTAATCTGTATATTTGTGTTATTTTTTTAATATCTTGCATTTCATTACTTTGTATTTCTGTAACAACTGTAACAACTCAATCTTCTTGAACCCAGGACATACTTGAAAATGAGAGAAATCTCAATGTATTCTTCCTGGTAAAATCCTTTATAAATAAATAAATTATCCTGAAAAGAAGGGATAACTTCGGTAAAGCACCCTGTTAATTAAAGAGGTAATAATCTGTCAAGAAGAAAATGGTACTGGTCCTTCAAGGGTCAGGAATAATAGGAAAGACAGAAAGGATTATTTAAAGGGTGTGCTGTACTCAATAAGGAGAGATGGATACAATAGGCAAGTCTATCAATATCAGGGAAACAATGTCTCCAACCCATCTCTTTTGTATAATAAAGAACCAGCATGTGTCAAGCAGGATATGGCACCCCTATACCTATTATGGCAATGCATAGGAACAAAATCGTATACGGCTCGCGCTGTACAAATATAGCAAGCACGTTCAGGGCTTTTGCGGATTGAGCTATAAAATAACAGAACTCATGTAAGGTTTGCACATGGTTGCCGGTATTAGGAGTTCCAATCAACCAAGAATTTTGAGTCAACGCGTTTCTCTGCTGCAGTAAAGGGTTAACAAAAGGCTTCGTCAGGACACCAAGACTTCATGTAGGTGGAGGGAAGAACTAATAAGCAACACAACAAATGAGAAACCAAGATACAGTGTATGAACATAAAGTGCAAGCACAGAATAAAATAATATAACAACAGAATAAAGTGTGTATTACGATTATTTTAAGGTGTCAACAGGGTTCCAGGAGATCTATGCGAGAACATTTCTTCAAAGCCCAATCCAATATATAGACATATGCATTAACATGTGTCCGGTTTTCTGCATCTGCCTACCTTTATTATACAATGATCCATCAAAGTAATAGCTTCCAGTATAGAATCCAGTAGCCAGTTCAATTAGATGACGTGCCCATGTGTTTCCAGCACCAGGAAAACTTGCCAGAGCTATAAGCTGCTTGGTACGAGTTGGTAAAAACCTTCGATCCATGCATCGGTTGTCTAAATAATGTGTCAACATAAAAATAGTAAAAAAATTATTCAGATATATCGAAAGTAAATCGCACAGATCACACATTCAAACTGAAATAATCTATTACATTTGCAACATATAGTAAACTGGAAAATGCCACATATCTCATACAGTAGGGCTCTTCCTGCCCAGTGTTCTGTTGAGTCATGTGGTGTAGTGGCACATTGTGTATAGAGAACAGTAAGAACAAAATAAAAAGTTATTCACTTACCATCATTCTTTCACAGAAGGAATGGTGGTTTAACTAATCTGGTTCAAGAGTGAAGAAACTATTCAAACTAGGATGAATTCACTGGTTAGGGAACTTCCAAAGTTTACTAAGGGTTATTCAAAGAGAATCGAAAAGTCACCGCACATTCGGTGACTTTTCGTTCTCTTCAATTCGGTGCGATTTGGCGATCCCATTTCGGCAACCCTGCGGTGTATTCAGCAAGCACCACAGGGCCGTTGTAGTGTAGGGAAAAGACGCCGCAAACTCGAAGTACACGCACGGCAAAACCTGGCGAATGCACACCTAAACCCGCAAAAACATCTGGATTAACCCCGCCGAACACGCTGGAGAAACCCGAGCAGCCGCCGATCACAGCGCAGAGCAGCCGCCGGAAAAACCCGACACCGCAGACGAATGGAGTGGAAAAAAAAACCTGTACGCTTGAATGTTTGAAAAGTGAAACGCTCTTTGCAAAGAAACTACTGAACAAAAATGTGTGAAATTTACATATAAGATCCAATGAATGATAATAAAAAGGGCTGTTACAGAAAAAAGAAACGATTTAAAAAAAAATCCTGAAAAATGCCTAAAGGATCCTAAAAAAAAATCTAAAAATAAAAGAATGTTTTAACTGCAGAATATTATAATAATTGAAGCCTGTGGGATTCGCATGAATAAACCTGTCGAATGAAACCTCCGATCAGCAGGGCAATTCGGCAACTTCTTACTGCTGGTTTTTGTTCTCTGAATAGATGAAGCATTGCTTCTCTATGGTGATTTCACTGCTCTCGAACAGGCAACGAACAGGCACCGTATGTGCAGGCAATTCGCCTACATTTGGCGAACTGCCTGCTCTCTGAATAGCCGAATGGCCAGGAAAGGTAACCGTACGCTGAATTTCACAGTTCGGCTACCTTTCGGCCAAAGTTCGGTTCTCTTTGAATAACCCCTTATATTTTTCATAGTAGTTTCTGCCAAAGTTGTCTAGCGTAGCTCTCTCGGAACAGTGTTCTACATGGTTTCCACTGGTGTTTTCATGTGGTTTTTGCAACGTAGTTTCCAGCAGTGATTCAGTGGAAATTGTCTGGCATTGGTTTAATGTTTTCAGTGCGGTTTCTATCAGACTTTATAGGAGATCTTGATTCATAGAAGAAAACCTGTGGTACAGTTGTCCTCTTTAGTTTGCAGCATCTGCTGCCGTCAAATTTTCCTTCTCTAGTAGCAACGATCACTGTAGTTGCAATGAAAGTGATTTTTACTGTTTGTAACATGGGTGACCATACATCAATTTGTGAATAACTCGCCTAGTGTCACATTCTCGCTTTCATTGAGGAATCTGCTTCTGCCGCTGTTTGAATTACCCTTTTATTATTATTATTATTCTTTATTTATAAAGCGCCAGCATATTCCGCAGCGCTGTACAATAAGCACAGTATAGACAGGGTTACAATACATTGAACAACATTTGACAAACAGTACAGGAGGAGATGAGGGCCCTATTCCCGTAGGAACTCACAATCTAGGAGGGTTGGGGTTGGAAACAGGAGGAGAGGACTGTAAGGTGAGAGTGATTGATGGTTGTGTCAGTGAGTTGGGTGGTAGGCTTCCCTAAATAGGAACGTTTTAAGGGAGCGTTTGAAGGAAGAGAAGTTAGGGGAAAGTCTGACAGTACGAGGGAGAGCGTTCCAGAGAGTAGGGGCTGCGCGTGAGAAATCCTGCAGTCTATCATGGGAAGAGGTGATGCGGGGAGAAGCTAGGCGCAGGTCACTGTTTGACCTTAGGGAGCGGGCTGGGGTGTATTTGGTGATTAGTGAGGACAGGTAGTGGGGAGCTGAGTTAGTGAGGGTTTTGTAGGTAAGGATAAGGATTTTGAACTTAATTCTGCAGTGGATGGGGAGCCAGTGAAGGGACTCGCAGAGGGGAGTGGCAGAGACAGAGCGGCGGGTGAGGTGAATTAGCCTGGCAGAGGCGTTCAGGATGGATTGTAGGGGGGAGAGGCGGGACAGAGGGAGGCCAGATAAGAGATTATTGCAGTAGTCGAGTCGGGAGATTACCAGGGCGTGTATGAGTTGTTTTGTGGTGACAGCGGTAAGAAATGGCCGAATTCTGTAAATATTACGCAGTTGGTATCGGCAGGAGGAGGAAAGAGACTTGATGTGGGGGATGAAGGAAAGAGCAGAGTCAAGTGTAACTCCAAGACAGCGAACTTGGTTTGATGGGGAAATGGTGAGACCCTCCACCGTGATAGAGAAGTCAGGAGGTGGGGAGGCATTGGAGGGAGGAATAAGTAGGAGTTCAGTCTTTGACATGTTGATCTTTAGGTGGTGGGAGGCCATCCAGGAGGAGATGCCAGATAAACAGTCACTGACTTTTGAAAGGACAGGGGGAGAGAGATCAGGGGTAGAGAGGTAGATCTGAGTGTCATCAGCGTAGAGGTGGTAATTGAAGCCAAAGCTGTTGATGATTTTGCCCAGGGAGGAGGTGTAGATGGAAAAGAGCAGAGGACCAAGGACAGAGCCTTGAGGTACACCAACAGATAGAGGCAATGAGGAGGAGGAGTTACCAGCAAAGGACACACAGAAGGACCTGTTGGATAAATAGGATTCGACCCAAGCGAGTGCAGTGTCACCGAGACCCAGAGAGTTGAGGGTCTGTAGAAGGAGGGGGTGGTCAACAGTGTCAAAAGCAGCCGAGAGGTCGAGCAGGATGAGAATAGAATAGTGGCCGTGTTTTTTAGCAGTTAGGAGGTCGTTGGTGACTTTGGTGAGGGCAGTTTCAGTTGAGTGTAGGGGACGGAAGCCAGATTGCAGGGGGTCAAGTAGTGAATTGGAGGACAGGAAGAGGGAGAGGCGGTTGAAGACTAGTTTTTCTAAGAGCTTTGATGTGAAGGGAAGCAGGGATACAGGGCGGTAGTTGGATGGAGAGTTGGGATCGAGTGATGGTTTCTTTAGTAAAGGGGTAACTAGCGTGTGTTTGAAGGCGGATGGAAAGGAGCCAGTGGAGAGAGATAGGTTGAAGATGTGTGTGAGAGCAGGGGTGAGGGAGGAGGAGAGGGGAGGAATTAGATGTGAGGGAATGGGGTCGAGCGGGCACGTGGTGAGATGTGAGGAGGACAATAAGGAATTGACATCCTCCTCAGTGGCTGGGAGGAAGCGGCAGAGGGTGGCAGAGGGGACCTCCGGGAGTGGAGGTGGCAGATAACTATCTTGTGTTGGGATGTTGCTTCTGATAGTTAGAGTTTTACTGAGGAAGTAGTCTGCCAGGTCTTGAGCGCTGAAGGCAGCTGTGGGGGGAGGTGCAGGTGGGTAGAGGAGGGTGTTGAAGGTGGACCAGAGCCGTTTAGGGTTGGAGGACAGCATAGATATAAGAGATGAGAAGAAGGATTGTTTGGCCAAGTGGAGGGCAGAGGTGTATGACCGGAGAATAAACTTGAAGTGAACAAAATCAGCTTCAGAGCGGGATTTCCTCCAGGCACGCTCTGTGGTGTGGGAGCATCTTTGCAGGTAGCGTGTCTGGAGGGTGTGCCAGGGCTGAAGCTGGCGGCGTGGGGCCTTACAGAGTCGAAGAGGAGCAAGAGTGTCTAGAGCAGAGATAAGAGTAGTGTTGTAGTGATTAGTGGCAGCATCAGGGCAGGTGAAGGATGAGGTATGAGGGAGGTAGTGAAGTAGGTTGGTGAATTGATGGGGGTCTACAGAATGTAGATTTCTGCGAGTGTGTGTGCGGGGTGGGGGAGCAGGGTGTTTAGGAAGTCCAGATAGGTTGAAAGAGAGAAGGTGGTGGTCAGAGATGGGGAACTCAGAAATGGAGCAGAGGTTGGAAAAGACAAGGTCAATAGCGTGACCATCGCGGTGGGTAGGGAGGAGGGAGGATTGTGTGAGTCCAAGGGAGGACGTGAGTGAAAGAAGTTTGGAGGCAGCAGGGGCGGAAGGATCATCAATGGGAATGTTGAAGTCCCCGAGAATTAGGCATGGAAGATTAGAAGACAGGAAGTGAGAAAGCCAGGTAGCAAAGTGGTCAAAGAACTGGGAGGTTGGTCCTAGTGGGCGGTAGATGACTGCCACCCTGAGAGCCAGAGGAGAAAACAGGCGGATGCAGTGTGTCTCGAAGGAGGAGAAGGAGAGGGATGGGGGTGGAGGGAGATGCTGGTAGGTGCAGGTGGGAGAGAGCAGGATTCCGACCCCGCCACCATTTCTCTCACCCGGTCTGGGGGTATGGCTCAAGTGTAGACCGCCATGTGAGAGAGCAGCAACGGAGGCCGTGTCAGAGGGAGTTAGCCAGGTTTCAGTTAAAGCTAGGAGGTTGAAGGAGTTTGAAAGGAAGAGGTCATGGACGGCTGTGAGTTTGTTGCACACAGAGCGAGCGTTCCAGAGGGCGCAGGAGAAAGAGGACAGGCGCTGAGGGATTATGGGAATGAGGTTGCTGGGCTTGCAGGGAGGTGATTTATGTGCGATGGAGATAGGATGAGAGGGAAGTATTGGATGTGTTGTGGGGCCAGGGTTAGGGGATATGTCACCTGAATAGAGTAACAGCAGGAGGGGGAGAAAGAGAAGGTGGGAATGGGATTTGTGGGAGTGATTGGCAGCACGAGAGTTAGAGGGAGACCATGTTCTGAGGAAACAAAGGAGCTCATGTGAGGCCATCATGTGGGACGAGAGGAGGGAGGGAGAGATGCAGATTGTGTAGGGGTCGGTGGTAGAGGGGCAGGAGTTCCATTTAAGGAGAACGGTAGAAGTAAAGAGCAGAAGCGTGAGAGAAAGCATGATATAGACGTGCGTTTACCCAGAGTAAAATTGGGCCTTGCAGTTCCTTCCTCCAGTCCCGCAACTCCAGGAATCAACTCTGAGCGTCCACTTAAGAATGCCACTTAAATGGCACTGGAGCCTGGCTCAAATGGAGCCTGGTATAGTTGTTATATAGGGCGAAATGATTGCATTCAGGCAGTTAAAAAGTCAACAGCTGAAGCTAGATGGGCTGTGTCAATAGGGCAGGAGATTCACATGCTAATTAGCAAAGCAAATGGTGTAGAAAAACAAAAATAAATAAAAAAAACCAGAAAAAAACCAAGGTAACGTTATAATGTGGGTGCCTGCGAATACTGGGTGATGGGTGATAATGCCTACCAGCAAAAGTATGCAGGGGTTCAGTTGAGATGTGGGTGTCTGTGGATGATGGGTGATAATGCCTACCAGCAAAAGTATGCAGGGGTTCAGTTGAGATGTGGGTGTCTGTGGATGATGGGTGATAATGCCTACCAGCAAAAGTATGCAGGGGTTCAGTTGGGATGTGGGAGTCTGTGGATGATGGGTGATAATGCCTACCTGTGGAGAGAGGAGACACAGGAATTAGGGATCGTGATGGCGTAGGGGATCTTGGATAAAACTCCAGGAATCAACTCAGAGCGTCCACTTAAGAATGCCACTTAAATGGCACTGGAGCCTGGCTCAAATGGAGCCTGGTATAGGAATCATTGATGTTTTTTGTCAATAAGAAAGTCGTACACTATAGCTTGAATGTCTGTTGCATAGTTGTTCAAGTCTCATGATATCAGATGTTTCATTTCGACAGGTTATAGATTTTGAAGTTACATAAGCACTCAGCACATCTGAGATTCATGTACCTGACATGCGAATAGCTGGTATGCAACAGCGTCCCTAGCAACACTCTTATGGCGGATTTTGAGAACAATTGCAAAACAAAATAGCTCTTTTAAGGCCAGGGTCAGATGAGCATTTTCCAGAGCGGAAGGAACGTCTGTGAGAGTGGATGCTCCTTCCACTCAGAGGCCCGTCTGATGCCCGTCTGGCCACCTCACTGAGCGCAGTTAGTGCGCTCAGCACTGCAAGGCTTGATCTTCCTACGGAGGATTGCACTTTGCAGCCCCGAATGCACGCCATAGCGCTTCAACGGGGAGGCTTTCAGCATGTCTGCTGTAATGCATGCAATTCATTTGCACGCTACAGCGTGTGGCCAGCACCGACGAAGTATCACAACACTGCGACAGACGCTGAGAGGCACGTCAGTACAGGAGCACATAGTGTGCTTGTCTGACCCCGGCCTAAGTCGGTATCACTACACTGTCTATTCATATTAAATACTCTGCAAGTACCTCTAGCCATCTGTAAAATAAATAATGGTGAATATCATCTCACATGGTGCTGCAGAGGATACCTGCTCTCATATTTTGTTTAGTTTGTACCAGGAGTCATTCAAGCTTATTGTGCAATTTGTTTTTCTTTTCATTCTTTAACTTCTTTCTCCTTGAATCCTAAGGGTTCTGTCAAACTAGATCAAGGAAATGGATACGCTAAAAATAAGAAAGGATAACAATAAAAAAGAAATAGGCATATTGTGACCACACAATAAAAAGGGTGGTATTGGATGTAAAAGTAGTTTTTTGGAGAGGAAAATATGTAAGCTCTGAGAAAATACAGATAATATATCTATATATATTTGCCCTGATTTACTTACAGAATATATGGTTGAGGAATGCCCAATGATGACAGCGACCAAAGTAGGCATTAACATATATTGCTGATACATATTATTAGGTGGCTTCCCAGACAAAGAAGACAGATGTATGTGCGGGAGTAACACTGTGATATCCATTCACGTGTGTCTGCTATGCATTCCCTGGGGTGGTCATGTCTGAAAAGTGGCAAAAGCTGTAACACTTGCCCATTTCATAGGTGGCAATTCAGCTTGAACGCCCTACATAATGTGATTTTATGCCCTATAGAGCCGAGACCGGCACTGAGTAGATTCAGAATAAATAAATAAAGAGCAGGTCTCTTTGCTTGAGGAATGATTTTATCCATTGTGCATCGCTCTCGCTCTTATTCACGGATATCACTTACTGTGGAATCTAACACTGGCCGAGTAAATTTTTCTTCTAGTTTTTTTATTTTATCCTTAGCTAAACCTTTCTTTTTCTTCGCCTCGGTGATTGCCTCGGTTATAGCATGCCTATCTGAAGTTAAAAAAAAATCAATTTTGGAAGTACAAGTACGACCTTTTACAATATGGCTGTGATGAAGAAGCCTGCTCTGTGTTGTAGGCTATGCCATACATTTTAAATGAAAAGTATTTCAGGCTCCATTAGCGGCAAACAAAGACATGTTATACTAGTGATAAATTCACTAAGGTAAATAATTTCTCTGAAAGCTACAAAGCATTTCTTGGAGATGAATGGCAAGAAGCGGTGAGAAAATTAAGTAAATGAATCAAGGATGCGCCTGCTGTAAAGTATGTAAGCCTACGTAGAAAATGGATAAAATTGGTGCAGTGATGTGGAATAAAACACATTCCCATACAAAAGAGAATGATATATATGTTTTGTTGTGTACATGTTGTATAAAAGGAAGTGCTTCACACGCAGCTGTGGAAAGGTCTCATATGGTAAAATCGAATTATATGCTTTCAAAGAATCAAATCAGAGTCTCATCTTCTCCATTATGTTCTCTCCCTGTGACCTCAGCTCATGTGAATTGGGAACTTGGCACCAGCTCGCACTGCATCGTACATATTTATTTAGTTGTTGGATGGTCTAGATACAATTTGAATTTTGCAATTTGATCACTTATGGCAGGGATCTCGAACTCCACCCCCCCCCCCCAGATGTTGTTTACCTACAATTCCCAGAGTTCTTTGGCTGCAATACATGGCCAGAGACTCATGGGACTTGTCATTCAGAAACATTGGGAGGGCTAGAGTTTGAGATCACTGACTTAAGGATTTATTCAGTGTTTGGCATAGTTGCAAACGCGACAAACTTCAGCATTTCAAAAAGAGAAATTGAAACTATGGCAGGAGAAGGTAAATCAATGAAGCTTCTTCTGCCACGGTTTGAATTTCCATTTTGGGAAATGTCAAGTTTGTTGCGGTTGCAATGTCTGAATACACCAGAGCTACCTGAAGACCCCCTTTATGTTTTCCAACATCGATACACCAGAAATAGGGCTAGAGTTTGAGATCACTGACTTAAGAGTTTACTCAGGAAACACCGGTGTTTGCCATAGTTGCAACTGTCAGCATTTCAAAAAGAAATTGAAACTATGGCAGGAGAAGGTGAATCAATGAAGCTTCTTCTGCCACTGAATTTCCATTTTGGGAAATGTCAAAGTTTGTTGTGGTTACAACTTCGGCATACACTAGAGCTACCCGTAGAACCCCTTTATGTTTTCCAACATCGATACTCCAAAATACAGCATTATGGTGACGTTCCACATAGCCGCCCTTTCAGTTTGTAGAAACCCAAGTATAAAAGGTTGTGAGGCCACAACATCTCTGAAAAGAATCAGTATTAAATGTTTTTTTCTGTTGGTTGACAGCTGTGGAAATGAACAAGTATTTTCCATGTTGCTCACACACCTGTTCCAATTTACGGTCTCAAAAAAGAGAGGAGTGTGTAATGGGAAATGCATCAAGACCACAAGGAAGAAGCAGTACATTTTTAAACGACAACATAAGTCAGGGATCAGCAATCCAGCCCCTCCGGATGTTTTGAGGTCTCCCATGATGCTCAGGTTCTCAGGCTGAACATCATGGGAAATGTAGCTCTAAAACATATGGGGTTCATGTTTGCGGACTACTGACGTAAGCCATGGCACAGGGGTGCATCACCTTGGCAAGATCTACCTTTATGAGTTAATTTATGTCACTGCTGCAGGATAGGATTTCTACAAACCACGAGGTAGCAATATTAAGTATAAATTGAAGTGATATGCCTTAAGAAAAACAGGGCACGACATCTGGTTAGCAGGCAAAGGGGACTATTTGCAGGTGTTATTGCTACTAAAAGAGGTTCTGCAGGCTAATAAGAATTATAGGTCGCTTTACAATTTTGGATAGTTAAATACTAAATACAAATTTCAACAACAAAAATTTAAGTTGGGGATGCTAGATATACATTTACCTTTTCTACTCATGGTTATGTCCGAATAAATAATTAAGCAATTTGTTATGTGTGGTGGTCTATTGGATCAAAGTTTGAGCTTAATTATTTATTTATTTTTATTTATTTATAAAGGATTTTACCAGCAATGACTTTACATTACCACATGGCCATATGCTTCAGAGTATTCTGTTGTTGACAGAAATGAGATATGAATAAATCTCTCTTTAAACCTACCTTGCACTTGTGTTTGATAAACTATGAAATAATCCAGTGTGCCACAGCTCTCAAATTCCTCTCCTGCACATTTCTGAGCACACAGCTGTTCATCCTCACGCTCATGAAGTGTGAAATAAGCTGTGGGGAAAGCACAGTAACAGACTGTTCCCGCAAGCACTGCCAGCGGATAGTCCTGTGGGAAGAAAGTTAGAACGCAGGCTTAGTCTGTGACTTAGTCATGTGACAGATACACATTTTATTACATAATTACTATGATTTTTTTATCTCCAATTAGCACTGCAATGAAACAACTACCTAGAATAAGAAAGTAGTTAGAATATAAATCAGTGATGGCAAACTTTGGCACAACAGATGTTTCTGAACTACATGTCCCTTCATACTCTGCCAGGCTTATGTCTGACTAAACATAAAGTTCAGAAGCACCAGGGGTGCCAAGTATGATGATAGCCACTTAGGACTCTGGGCACTTGGACCTGAAATTACTTTTGGGAGTTGTGGGACTGTGACTTCTGGTGGATTTGACTGTTAATTTTGTTTCCCAGCCCACTCCTATGTTAAGGTCACCCTGTACCTACAATTGTAGACCTGTGTCTTAACATAGGGTTTAGAGTTTTCTGTGCCCTATCACCTGATGTCTTCTTCCCGAATTTATTTATCATAGAGCATAGTGTTGTATAAGCTGTGCTGTTGCGCTTATTTTTAATGTGTTACTTAATGGTTCCTTTGTTGCCTGTTTTATGCCAGTTCTTCGGGTTAAATGGTAGTGGAGACACATCCAGCATCTCTCTGCCATCTTTCCCATCCTTTGACTATTTCACCAGGGTGTGTATACGTCAGTATGGCACCCTGCGGGAGCCTTTGTGAGACCCCCTGGACCTGGCAAGGTAACCCTTAAGGCAAGGACACACAGATACATGGGCCATGAAATTTATTATACAGTAGCTGGGCGAGACAGGAAGTAGGCTGTATACACAGGATACACTGCAGACCAAGATCTCAGGATACACCGCAGGCTTTGACAATAGGATACACTGCAGGCTTGGTCACAAGATATCTTGCAGGCTTGGATGATAGGATGCACTGTAAATCTACAAGATTTATCCGGACTCCTGTGAAGCTTAGGGCTGGAATCCTGACAGTGTATGAGGTAGAAAGCTATTTGTTATTGAAATTCTGGGGCGTGTTTTACCCAAGTTTGTTGATTTGCCCATCCCCTGTGTATTTTCCCCATTGTAAATGCAAAATAAAATCAGTCTAAATTTTTGTGTTCAACCTACAAGGAGCTCTGGCTTTTGACTGGGGGGATTGGGCCAGAATCCGTACTTTTTTGGGATACTGATGGCAAGGTGGAGCCTTTCTGCTCGGGGTACCCACCCTTGGTAATGTCTCCCCATACACCAAGGTTTGCGATCACAGAGTTCGATAAACTGTTGCAGCCAGATGTGGTACTCTACATCGAATGGATATACAATATTTGGAGTTCACAAAATAAGTTACTGAGAGACACAAACCTTTTCATATGTTTTAATCTCTAATCCAGTGTTTTCCAAACCTGTCCTCAGGACCCTCATCCAGGCCAGATTTTGCAGATCATCTTGGGGAAATGCAGACTGAATCCTGCAATCACTGAGCAGCAAATGATATCACCTGTGCTGTGCTTCAGATATCTGTCAAACCTGGCGAGTCAGTAGGTCCTGAGGACAGGAGTGTGAAACATTGCTTTAATCAGTGCAGACGATCCATAAGCAGGACCACCACCACTTGGCGAAAGGTAGGTAAAGTGAGCAGAGAACTAGAAGAGCTGATGTGTTTTGATTTTGTCCCATGAGGATGCACATCAATATATTGTCATAAATAAACCAATATAAATCATTTGCATCAGTATGGTTCAAACTTCAGTTTGAAGAGCAGTCCAAAAAGATTAAATACGTCGTTTCCATAGTATAGCAAACCATCTTCATTTCAAATGGCCCTGCGAGAGTAGGGTCATTTATATAGCTTTTTGTCACCTTTGCGCTAGTAGGGGCCTTTGTCTATTTCACTATTTCTCAACTCCAGTACTCAGGACCCACTAACAGGCCTAAATAAAAGTGCCATGTATTTAAACACTTGACCTCATTGCTTGTATTATGTAGTGGAAAGCCCATTAGCTACCTGATGTCTTCCTTAATCAATATGACAACTCTGTTCTTAGGCTAGGGTCAGACTAGCGCAGTTTTAACGTGCGTTTAGCCGCACGAAATCACGGCCGTACTAGCAGCAAATGACGTCCAATGCCGGGGAACATACGACGAACGGCCGCACGAAAGTTCATCAGCGCAACGCAAGTGGCCAACGAACGCATTTTTTCGAGAACGTCAAACCGCTACTACTGACGTACAGAGTGCGCTGCGGCCGCATAGCGGCGTGTTTGCGTGATTGGGAGACGTCAGACGCTGCTAATGTCCGGCTAACATAACGTCCAGACTCAAAAAGTGTTTTATTGATGATCCGTACAAAATCACGGACGACAAGGCGCATCGTATGACCGCTATCGCGTATTCCGGGGAAAAATACGTACGTTCGTTCGACCGCTCTTTTTCAAGGACAACGTGAAAAATGCGTTCGTCTGACCCTAGCCTTAATATTGACAGGGGACCTAGGTGCCAGGGTAATTGAAGGCACCTCAAGGAAAGAACCACATAGGGACACTCCACAGTAGAGAAAATGTTTGTTTCATACTATAGAATGTGTTTCAAAAGAGTAACCTCTATGTAGGACTATTGTGCAACTACTAGAAAATTAAGATAATTTGTTAATAATTGCATTTTCTCCTCTGCAGTTACAAAATACTCCCAGAATTTTCATACACATAAATGAAATAGAGATACTATTCACTGTACCACCACAGGGGTGAAGTGTGAGCACCATGATGCCTACAGTAAGCTGCTTTGGTTCTGGTGTTTAGAACATTTTTTAACTATTCTGAAGTAAATGAACAGGAGTATTTTTGCTCTAATAGGCACACTAGTGAGAGCAGAATCGGAGAGCTTCTTTTGGAAGCTTATCGGTCTTCTTTTCTATCTATTTGCTCAAGGATGTCAAGCTATAAGCTATAGATGAAAAACAGGACTATAAATCAAAGAGGTTTCAGGAAAATAATGTGCTTTGATGTCGCACTAGTTGTTTGTGCATTTGTCACCCACAGAAAGGTTTCTAAAAGCCCTCAGATTGCTTCTTCTGCAAACTCATTTGGATTTGGAAGTGAAGAGTTATGAGGGAAAATATCGCTGTCTGACAGGTAATTTAACACTGTGAACTGCACCAGTGCCGGGTTAACTAAAGGGTTTAGTGCACGGATTTTTATTTACACCTCTACAAGCTAACAACTTTAGGGAGCAACAGTGATATGGGTATCTATCTAATGCTCAACTTTTGTAGAGAAGTTTCTGCAGTGTAATAGAAAGACTCAAAGGTGACACAATCCATCTCACAAGTTAAGTCATAACGGCTCATTGCACTGCAAAAAATAAGAGTTTTTATTTGCAAATGTGGTTGTATTTAATGCATAATATGCATAATTAATGTGATGATAAAATATAATTAAACTGTTTCTATTAAATCAGGAAAGAAAAATATGTGAAAGTAAACAAAGACAAAACTGTAATAATAACAAATGCATGTTCTTTAGAGTTCTTACATGGACCCAAATTATGTTAAGATTTACTTTTCATTGATCACATGGTATCGTTAAGGGTTTACTTCATCCTTAACCCTTTCGCTGCTGAGGCATTTCACACCTCTTTGCTGAGCTCATTTTTACCGGTTTCGCTCATGTTTAACTGCATTTTGAAGCCTTATTTTAATATATGACCCAGACATATTATATATCGTTCTTTCCGGCAGACTCGGCAGATTCATAATATATCATTGTTATACATATACGTCATGTCCTGTCTGTATATTATAACAAAAAATGCAATAAAATTTGAATTTTCAATACTTTACAACGTGTAAAGTGTTTTTTTTCACATTTTAACATGCAAGCATTTGCAGTTATGTTTTCTATGGGTTGCGCTTGTTAAAAAAAATTTGAAATGGGGTCTCGTTACATTTATTTGGGGGAAAATTACGTGATTTTTAACAAATGCACCGCATACAAAAATCGTTAGTGCAGCATCATTGTTCACATTATAATTGAAATGGGAACAATATTGCTGCATTAACAAAACAAAAAAAAACTTTTAACTTTTTTATTAACTTGTACATGGTCATGTTTGGTATCATTGGTAAGGCCATGCTCTTTCAGGCACCTCCTCCGCACTCGCGGGGGGCGCCTGAAATAGATGTCACCGCGCCGCCGCGATGACATCTTTCTTCCTTTCTTCCCCCGGGTTCCTGGAGTGCCGGGCTGACATCAAAAGATGTCAGCCCGCACTGGGCGGGGCAACAATCGGCTGAGTGCGTCCATAGCACAGGAGGTGCACTTGGCAGGGCGCTCTGAGCGCGTCCTTAGCAGCCAAGTGGTTAAACTAGCATAATCTTTACAGTTAGCTCTTTGTGCACAAAATGCAAACAGGTAAATAAAAAATTGGTGAGATCATCCCCAATTTCAGTGGATATTTTATTGTCCTGCCAAGAATTTTTTTCAGACAGATCTAACTTGAAAAGAAGCGTCCCTCTTTTCACTCAACACTCAATGTTCTCGAACCCAGGACATACTTGAAAACGAGAGAAATCTCAATGTATCCTTCCTGGTAAAATCCTTTTATAAATAAATAAATAAATAAAAATATGGTGGACTAACACACCCCTTTTCTGAGCAGGGATGCCTTATGGGATCCACCTGTGATGCCAGTCTTGTTACTGGCATACTCCATCCCAATCTCATACCTTACAATGTTATACTACAAACAGTGGTATTCTCCAAATAACACTTTATTGAAGCAAATTGTCATTTTAAACTATATATCCTTCATAATGTTCTTGATACATACACTACTGAAAAGGGCACTAGGATAGGCAAATAGCTTAAAGACTGTTCAAGGAGGTAAATTTTATCATGAATCAAAATCTTTAATGGTGAGAAATATAAAAACTAAAAGAGTAATCCTTGAGGGCTCCACACAGAATAGAAAGGAATTCTACCATTATTACTGGCTATGGGTTATTAGAGAATACGTAGCATTGTCAAGGTTTTTTAGGTATTGTAATTTTGTGCACCACTGAGAGCCTTTCCCCCACCCCTCTCCCCATGAATAATTTGAGTGGTTTGAGTGTTAAAGGCTTAGGTTATGGTTTATTAGTAAACATTCTCCTCACTGTAGCAGTTTATTGTGTCCCTAGCTCTCTGTGTCTGTATTCAATGTCAATACTTATCCAGGTAGCCTGATGTGAAAGCTGATTGCCAGGTGCTCTAATGTCCTGTCATTTGTGTTTGTTTTATGCCACGGCTGGGTGAATATGGGCATCAAAATGGGCTATGGCTGGGTGTGATGGAGAACTGAATTGACAGTGATTGCGTGTTAATGACCCCTGTCTTGGATAAATAGCTCTGCCTGGCTTCAATAAAGGAGTTCTTCTCTTTCTAACCCTTGCAGGTCATCACAACTGTGCGGTCCAAGGTTATAATTGCTCGCTTTATTCACCTGCTTTATACACTGGCTGTAGCAGAGGGAGCTGAAACTAAGAGAGGTGCTCAGTCGGTGTGCCCAGCCGGTGTGCCAATAGTCTGTTACAAGCAACAACACATCGATGAAAACTGAAATTATGCAAAAGAGAAAAAATGAAATTTACGTGTTCCAGTCTACCCTGTTGAAAATCAGCTGCTTCCAGTAAAAATAGGATGCATAACTGATTTTGCCAGGTATTCTTTGGATACCTGGACTACATATTCACTCTTTCAAATCTAGAACACTGTCAGATTATACATGTTATGTACCTCCTAAAACACAGTTAAAAATAACAATATACTAGACTATACCGTGGCTCATGCTGAAAGCGGTCCCTCGACAGGCACACTGCCACACCACGTGGGGGTACACTCCGCATATATGATAAGATGAAATATTCTCACTCGCTTTCGTCCAACCGTCACCATTCCTACCGCTCCACCCTAACCCACACTTCGATGTGAGGGTCCGCCCTTCACTCCAACGTCACCTTACGGGGGGGAGGGCGACCGACTTTTTGCTAGGCATGTGTCGCATGTTCCGTCGCCTCAAATGCTGTCGTCTCAGCCGGACTTTTCTCCTCTGTCCTTCGACAGGTTTAACTTCTTTCAACAGTGCCACTTCCTGGGTACTCTCTGGGGGCATAATTTGACAAGGACGCTGACTTCTTTTGAGCGGCTGTGCTCTCATAACCTCGCTCTCTGGCTCATGGTGTCTCCACTCTTTACTCTATGTTACCCACCTATGTCGCACCCCTCCGCCCTTTTTGGGACACTAGGAAAGGGATCTGGATATTCCTTTCTTGGACGAGGACTGGCAGACTGTTTTATCTTTAACTCCTGCTAGTACTCGGGCTACCCGCTATTGTGAAATCTTGTATAAACCCTTGTCGCGCTGGTATTGCACCCCTCTGCGTATGTTCCAGTGCTTCGGTTCAGCTGAACCAAACTGTTGGAGGTGCGGGAAGAATTGGGCTCCTGCTTACTGGACTCAATTCATCTCCTCTGCTTTGCTAGGTCGACAACGAAGGTTAGATGGCGGAACTGGTTAGACTTCTGATCCCGATGATTCCCCTGCTGCGTTGAGTCATGCCTTCTGGAGAGTCATTTGATTATCGCTCTGGTGTGTTGTGCGAGGGAAGGGTCTTCTGCAGTGGACATTTGGGCTGACTCTACATAGGGGTCCTCGAGGTGGGGTGCAGTTTACGCTGCCTAAGTGCGGCTCTCTGGTCCTATGAGAGAATGGTCCACCCCCCCCCACACACACACACACTCTCTCTCCCTCCCCCTTTTTTTCTTTCTCTCCACCCCCTCACCCCCTCGCTCTTCTTCTACCCCCTATTTTCCTCCATATTCTATCATTGTCTCTGGCATTTCTGCCCTCCTGTCTTTCTTATTCTCTGCTATGCCTCAAGACGATCCGCAATGCGTTCGGGTGTTATATGGCTAGTTCCTTGGTTTTTCTATGGAGCTTAGCCTACATGGGAACGATTTCATTCCCACGGATGCCTGAATGTCTTTTCCTGCCTAGTCAGATGCAGTTCACCTGCGGATCTTATGGTTTCATTGCTGTACTCATTTTCCCCGTATGCTGTAAAAATTGTGAATACAAAAATAAATAAATAAATATATATATATATATATATATATATATATATTTATTTAAAATAAACATTCTGACTTTTAAACTTTATCTAACTCAATGATTCCAACTATGTAATGCAACCCACATACCAAAGGTTGGGGCAGGAACTTAAGATCAGGAAGAAGAATTTCATGGACTTGTTTGGTTTTTTAACCAATTGTAACTAGCTATCTAAATAAATATTCCATATTGAAAAAATAAATCATTTTATTTTTTCAATCCTAATGTTTATTTTTCATTGAAATGTAGGCAAAAACTAAATGCAGTAAATTATTTCATATGGGATCTGCATAATTAATGTGATATTTGTAATAAATCCGTTCTAAACATATGGTTTTAATAAATTAATGGTTTTATATACTTTATTAGAATGCAACAATTTTATTAAAGGGCAAACAACATAAGCCTAGGATACCTAACACTAAATAATAGACAGATGATTTAAGCGTTATTCTCTTCTATTTCCTCCTTTAAGTTTAGAAGGATTGTGCCTGGTGGTTGTTTGTCTCCTGACCTGTCCCTGCACAGTCCTTTTCTATCTAGTTCTCTCATTTCATCGTCCGTAATATCCAGTCACACTGGGTCACCTGAATGATTGAGCTTTCACGTACCGACAGGTTTAGTGTCAACAGAGAATAGCTTCTATTTATTTTTTTAGGAAGGAATTCATTTTTTTGCCAGATTGAAGCTACATATAGTAACAGAAGTGAATTTAAAGTGTGTTAAACACACAATAGCACTTTATATTCTAAGAGAGACTTGATAAAATTGTATTCTCAATGACATGATATAACCCCCTTCCATTTTAAATAATAATACTGGTATTTTATTTAGAATTTTTTTACATGTCATTTCACAATCTATTGTTTTTATACAGAAACAAAATTGATATGTAGTTTGTAAATAATTTGCATGCCAGGCTTATGATCTCAAACACTAATTTAAATGCATTTACTTTAAAAAACCCTGGTCCTTAAGCGGTTAAAGTATTTTACCAGGAAAGATACATTGAGATTTATCTTGTTTTCAAGTATGTCCTGGGTGGCGACTACGTACCGTTAGGTGTCTTGCCCAAGGACACTTACTGGAGAGGTGCTCTGTGTCTCCACAGTCTCCACGGTTGTAGAGCAGTGGTGAACCTCTACTCCACCCAGCCTTGTCAATATTACACTTGTCCCCAGAATATTGCTTATTTTTTAATCTGAATTATTTTAGATCGGAGAGGACATTTATACCAAGCTTTACAATTCCCTGTATCCAATGCTTTTTTTCAGGGGTACTCGCCAGTACTCAGTACCGGCACCTCACCACCAGCCCGAACTAACAGGAGAGAGCATGATGCTCCTCCTTCCTCCTGCAGTGGCAGGCAGGGAATCGGAAACGCTCAACAGCTCATGTTGCTTCCGATTGTCAGGAGTGTATGTAGGGACCGATAGCCCCCCTTCTTCTCCCAGTAAGTGACAAGGGAGGGCTGGTTAAATAAACCTCCCCTCTATTTCTTCAGTGCCCCAGTTATGTTTACACATATCTGCCAGAGCTGCGGATTGTCAGGCAAGCGGTGTGATCTGAAGAGTACAGGTGGCCGCCTAAGAGCGCAAGACCAGGAGGGGGTACAAAATTTTTTTTTAATCCCTGGTCACTTGCCTTGACAGGGATCCAAATTTTTAAGCTATCTGCCTGGCACTGTGTCCCTGCTGCTGCTCCTCTAAGATACAGCCGGTGCCCAGCGAGCTGCATTGTATCTGCCAGGACAGAGAGAAGACTCCCCCGCGGTGCAAGATACGTAAGCCTGCACTCTCTCTCTTCCTCCTTGTTGGTGCCTGGCCCCCTCTGATGATGTCAAGTGGAGGGCATGCCAAAAGACATCTACACTGCCACCTTACCCCCAACAGTTCCAGACAGTGTGTGGTGCACCCTGGAAGTTGTGAATTTAAGTCCTGACTGCATTGCTCTGCAGGAACTCAGTGACAGGCCTCAGAACAAATAAAAAAGACTGGAAACAAATATCTGGAAACACAGGTGTGTTCACTTGGTCCTGCTGTTGCCACCATGTGGGGGTCTTCAAGGTCAAATACCCTCTCATTGGAGTCCCCCAATATTATTCAAACAGTACTTGGTGGATAGTGGAGTTTTATTGCTGTGGAGCTCATACACTCTGCACAATACTGTGAGTTTCATTGCTGTGGAGCTCATACATACTGCGCATTACTGTGAGTTTCATTGCTGTGGAGCTCATACACACTGCACATTACTGTGAGTTTCATTGCTGTGGAGCTCATACATACACAGCAAAACTGAGTTTCATTGCTGTGGTGCTCACAAATGCTAGGGGATTATCCATTCAGTGCCACGTTGCAAAAAAAAAACCATAAAAAAATAATTGCTAACTGCACTGCAATACAGAGGCACTTAGTGGATAACCCCAGTTAAGATAACAATAGTTGTAGTTCATGTAAAGGAACACAGTATTAAAACAATATGTTTCCCTTTTATAGTGTCTTCCTTTAAGTGAGCTACAACTATTGTTTATTAGGACACAGAAATAGTCATAATAATCAGTTTTTCCCCGGACGTGAGAGTACCCCCACTTATTTTTCCAGGAAAAAAAAGCACTGATTCTACCTAATACCTATTTTAACCAACCATTATGGTTCTACATCGAGGCTGAAAACTATTACGAAGAAGTCATGATTTGACATCTTGGAATGTTTATAGTCAATTCTATCCAATTTACCTCTGCACGTGTATTATGTTGTACCACCAGGACAATGTTAAGAGCCACACATTAAGTTGTACCGTCATGCAGGATCCATGGTGGAGAAGACCTTGGAGTAACTATTACTTTGTAGACCGAAACAGACCATCAGTAAAGGAACTTAACTTATACTTTTGAGTAGAAATCTCAATGTATCCTTCCTGGTAAAATACTTTTTAAAAAAAATAATAATAATAAATAAATACATTTAAAGTGGTATTCCAGTGCCAAATTGACATGCCCTATTTTATAGGTTTGCTGTATTCTGATTTGTTATTATCTATTATGTAAATGATGGAATGCATTAAAACAATGGTTTCCCAAGGTAAGGCTAGTCCATGTGCTTGCCAGAGAGGGTATAGTATAGGAAGGCAAAGTTGTACAAAGCTTTTCATTGTAGTTACAGGATTGTTTAAAAAACAAACAAAAAAAAACAACAAAAAATCCTACAGGCAGTATTATAATAATGCCACTAAAACGGGGACACTAAGGTGGAAAACATAAAACACAAAAACCACAAGCCAAAAAAAATAAAAGCTTTTTTAGCATAGTCATATTAGTAGTAAATGAAAGTTTTATAATATTGTAGAAAATAAATTGGCATTTGGCAAAATCAATTGAAAACCTTGGGAAAACATGTGTTTAACCATCTAAAGTATAGGATGCCCAGAAATTCACAGCTTTATTTAACGGCAGATAAAAAAAAATAAAAAATAGAATGGTTCTGGAGCATGCCTAAAATGGACATGTATCCTGACGTCTTATCCCCTTGCATAGGTTAATGTTTAACAATCTCCATATGTGTCTCATTGCCATTAGTGCACTCTTCAAAAGCACCAAAAACATTTTCCAGAGTTAACACTGGGGATAAACCTAATATTTTCCTATAGTTAGTGCCCACAAAACGGTTTTAATTTTTTATATGAATATGGGGCTTTGTACAATATAAACTTCCCACAAGAGCAATTGACAAAATTAATACAAGGCTCGTCTCCTGGGCACAAAGGAAAGGGCCACAGCAGATGATCATTTCTCTCTTATTGGGCATCAGTATTGAGGTGCATTTCTTCCTGCCTTGGGCAAGGTATACTCTAAGCCAGTGTTTCCCAAACCTGTCCTCAGGGAGCACTAACAGGTCAGATTTTAAGCATTAACTTCTCTCGCTAATTACCTTTACTCAGCCCCACCTTCTGGTCCTTCCCATACAACCGTCACAACATTTCTTCTAGCAACCAGCTTCACCTTCCCTCTGCTCCCATCTGTTTCACTTACCCCGTCCCTTAGATTGTAAGCTCACGGGATGTCTGGCTGAGCACTTGGTTAAAGTGCTGTACTTTCTAGACACGCTATCCGTTGGGCAGGGTTGTCTTTTCCTTATTTATCATATATGTCTCATGTTTGTGCTGCCCCATTGTACAGCGCTACGGAATATGGTGGCGCTTTATAAATAAAAGATAATAATAATAAAATGCAGACTGAATATAGCAATCACTAAGCAGCAAGTCCTATCACCTGCGGTGTACTTCAGATATCTTGCAAACCTGGCCTGAGATGCAATAGCTGGTTTGGAATGCACATAGATGTGCATTCAGTCAAAAACAGCCCAGCAAGAGCTGACTGATGGCTCTCTGGGTGGAAGAAAGCGCTCCAGTTGGGAAGTCATATCAACGGGACCCCCTGAAGAGACACTCCGCTACCCATGAACATTTACAATATATTAATAGGTTATAATGGCTAAAATGCAGCTTTAAGCGTAAACAAACCAAAACAACTAAAGGAAATACTCCCTAAAACACAAAAAATAAAGGGTTTGTTCACATAGCACCGACGTTACTGGGAAATTTCAATGCTCTTCTGCGATTCCATTTTGCGAGCATTTCAGTGAATTCGCTGTTCACTGAATGGTCATCGTAGTGCACCGAAGGTGGAGACGCTGACGCCCCACAAAAAGGGTTGGGAAAGTCTACAAAGACATATCTAGTCAAATTCCACCTAACTGCAGAAGAAAAAAAGAGAATTGAGTTCCGTTTTTATCTTAATAGGTGTTTAAACCAATAAAAATGTATTAAAATGTGTCTAAATACTAAAAGGGTCTTTTAAAAAATAACAAAAAGGTCAGCATTCTTTGAAAGGAAGAAACAATATCTTCTATGGGGCAATTTCGGTGCTTCCGAACGCTGCGGAATTGCGATTAAATGTGGCCAGTTGCAGCACAGTTTGCGGTCAATTCGACAGTATTTGGTGAATTGAAAGCTTAGTGCCCCGAAATTGGTGCAATTTGGTTGCAAATTTGGAGGTTAGTGAATAAACCCTTAGTAGTTTAAGAATTAACATAATTTCAAGTCTCCGATACATTTTAGCTTAGTAATGCCTACACTAATGTCAGTCTCATGCTTTTAAAAGCAGTCAAAAAACCAAACCTTATCAATAGTCAATAGCAACTGGACCTTTAGGAAAACAAATAAATTGTGACCGTAGTCACTTTGGAATTGGGGTGCATGGACCTGGAGATCAATTTGGCAGGTGCAGGGAGGCCTGATATTCTATATTATTTACTTGTGCTCTCTTATGTGCAGAGTGTTTGTGTTCCTGGGCCCTATTCCCTGATGTCTGTGTTGTATTATTATTCCCTTATGTATTTAGTGCAGAGTACTTTGTGGCATATACTGTGCTGTTTTCCCGATGTGTAAACATCTGCCCTGCTTCCACCCAACCCCTCAAGCGTGGCTTTAACCAGATCTCTCTACCAGTTTCATTAGTCTTTGTTAGTAGATCAGGGCATGAGTGTGGGGATGGGAAAGCTATTCGGAGGCTATTCAGCATGGAAACGCTGGGGCGTGTTTTAATTATGAATGTCTAACTGTAAACACAGAATAAAGGCAGTCCCAGTTTGATTTCCACCCGGCAAGGATCTCCTGTTATTGAGCGAGTGTTGGGCCAGAACCAGTATTCCATCAGAATACTGACGGCGAGGAGAGCATACTGTATGTGGTTCCTAACATCCATAACAGAAGTCATCGATACTAGGTATGACAAGCAATTGTCAATAATATCAGTGGCCATATGCAAGTGAGCTGTATGCTACAGATGCAAAATCAATAACAGTCATAATTTATACAAAATTAACGATTTCTGGACATGGAGATTTGCAGTTAAAATTAGAGTAAATCGTAATACAGAATAAGTCATTAAGAAAACAAAGAGGAGGTACAACTGTTACCTGCCAATTACCGATATGATCTTTTCTCGTGTAATTGTTTCCCTTCCCAATATTGATTTAAATGTCCCAATCTTCAGGTAGATAAGTTTGGACAGCGAAACGAACATGTGGTTGGACAGTAAAGGGGAATTAAAGAGCGGGAACTAATTTATGGAAAGCCTGAATGTTTCTTTCTCCATTCCTACAGAATACTTATCAATCATACTATTTGTAGCTGAAACTGCTGTGCAATGTAAAATGACCTCGTATGGATTTCTGAATTACTACCACTAATACTAACAAAGCTGAAATGAGTAAATCAATAGAATTCAATACCTGACCCTTGGTTTGTTGATTTTTTTTATGTTGCTTTCTGCAATCTAAGTAATGTGTTCTTTTAGCTACATATACTACTTAATTATTTTATTTACTTTTAGCATAATAAAATATCCAAGGAACATTTTGTGAATGGTTGATACATTACTGGCAACTATTGCATAGTGATCAGGTGCAGCAGACTTCACTAACATTCTAACGGAGCACTGTTCCATCAACTTCACCTGATGAGAAATCTATAATGATGCATCTTCATTGTCATTTATATCCATTAGAACAAGAACATGTTTATGAGAGCACCGAGAACTGGCAACGCACTCATTCACTGGGGTACAGTGAGAACCCTCTAAGTTCCATACCATAGGCAAATCAGGCTGCATTCACCCAAAAGAGCAGCCAGACCCGATATTACAAGTATGTCTTCTTTGCATGAGAGATGCAGCAAACCCATTAATCGATCGAGGCTAACTTTTTATACACCCAGCTAAAGCTGAAAGGGTCATCAGGGGGTTACCATAGCTCTCATCCAGAGGAACTATACTTGCCATTTTCGTTCTGGCAGCTTTTTTGGATGGAAACCTGCTATCAAGCGTATGGTATAGGAGAGCCCATACTTACATCTCTTCATCATGGCATCTCTAGAGGACTAAATCTGCTCAAATAGGAGCAGTTTTGCAGAGGTTGATCACCATGGCAACTAGCCAGTTTCTCAGCCAATGACTTCACAGCAGGTAGGGGTGGTTTTCTGAAAGATGACCCGTTTAAAAGAGCAATCAGATTTATTTCTGTACACAGCTGTCCTGTGGTATCCCTAGCAATCACTTACTCTCCCAATCTTGATTGATTTTCATGTGCGCCGGTACCTTGACTTGCCGCTTCGATTTTCAAAAGAAGGGAGAGAACTGCCCTCAAATAGATTCCCACAAAACAATAATAATTAGGTGATCTTGGACACAGTGGGGCCAGTCACAACAATATAGTGTAGTAGAGAAGAGGGTACACCAGTTGGGTACACCAGTTGGTGCGGCACGGCATTTATTCAGTAATAATGACTCTTAAGCTTTGTCTATTTACTGCCTGAACATTATGGACTATATCCTGAGTATATCCTTAATTTCATGGATCACCCTTTGTACCATATCTTCAGATTACTCTGTTTTACCAAACGAGTTCCTGGATTTCTCATTAAACTAGAAACCACACAATCCTCCTGACTGGGTTCACTATGTTACAGAATGGGAGCTACAGCTTTGCCTACTCTGCATCTTGAGTTCTTCCCCTTGTAAACCTGACCAAGGGTCTTATAAGGTCCTAACCATTCATTATTATTGTTTTGTCACCTTTGAAAGACCAAATATGTTAGACATCTGTTCTATCAAAGGCACAGTTACTCGATAGGAAATAGTCCTTTAGACTAGTCAATCTATAGACGTTTCACGACTTGAGCCTTTGGGTTGGAATATTGGTTTCTTCAATTGAAACTAAATAAAAAGAAGTATTGTAAATACAGGCGCTTCTTTTGCGGACTTTTTATTATCAAGAAGGTTCTAGCAAATGCTCACCTTTCTTTAACAAATACTCCAAATGAAACCCTGCTGATTGTCGTTATACTTACAAGAATTTGTGAATTATTTCTATGTCAACTCTGCAAAAAAATATTTCTAATTCTTCATGGTTAAATATAGTTGGGTTTTTAATACATGATTAGCCGTTAGGAAATAATAAACAGTAAATGTGAAAACGAATGACATTCAGCGAGGACTTAGCCAATTCATACTTTGTGTATTAGTCATCAATCTATTATGAAGTGGGCGTATGTTCCTCGGGAAAGCATATCTGATCTTGCCAATATGTTGTTAAAATGATGGTAGCAAATCTGTTTGGAATATTTAAATAACAAGCAATCCAGAACATTAAAAAAAAAATGCTTAGTGTCTACAAATCACAAACACAAGAGGAAAAAATTTTCTACTCCATCTTTTCCAATATGTGGATGGACTATTAAACTTAGTGAAGGTTAAGGAAATGTATTAAAATAATTAAAATTTGTAATATAACTTTCATCATAATTTGTAATAAAAGTACCACAGTAGACAAACTTTGGAAATCCACAAACTATTATAATAATCAGGGATGAGCCGAACACTCCCGAGTTCGGTTCGCATTCAAACTCGAACTTTTCAAAACTCGAACCCGAATTCGAACTCCATACAAGTCAATGGGACTCAAGGTTCGATTTTTAGAGTGCCCTCCAAGAGTGCATATATGCTAGATATTTGCCATAAAAGGTGTATGGGGGTCCGGGTAGTGCCCTGGGGGACAGGAAACAATGACGAAAAGTTTTAAAAAAAACATTTTTAAAGGGACAGTGAGTTTTCCATGAAATAAGGGTTAAAAATAAAAACAAAAAATTCCTTCAAATATCGTGCCTAGGAGGTCCCCATAACCTGCCCGTGAAGTGGCGGATTTCTAGGCTGTATAGAAACATTTAAAAACAATGTCCGGGTCTGGGTAGTGCCCTGGGGACAGGAAACAAATACAAAAAGTTTAAAAAAAAGACTTTTTAACCCCTTCACTGCTGACGAGGTGTGGGACACGTCCTCAGTTACTCCCACTGTATGCTGAGGAGGACGTGTCCCACACGTCATCAGCTTTGCTGGACCCCCGGCGAGATACTCACCCTTCTGTCCGGGGTCCCGCGGCGTTCTGACTTCAGCGTCCTCAGACGCTGAAGTCAAGCTCCTCCTGACGTAAATGATGTCATCGCGCCATGACGTCATTTCCAGGCGACCCCCCGGCAATGTCGGGAGATCGCCTGGAAGGGAGGGGGGGATCCGTTCGGATCCCTCCCGATCGGGAGGTCCCACAAAAAGAAGCCAGGCACCGCTTAAAAGGGGAGAGTCTCCCCTTTTTAGGGGTGCCTGGCTTTAACCCCTTAGGCACCGGGTCGCACTTCGGCACCGAAGTGTGGCATAGCTCCGGTGGGGGCCGCCATCTTGGATGGTGGCTCCACCCCCGGGTCCCCCCTCACTGCCTGACATCCTCACGCATAGCGTGAAGACGTCAGATAGCCGGGGAACCCCTAGCTGCCCGGAATCCCCTGGTGGAGATAGGGGGTTCATTTGAGCCCCGATGTCTCCAGAACCGTGGCAGCTAGGGGGTCATGGAGGGTGTCAATCGAAAGGTCTGAGCATGGCTCAGGTATAAAGTAAAACAATAAAAATGAAATAAAAAAAACACATGTATTTTTTTTGTGTGTTATTTTTATTAATGCAGCAATATTGTTCACATTTCAATTATAATGTGAACAATGATGCTGCACTAATGATTTTTTTCTATGTTGTGCATTTTCTAAAAATCACATAATTCCCCCCAAAAAATTTAATAAGTCCCCATTTCTAATTTTTGTAGAAGCGCACCCCATAGAAAATATAACTGCAAATGTTCATGTGATAAAAGGTGAAAAAAAACACTTTACACGCTGCAGATGATTAAAAATTCAAGTTTTATTGCATTTTTTGTTATAATATACAGGCAAAACATGATGTATACATATAAAAATGATATATTATGAATCTGCCGAGTCTGCCGGAAAGAACGATATATAATATGTCTGGGTCGTATAATAAAATGTGGCTTCAAATCGCGTTTAAACATGATGAGCGAAAGCGGTAAAAATTAGCTCAGCACTCAGCGGTGAAATGCCTCAGCAGTGAAAGGGTTAAAGGAACAGTGAGTTTTCCATAAAATAAGGGTTAAAAATAAAAACGAAAAATTCCTTCAAATATCGTGCCTAGGAGGTCCCCATAACCTGCCCGTGAAGTGGCGGATTTGTAGGATGTATGGAAACATCGCCATCACAGACCCACACACGACACCTAGCACTCCCTGTCTGCATACAATGTATCAAATTCATGAGACCGGACTAATTAGAAGCACATGTTATTTCCAAACACTAATTAAACACCTGTTGTTTACGCCATTTGAGAGCACAGGTCATTTAGAGGTGAGAATCTTTGCACCTAGACATTAGTTTTTAATTCAATATCTAATAAACCGTTGCTTATAATATTCTGCAGTAAAGAGTCTCTTTATTTCTAGATTTAGTATTTCTTAAGCATTTTTTTATACTTTTGTAAAAAAAAAATTTAGTTTCGAACTCGAACCGAACATGCCAAAAAGTTCGAAGTTCGTGAACTTTCGAACTGCCGATGTTCGAATCGAACTCCGAACTGATCGAACCGAACAGCTCATCCCTAATAATAATATAATAGTGAGGGAAAGGGGGGTTTGTGAGGGTCCTAAGGACGAGCAACAGCACTAATGGCCTGCTCTACGGTGGGGCCCGCTCAGGTCTCAAAGTTTTAGCTTGCTTGTGCCATTAGAAGAATCAATGCTCCATATGCATATTAGCCTGCTCTCACCCAAAAAGGGTGGCCAGTACTGACTGCCAAGGACGTCATCGCTGCACGAGAGGTGCAGCAACCCCCGACGATCGTTCCTTGTTAGGCCCCGGATAATCCTTGATAATGGCACCTAAGAGAGCCGAAACGTCGGGACTTGCTTTTTAAATATGCTTTAAAAAATTTTGTTATTTTGATTTTTGATTGAGTGCGTCCATCCGTTGGATTTTCTATATTGCATACAGGCCTAGCACCTCTCCTTTTGCTGCTTTATTTTGAAAGGTGTTGCTGGACTTTTGGATAATATATATATATATATTTTATGTGTTTTAATTAAACTTTATGTGAGTAAAAGCTGGAAACATGTTAAAGCTAATCATTTTATTTTGTAGCGAGGAAACGCTGTTGGATTCATCTCAACTGCAAACTGAACCTCTGCGTAGCTCAACAAGTCAAAGTAGAGCGCAAAATGAAACTGCGCTGTGAGTGAATTATAAAAATTACCTGCTTTGTGTTTTAATCATATATATCCCAGTTATAAGCAATCCGCACTAGATTGTTTTTTATGTTGTAGGTGGCTGTGTACACCTTTTTGTTTAATGTAAAGCTGTTTCATAATTATTACTAGTACTACACTGATTATTTTATTGGTTGTTTATTGTATGCTAGTGTCACAAATTTGTCAGCACTTTCTAAATAACTCTCCACCATTACATCGATGTGTCATTATGTATACACGTATATGGATTATACACTGTAGATTAGCACACATCTGTTTATTTATATATATATATATATATATATATATTCAGAATGTGAGTAATCTTTGCAAGCAAAATCAGAAAAGCCAACAATATACTTACTTTTTCAGTGCAGAGATCCACACATTTGTCGACAGACATGTTCAGCATTGGGCTGCTAACCGGGAGAGCCAAAGATAAAGATGCATTGTCTGGTCGGCGAAAACATCCTCGAAAGATTGCACTGCCATCTGTATCCAAAAACAAGACCACACATAGTCAGCCAAATCCAACATTGTATGCACCTAGATCATTGGGCATATACTTAAAGTTTCCCTCCACAGCTTAAATTATGCCAACATTAAAGAAATGATTAAAAAAATAAAAATTAACAGGCAGTATTACATTCTGGCCGTTAAAACGGGGACACTAAAGGTCAAAAACCTGCACCTGCAGCCTTTGCATTAGCATCCCCGTTATAGCTCCATATTACAGGGCAGGCGCTAATTCAGCAGCCTACCCCGTAATGCAGCGTTAATCTCTGGGATACTTGATGCAGCGCTAACGTGCCGCCCGAGTATGCCCTCCTGGAGTCCATAGGTCACATGACCTACAGGATCTCACCTCTCACGAGATCTGCAGGTCCACGGAGTGATCACGGATGGATACTGGGGACTATTTGTCCCCAGTCTTATTCTGCTCGAAGCGGTGGATCGGCCCACCTTTCTTGCCCTGAGATGAGAGGGTAGTATCGGAATTATTGGGGGGGGGGGTATACAGCTGGTGCTAAATGACTCTGCAGAAGCGGAATTAGTTAGCACCAGCTCTTAGCTGTGGTTAGAGTTAACCGCAGCAGGGATTAATTAGCTTTAGTACTTTGTAATCCTAACGCTAAGTACTCTTATGTTAAGCATAGGGCGCGCAAAGTACAATAAACTCGTGCTGGAAAGCGTAATCTCCGATGCCGTAACTTTTTTTAACCCATTAACGTTCGGATTTCAATATGGACGGCCTACGCTAGGGCCACTTAACCGAACGTTAGCGCTCACAAAGCTCAGCGCTAACATTAGCGTTAAGATTGTAATATTACCCAACATATTTATAACAATTTTTAAATAGCTATAGAAACTCTATCACCCTGTTTTACTGTTATTCAACTACAAGAAGGAGCCCCAATCTCACGATTACAAAAGGTTCAGCGCATTTTACTGCCAGGGAGAGGACAGAACAAAAGGAGAATTCTGGGGTCATTCACTACTTAGAGGGTGATTATAATGGCTGAAAATCCCCATACAGTACAGATACAATGTGTTACTGTAATTTTCATATAAAGGAATTATGCCACATACAGATATTAATTGTATATCATTTTTTTTGCAAGCTTCTTGGCTAATAATGGACTTAATCACTGACTATTAGTTGACCATTTTATTATCTACAGTGATAAAAAAAGGTTTGTGAGGGTCCCGATGGCGATGATGTGCAACGGCACTAGTGGCCTGCTCTATGGTGAGGCCCACTCAGGTCTCACAAGGTTTTACCTTGATTGTGCCATTACATCAATGTCTGCTCCATATGCAAATCAGACTGCGATCAACTAGAAAGGGTGGCCAGTACTGAAGTGCCAAGGATATCATCACTGCAGGCAGGGCCGGTGCAAGCTTTTTTGCCTAGTCAGGCGAAGGTCTGTTTTGGTGCCCCCCCCCCCCCGTCATGTCAAGCCAATCAGGATAGAGATGCATAATAATCTCTATCGTGAGTGTTCGGTGTCGTCACGCAGAGATTAAAGGATGCTTAAAGTTGGTCTTGCAAGGACAACCTTTAGCAGCGTTGTGAGTCACTGATTGGGGGACAGCCACCAGTGCTGTCTTTATGGACTTATATAAACACTGTCTTTCTTCTGGAAAGGCAGTAGTTACATTTGTCAGACTGTAGGAACAACATATTTGGGTATATATTTGCGGCCCCCAGCTCATGTATGGGTATATATTTGCGGCCCCCAGCTGCTCATATGGGTATATTTGCGGCCCCCTGCTCATGTATGGGTATATATTTGCGGCCCCCAGCTCATGTATGGGTATATTTGCGGCCCCCAGCTGCTCATATGGGTATTATTTATGGTATAAATTTTCCTCCAGCGAGTCTCTTACCTCTCTGCTCAGCTGACTGTGTCTGACTGACTGTGACAGTGTGCACAGCACTGCTCACTGCTGCCTGCTGACTTCTGCTGCCTCACCTTGGCACTGCAGGCTCCGTCGCCCGCTGGCGTTCTAGTTCTACTCAGTCCACACTCTCAGGCAGTCAGGGAGGGAGTGAGACGAGAGACCAGACCACCAGGGACAATCAGGGACCAGACCAGGTAGTAGGTTTTTTAGTAGCAACAATTTTTTAGGCTTAGCTTAAGCTAGGCACCGCCACCGTCGCTCTCTGCGTCCCCCTCGTGTGACACGTGACGTCACGTCTCGAGGCGACTGGTGCGAGCGGCCGCTGGCGCTGGCCAGGCATGTGATGCACACGTGCACACGCACCTTTCCCGCTCGCCTGTGATTGGATTCGGGAAGCAAGGCCAGGCAGGGAACCACGTGGTGCTTGTTGTCCCCTCCCTCTCATTGCCCCCTTCCAATCCCAGGCAGGGGCGGATCCAGAGACTAGTCTCGGGAGGGGCACTTACAGAAAATAAGGTGTTTTAGCAGAGAGCCCGACTCACGAGAATTTACAGAGGGCCCGGCTCACAGGAGCTTACAATCTAGAGGAGCAGAGGGCCCGGCTCACAGGAGCTTACAATCTAGAGGAGCAGAGGGTCCGGCTCACAGGAGTTTACAATCTAGAGGAGCAGAGGGTCCGGCTCACAGGAGCTTACAATCTAGAGGAGCAGAGGGCCTGGCTCACAGGAGTTTACAATCTAGAGGAGCAGAGGGCACCCAGGAGCTTACAATCTAGAGGAGAAGAGGGCACCCAGGAGCTTACAATCTAGAGGAGCAGAGGGCACCCAGGAGCTTACAATCTAGAGGAGCAGAGGACACCCAGGAGCTTACAATCTAGAGGAGCAGAGGACACCCAGGAGCTTACAATCTAGAGGAGCAGAGGGCACCCCGGATTTTACAATCTAGAGGAGCAGAGGGCACCCCAGATTTTACAATCTAGAGGAGCAGAGAGCCCCCAGCTCACACATGAATTTGCCCCCAGCTCAAGGATTTGCCCAGCTCATGGATTTGCCCCCAGGTCATGGATTTGCCCAGCACATGGATTTGCCCCCAGCTCATGGATTTGCCCCCAGGTCATGGATTTGCCCCCAGGTCATGGATTTGCCCAGCACATGGATTTGCCCAGCTCATGGATTTGCCCCCAGGTCATGGATTTGCCCAGCTCATGTATTTGCCCAGCTCATGTATTTGCCCCCAGCTCATGGATTTGCCCAGCACATGGATTTGCCCAGCTCATGGATTTGCCCCCAGCTCATGGATTTGCCCAGCTCATGGATTTGCCCCCAGGTCATGGATTTGCCCCCAGGTCATGGATTTGCCCCCAGGTCATGGATTTGCCCTGCTCATGTATTTGCCCAGCTCATGTATTTGCCCCCAGGTCATGGATTTGCCCAGCACATGGATTTGCCCCCAAGCTCATGGATTTGCCCCCAAGCTCATGGATTTGCCCCCAGGTCATGGATTTGCCCAGCTCATGGATTTGCCCCCAGGTCATGGATTTGCCCCCAGGTCATGGATTTGCCCCCAGCTCTCACCTGGATTGTTGCCCCAGCTCCGGCAGGGGGTTGAGGGACCAGATGCCAGGCAGCGCGGGAGCGCCTGCCCGATCTTGAACAGTCCGTCCTGTGAAGTGGATGCGGCTGTGTGCGTGCGCAGCCGGTCACGCGGTCCGGCCAGTCAGGTGGTACAGAGACTCAGTACCACCTGATTAGCCGGACCACGTGACCGGCTGCGCACGCACACAGCCGCATCCACTTCACAGGACGGACTGTTCAAGACCGGGCAGGCGCTCTCGCGCTGCCCGGCATCTGGGTCCCTCAACCCCCGGGCCAAATCTCAGGGGTCGGTTACACCCCGGGCCGGCGCCCCTCACACTGGCAGGACGCCAGACAGTAAGGCGGCCGCCTGTGCCGCCTTACGTTAGCGCCGGCCCTGACTGCAGGAGAAACTAATACATGAAAAAAATTGCCAGTTCACATTTTAAATCTTTTGCCTATCCCACAATAAAAACCTATACCCAAAGTTGCTATGTTGACCTAAATTTAAGTGTTAACTATGCATCCCTAGCTTTAAAAAAAAAAGGAGGGGGGCGTGGCCGGACGTTGCAGCGTGCGGTCGCATGTAGAGAGAGCTCCTGTGACCGGCGCTGAGTTTCTAAATTCCAACGGCTTTAATATTGCAACCCCAGGGCTGAAAATTCACCCACAGGTGGGTGATACTTCCTAGCACCCAGATGGTGCCACCTAAGGCGCAGCGAACGCTGGAGCCGCTAAGATCGGGTCCGTGAGGCCAAGATGGCGGGGATCTCCCTCATCTGTTTCCTCTCCCACGCTGGAGGCAGTTGCTGCGGGCCCATCCTGCATGTCTGACATATCACCACCATCGGAAAGCAGACTGCATGCCATGCTGCAAGAACTCCGATCTACCATCCAAGCGGATCTTAAAGAGGCGCTGCAGGAGCTGAGGCGCGATGTACAAGACCTGGGTGAGAGGACTGACTCTTTAGAATCTAAGACAGACGACTTATGCTTAGCCCATAATGACCTGGTGGACCGTCACATAGCTTTGCAAACAGTGCATGACACCATGGCAATGAAACTAGCCGATATGGAATATCGCTCACGGCGTAATAATATACGGATCCGGGGCATTCCGGAGGCAGTGGGCTCTGTTGATCTCCAGCCTTACATTATGGAAGTTTTCCAGATCTTGGCACCGACATATTCACCGCAAGATTTCCTGATGGATCGAGCACACAGATTGCCGCGTGCAAAAAATCTGCCGCCCTCGGCCTCTAGAGATGTTTTAGTCCGGGTGCACTTTTTTCACGTTAAAGAAGCGTTGAGAGCGTCACGGAAATCTACGCCTCTACCGTCTCTGTATGCCGAAGTTTCTTTTTATGCGGACCTATCAACGGCTACTATGTCTAAGAGACGGGAATTTTCGTCCTTCACCAAAATCTTGCGTGACCACAACATGGCGTATCGTTGGGGATTTCCCACAAAGATCTTGTTATGGCGATTCCTGAGCCCATTACTGGCATGCGTCTGCTGACAGAATGGAAGGTGGTGTCTGAGCTTACTCCCCCTCGTGAGGAATCGTCTTCACCGCTGAAAGTCTCTCCGGAGTGGCACCGGGTCCGGCCTAAGTGAGATGCCATGGTCCTGCAATTTCTCGCCTATGGGCGTGTTTCTTTTATTACGCCAGGTGCTCTATCGTGGTTTCGGGACTCATCACCTTTTGATTTGTCTCTTGGGTGGCGCTCTCTGGGGTTCTGTTCCTTCGACCAACTAGCCCCGAGGCCTTTTAATGGCCAGTATATAGGCACAGTCACCTTCACGGATGACGTTGGGACTGTGTTTTTCCCCTGCTGGGGTTTTTCTCTTGAACGTGTTTTTTTTCCATGTATATCATTCTGCTGTGTTGACTGACCCCACTCAACTGCATTTATGGAGTGCAGTTCTTTTTTTCCTTTTTGGTCTGTTGGGTTTTGTCTGTTTTTATTTTATTTTTTGTTTTCTTTTTCTGGTTCATCTTATGTTTGTCTTGTATGTACTGTTTGTCTCATTGGTATGCACTGTAATATATCAGTCTAGGCAATATTGTGCGCAGAGGAGTCCCTCCACCCTCCCATGGAAATTGTATGTCATGACCGCTGTGAGTACCAGAGCTATGGGGGCAATTAATGATGAGTAAACCTCAATTCCAAATTTACTCCTTAAATGTTCGAGGCTTGAATACTCCGTACAAACGACATGCATTATTTCGTGACCTGCATAAGTCTCAACCAGCTATTGTATGTTTGCAAGAGACTCATTTTTGTCAGAGACGCCCACCGTTTCTAAAATCGCGCATGTATACTGAGGCGTATCACTCCACTGCTCAGACGAAGTCTAAAGTTGTCTCGATCCTGTTCCATAGAGACTGGACCTTTGTGTGTTCGGCTCAGTATGTTGATCCGTTGGGCCGCCTTGTGATTCTTGTGGGCACGCTGAACGAATTACCAATTACTATAGCAAATTTATATCTTCCTAATGAAAACCCAATTTCTTATCTTCGGAAAGCTTATGGTAGAGTGAAAAAAATATCTAGTGGTACGTTGTTTCTATTTGGGGATTTTAACTGCACTCCTGACCCTGACGTTGATACCCAATCAAGCAAACCCCGCTCCCAAGCCCGCTCCTCCCCAGCCTCTAGTAAACAACTAAAGGAATTCATGCATTCGTTTGAACTATAGGATACTTGGAGGATATGTCACCCTGCTACGCGCGATTACACTTTTTTTCTCATGTTCATTCCTCTTATAGTAGAATTGACTTATGTTTGATTCATAGTTCGGCTTTGCCCCGCCTATTAGAGGCGTCCATAGGCATTATCACGTGGTCTGACCATGCTCCGCTTACGCTTACCTTTGAGGCGGCCTTTCCGCCAAGGGGTATGGGGAACTGGAGACTTAATGACTCGCTTATTGTGAATAGAGATGACGTGACAAATACTATACAACTCCTTCAGGAGTATTTTGCGGCGAACATGACTGAGGATGTGGCGACATCGTCGGTTTGGTTGGCCCACAAGGCTGTTCTACGAGGACATTTTATACAAAAAGGAGCGCAGCGGAAGAGACATTTTAACGCTCAGACGACTGCTCTACTACGACGAATTACTGAATTGGAATCCCAGAATAAAACCTCTCCTGCCCCACATATTACTGCTCAGTTGACCTTACAGCGCCGTGAGTTGGAGCATCTTATGCCCCAGGTCACGGCGGGCTCACTTAGACGGCTTAACTATGCCCACTATACCCAGGGGAATAAACCGGGGAAATTGCTGGCGTCTAAATTGAAAGGGAAAAGAATGCAAACTAACATACTGTTCCTTTTGGATGCTAATAGCGTGAAGATTTATAACCCAGCCCTTATCACTGATGAATTTGCACGCTATTATGCCTCCTTGTATAACCTGGGACTATACAATACCGTGCCGACCCCTGCATTAGACGACATGGAGCTCTTTCTCCAGACGGCTAATCTCCCTTCTATATCTACCTCACAGGCTACAGGCCTGCTTGCTCCGTTTACAGAGGAGGAGGTACATAAGTCTATTAATGCGCTTCCAAAAAATAAAGCTCCAGGGCCTGACGGTTTTACGAATCTGTACTACCAGAAATTTGCTTCCTTTCTAGTCCCGATTATTACCCTGGTTTTTAATGATATTAAGGATACCGGCATTATCCCATCGGAGATGCTGCAAGTGACAATAGTCACCCTGCCTAAACCCGGTAAACCCCCGACACATTGTGGCAATTTCCGTCCCATCTCCCTGTTGAATGTAGACGCCAAGTTATATGCTAAATTACTGGCAAATAGATTGGCTCCTTTACTTCCTTCTCTGATTGCGAATGAGCAGACTGGCTTTGTCCCGGGCCACCAAACGTGTGACAATACCCGACGTTTTTACGATATACTCGACCTGACCCATAGGACTAATACTTCTGGACTCTTGTTGGCATTAGATTCTGAGAAGGCATTTGATTGCCTGCACTGGAGGTATATGCGGACGGTGTTACTAAAGTTTGGCTTCCCAGAACAATTTATAAGCAGTGTTATGGCCCTCTACTCAGATCCGTCGGCGAAAGTGTTGGCTTCGGGGTTTCTATCCTCCGCTTTCCATATAACCAATGGCACCCGTCAGGGTTGCCCTTTATCCCCGTTAATGTTCATTCTGGCCTTAGAACCCCTGGTGTTGCAGGTTAAAACAGATCCGGCTATTAAGGGCTTATCAACCCCGAATGGGGAACATAAATTGGCACTGTTTGCGGACGACATACTGCTTTTTCTGACCACACTGGAGACCTCGCTCCCTCCCCTGTTTGATCTCCTCGATAGGTTTGGCGCAATATCCTATTATAAAAATAACATGAGTAAAACGCAGGCTCTCCCCATAAGTATTGCTGCTTCATCCCTCAGCTCTATGCATAGTAAATACCCTTTTGACTGGCGTTCTACCTCTTTAAAATATCTGGGTATATCCCTCTCTAAATCGCGAGGAACCATCCTTAAGGAAAATTTTACGCCACTCATGACCTCTATAGAGACACAGCTCTCCAAATGGAGCACAAACGACTCCTCTTGGTTGGGCCATATGGTGGCCATAAAGATGTGTATCTTACCCCAAATTTTATATTATTTCAGGAATGTCCCGGTTTTCATCCCGGTGCATTTATTGCTCCGGCTGCAAAAACTAATTCATGCACACATCTGGAAGGGGAAACCTCCTCGAGTGTCGCCCTCCACGGTTACAGCGCCGCGGCGTAATGGTGGGTTGGGGTTTCTGGATCTGCAATCTTAATACAAAGCGGCCTTACTAGCCCAATTGCTGTCATCAATGCATCAAAAAGATCCACCACTATGGCTGCAGCTGGAGAATATAGAAAAAAATAGAACATGCAGTACAATACAACCTTATAGATGGTCAAATAGGTTTGTATGTCGATACAGGATCTTCAAGGGAGTACAAAGCCTCTAGAATTAGAGCATACACAAGGACATAGCGTAATACTGTCAAAAATTTAATAAAACATAAAACCACAGAAAGGAAGCCACTCACAAAATTAGTGGCACACAATGGATAAAAGTGTGCAACAGCGATATTAAACAATTCGTTCGGATAGTCACCACAGCCGGAAAGACATCGTCCTTAAAGCGTAATTTTCTGTAGGAGAGCCTGGCCAGGATACCACTCCGTGCTGAGAAGTCCAAATCACAGGTGAAGCCACAGTCTTTCAGAACAACCAATTGGGGAACCGAAGACCTGGAGACATCCAAAGTGAATGATGGACGATCCGATTCGCGACGAATAATGGACGATCCGGCGGGCGAACGAACGAAAAATAGAAGCGAGCAAGTCAGTTCGACGCGTTTCGTCCTCTGACTTATTCATGAACGAAACGCGTCGAACTGACTTGCTCGCTTCTATTTTTCGTTCGTTCGCCCGCCGGATCGTCCATTATTCGTCCGCGAATCGGATCGTCCATCATTCACTTTGGATGTCTCCAGGTCTTCGGTTCCCCAATTGGTTGTTCTGAAAGACTGTGGCTTCACCTGTGATTGGACTTCTCAGCACGGAGTGGTATCCTGGCCAGGCTCTCCTACAGAAAATTACGCTTTAAGGACGATGTCTTTCCGGCTGTGGTGACTATCCGAACGAATTGTTTAAATATGCGCTGTTGCACACTTTTATCCATTGTGTGCCACTAATTTTGTGAGTGGCTTCCTTTCTGTGGTTTTATGTTTTATTAAATTTTTGACAGTATTACGCTATGTCCTTGTGTATGCTCTAATTCTAGAGGCTTTGTACTCCCTTGAAGATCCTGTATCGACATACAAACCTATTTGACCATCTATAAGGTTGTATTGTACTGCATGTTCTATTTTTTTCTATATGTCTATATTCTAGCACGTTGGTGAGAGTGCTGTGAACTGCAGTTTCTATTCCTCTTGGGGATACATCTTCACACCCTGTTTAGTATTGATGCAGCTGGAGAATGCCATGATTTCCCCATACAGACTTCATGACCTGATGTGGCTTACGTTTCTACCGAGGAATAGTACCTCGGGTCTGTTGCCCGTCTCGATGCTCTCCCTAATGGCATGGCGATTGTGGGGCCGTAAATTGGTGGGGCCTTACGATTTACTATGCCTCGCTCCTTTAAGGGTTCTGTGTCGCTTTATTCCCGATTTAACCTTAGATTCCTGGCTCAGGCGAGGCTTGACACATGTGTGGCAGCTCTTTACGCCACGCTCCCTGAAAACCTTCCCCGATTTGGTACAGGAGTTCGCCATCCCATCAAAGGAATGCTTCACATATTTACGTGTGAAACATGCTTTGACCCAGAACGGCCTCACCTCTTTCACTGATGTGAACCTCTCAACTTTTCATAAATTGTGTATGGGACGAAAATGTCAAATGAAACCGCTGTCCCTTTGTTACAACAGCCTCCTAAAAAACTACCCTATATGGTTAAATGGGAAAAAGACTTAGCCTTAACACTTTCCATAGAAGATTGGTCATATGCCATGGAAACGATATATAAATATTCTAGAAGTACCAATTTACGAGAAGCCCATATCAAACTGCTGTGTAGATGGTATTTAACACCCACCCGGTTGGCCCCTATTTCAGGGAACACAGGCCTCTGTTGGAGATGTCTTACCGGCAATGGCTCCTTATTGCACACATTCTGGCTGTGTCCCATATTGGGGGGATATTGGGAAAAAATAAATAGATTGATATCCCATTGTACTCTACTTAGTCTCCCACTTTGCCCGAAAATGTACCTCTTACACCTTCTACCCATTACAATTCAGACCCGTCATAGGAGGTTTATCTCCATGGTACTTGGTACAGCTAAAATTGTTATAGCTAGACACTGGCGGTCCTCTATCTGTCCCTCTATGAAGGAGGTTATGGGGGCCCTTGAAAATATTTTTAAATATGAGGAAATGTTTCACACCGCGAATAATTCTATGTGCTTACTGCATGATACGTGGGAGGGATGGAGGGTGTTTGTTGAATCGGGGAATCTGATATAAGATATTTTGACGTGTAAGAGGATAGTGCTGCCATGTTTCTGTTTTATGTTTTCTGTTTTATGTTAGTTTAGGAATTTATAAGTTATTAGAAAATGGAGTTCGCACAACGGACCCCTTTTTCAGTATACAACGATAATCCACTTGAATAACACTGTTTATTGCCATTGCTGCTCATTTATGCTTCTTCCTTTGGATGGTTCTCTCATTTAAATGTATGTACCAAATTCTGTGTGAACTCCAATAAAAATCCTTTATATGAAAAAAAAAAAAGGAGTCCCCCCCCGTCCAGCAAAAAAAGTTCTCAGAAGTGACAAGGTTAAGGGACAAAAAAAATACATATATAAATCCATCTTTTTTCAAAGACTCTGCTTAAAAATAGAAAATATAGCAGCTATCTCCAGTCACTACAGATTTTTTAAAGTCTTGGTGGTTTCCAGCAAGATGTCCTCAGAATCGGCCTTACGACTAGGGATGAGCCGAACACTCCCCGAGTTCGGTTCGAGCCCGAACCCGAACTTCCCATTTGTTCGGGACCGAACCCGAACCCCCATGCAAGTCAATGGGGCTGAAAATTCTTTTTTTTGGAGTGCCCTCCAAGAGGGCATATATGCTACATATTTGCCATAAAAGGTGTATGGGGGTCTGGGTAGTGCCCTGAGGGACAGGAAACAAGGACAAAAAGTAAAAAAAAAAAAAACGTTTTTAAAGGGACAGTGAGTTTTCCACGAAATAAGGGTTAAAAATAAAAATGAAAAATTCCTTCAAATATCGTGCCTAGGAGGTCCCCATAACCTGCCCGTGAAGTGGTGGATTTCTAGGATGTATAGAAATATGTAAAAACCAAAAAATGACATTTCAAATGACGGTAAATGCTTTTCCTTTAATCTATCCATAAACAACTGCTTGGGGCGGCAGTCTGTATGAAAAGAGGAGACATTTTCGGACACGCAGAAAAAATGTACAGATTTTTTGGCGGTGAAAAGCAGGAGAATGGAAACTTCTAGACCAAAAAGCCGATTTGGAAAGTGAGATAAATGGGAGAATTTTTCTGGTTCGGCTATTTTGACCTAGAATTTTCCATTCTCCAGTCATTCTCCTGAGTTTCACTGCTCTCTGAATAACCCTGTCAGGGTTATTCAGAGAGCGGTGAAGAGCAGGAGAATGACTGGAGAATGGAAAATTCTAGGTAAAAATAGCCAAACCAGAAAAATTCTCCCATTTATGCTAGGGTCAGACTAGCGAATTTTTAACGTGCGTTTAGGTGCACTTAATCACGGCCACACTAGCAGCAAATGACGGGCAATGACGGCCAACATACGAAGTACGGTCGCACGAAAGTCCGGCTGCGCAACGCAAGTGGAAAATTAACGCATTTTTTCAAGAACACAGAACCGCTAGTATGGACGTACAGAGTGCGCTGCGTCCACTAGCGGCGTGTGTGCGTGATTTGGAGACGTCAGACCCTGTTCATGTCCGGCCAACATAACGTCCAGACACCCAAAGTTTCCAGGTTTGGATCCGTAAAAAATCACGCACAAAAATGCACATCGTATGACCGTTTTCGCGCAATCCGTGAAAAAATACAGCAATGCGTTCGGACGCACTTTTTGACGGTCGCTGCGAAAAATGCGTTAGTCTGACCCTAGCCTTATCTCACTTTCTTAATCGGCGATTTGGTCCAGATTGTTCTCTTTTCCTGCCATTCTCCTGGTTTTCACCTTTCTCTGAACAACTCTGAGAGAGAGGTGAAAGCCAGGAGAACTGGCAAGAGAAGAGAACAATCTAGACCAAATAGCCGATTTGGAAAGTGAGATAAATGGGAGAATTTTTCTGGTTTGGCTATTTTGACCTAGAATTTTCACTTCTCCAGTTATTCTCCTGCTTTTCACCGCTCTCTGAATAACCCTGTGAATGTTTAATCCCGAGGTGAAAAATAACATTGCTTTAGATTTTTTTCAAACACCAGTTAAATCCAGCATATTAGGATGTTTTAGGGAAATTAATTCTCAAATCTCAATCAGAAGCAGACACCACCCCACCCTCAGTATATTGTACAATGTATCAAATTGATTACCAGACTAAAAACACCTGGTGTTATGCCCGTTTGTGAACAGAGGTCATTTAGAGTTGATAATCTTTCCAAGTACACATTAGTTTTTAATTCAATATCTAATAAACCGTTGCTTATAATATTCTGCAGTAAAGAGTCTCTTTATTTCTAGATTTTTTAGTATTTTTTTAAGCATTTTCCATACTTTTTTCAAAATTTCTTTTTTATTTTCGAACCCGAACCGAACACGCCCAAAAAGTTCGAAATTCGCGAACTTTCGAACTGCCAAAGTTCGGGTCGAACTCCGAACCGTCCGAACCCGAACAGCTCATCCCTACTTACGACTTGACATAGTTTGAGTACATGGCGAGGGAGAGGAGTTAACAAGAATTCAATATGACAAGCAAGGAGAAATGTATAGATATTGATTTTTTATTTACAGGAAATCCACTTAGATCACACGTTAAATCCTTAGATAAGTATGTGTCTGTCTATTATGTGATGGGCAATCACTCCTCTCCCAGAAACCGTAACAGGCGTACATTGATATATTTTCTGTGTGTGATGATATTGGATAACACTTTGTGTACATCAAAATTTGTATCATGCCAAATATGAAATAAATTTAATATTTAGTGCTGTAATAAAGTGTACACATCCCATGCAGATATTAAAATTTTCCATCTCTAGACAGTCACCATATGTTTCATTTGAGAGATTCCCATTATGAGAGATGTTGCCTTTTTTCCTTTGGAAATATACTAATTCACTATGTGCAACTATCCAGTTTTCTACGATTTAGTATTTACCACCCTCAGCATATATAGAATTCCACGCATTTGTGCCACCAGTGCCCAAAAAAGTGTACATGCACTTCTCTCATTATTTTAGTGCTTAATTTATGCCCGATTTTTTAAAATTATATTTTATCAGATATTTTATTTTTAAGATACTCAGCCTCAGTGCACTTTGTAGTGATTATCCCTTATTCTCTCCAGTTCATATCAACAACATCCTCCTTAGTTCTGAGAACACAACCCAATATCCTCAAATCCAGCTGGAAAAGCAATATCTGCCCCATTAACCCATTCATAGAAAGATAGAAACAATGAGCAAGCACAGAACACGAAGGAATGCTGAATATATATATAAGAGGATAGTAAGTAAAGATAGGGTTAATGCTGAACAGGAAGAAAACACATGACTAGATGAAATGGCATGATAGATGGAATGACTGGGTAACGCTATTAAGGAAAAGCCGCAAATAGAGATAAAATATGCATATTAAATGCTTTATGCAAGGAAGGATAAAAAAATAGTCTAGAATGAAACACAATGTAAGGAAAATAAGAAATGCATTGGAACAGAAACATATGTAACTTACAGCTATTTACAATGGCACCTTTTTCAAGGTCGGCAATAAAATAACATCTGGAGAAGTTCTCTAATCACCTGGAATCCCTATTCCACCCATGGTGCAAGCTGCACTTGCGCCTTAAGCGTAGCACTTCTTTGCACAAATTAATGTCTGTTATATAGGAAATGTAGATTTGCACCTTAGAATGACAGCATAAGCAATTCCATTCATGAACTGTGTTTCTCCTAGACACGGTTTCATAAAAGCTGTCGTTAAGTGATTTTATGGGATATTAAGTGATTACTTAATAGAGTAAGCAAATCCCCCACAAATCCCATACTCACCCCTCATCACATGATGGAGAGGGTGGCACGATCCACTGCTTCCTCTTGTGAGACAGGGAACAAATAGTTGCTGTGTTACATTGCGACAGCTTGTGGCCGGTACACGCAGGGCTCCAGGGAGTCCTATGAACTCCAGGAGCAGATACTTCCATTCTGGAAATCTGGCTTCCCAGCCTGCTGCACCTGGCCATAGACCTGGGAGGGCTTTAAATAGAAGCAATTGAATGAACTCTGTGCCCTGCAGTGGTTTATATTACCCTTCAGTGCGTTCCTGATATTCTATGTTTGTGATTTCCTGGGTTGACTTCTAGCTAGTATTCTTGACTGATTCATGAGTTTGTCCCTTTCTGGCGAATGTTTATTTTGTGTACCAACCTCTGGCTTGTAATTGTACAGTGATATCTCTCTTGTTCCTGTTCTGTACTTTTATGTACTGTTTATACACTTTGTTTAGTTTATTAACTGGCCATTCTAAGGAGCAGTCTGTCAGATTAGGCGTTTCCTCACTTAGCTGGGTTTTGTCTGTGTGCTGGGTGACCCTCTATCTTGATAGAGAGGCGGAGATCCCTGGTGTCAGCGGTCAGTTCATCCCTGGTGGGCAGCAAACGGAGCAGCTGCTGAAGATCTGGTGGAGGCTCCCAGCTGGCCGGGGATCGCGACGCCGCGGATGGAGTGGCGGCCACCATATTGGAATCTTCGGGAGGCCGGCAGGCCTTGCTGTGGTCAGAAATAGCCGTGGACGCCGGCGGGCGAAGAGCCAGACTGTTCTGCTGAGGGACCAGGGGCCTGGGTGAGTCTCCCAGTCTTAAGTCACTCAAGAGCTCCTTACTAACATACCTCAATACAGAATGCACCTGTAAACATGTAACATAATAACGATTTCCTACATATTTATTTTCTGTTAATCTGTATATTTGTGTTGTTTTTTTTTTAAATATCTTGCATTCTATTACTTTGTATTTCTGTAACTGTAACACTTCAATGTTCTGGAACCCAGGACATACTTGAAAACGAGAGAAATCTCAATGTATCCTTCCTGGTAAAATCCTTTATAAATAAATAAATAAATTTGCTTTTGCCCATGATGCAGGCAAATTAAAAATTGCTGATGATCGGCGAGGGACACGAAGGAGCTCGGCTAGTAAACAGCCATCATGGTCGGAGGTCAGGACAAACCCCTGTTCTCTGCACTCTTGTGTATAATGCAGATCTGTCATGTCACATGGTTTTCCATTAGTCCTCCCAATTCTCCGATAGCCCATGGCTGTCACCTGGTTTTCTGGAGAATTATGGGAAAATGCAATGTGAACGTCTGTTAAGGCATTGCTCAAGGCAGCTGGTAATTCTGCATGGCACATTACTTTTGGAGGTGCGGCTGTTATTAATAACACAAATTTGTCATGGCCATGACCCCTTGGTGGCCACCCCCCCAACATATCCTGCTGGATGGATGACTGTAAGACCCAGATGTGTAACTACAGAAGTAGCAGTGGTCACGATTGTGACCAGGCCTGTCACTTTTTGTGAGATGGCTGGAGTAACCCCAGTAACACAGCAATTAGGTCATTGGCCTACATGTGTGCATTTGCAACTGTGGTGGATCACCAAGGGAACAGGTGGCCTAGTGGAGACCTAGGAGTCCAAAGTGGATTTCAGGTAGGGCAGTAATAAAGGAGAGATATTGGGAAGGAGGACAATAGCGTATTTAGTATTTAGAAGGGGAGAGATAGAGGACCTAATTTGGGGAAAGGGTTAACATGCACTTATGTTGCAGAGAGGGTTAGTAGGGGACTGACATTAGGAAGGGGTAATAATGAACTGAAATTGGGGTCAGTGGTAATAAGGGATTGAGACTTTATTCATAGCAGTAGTCTGAGTATGTATATATATGTTTGGTTCTTTTAGTAGTTCAGTGATCCATAGATGCTGTTGATGGTTCAAAATATGTAAGCCCTAAAAACAAGAAGGGAGGTTCTCAAGCATTTTTTTTTTGAAAATGAATGAGTCAAGTACACAAACATTCAGGGGTCTTTAATTTTAGGAAATGTCAATCATGTGAGAATTCAAAGCTTTTGACATCAAAAGCAATGGAAATATTTGAGTCATCAGAAACAAAAGAACACATGAAATGAGATAACTTATTACCTGTCATTCTAGCGGCATTACTTATTTATTGTCGGGCTCTTGAGAGTTGCAACAGTGGACCAGATTGCTAGACCTCCACATATGAGGATTGACGAGCAGCCAAACTAAATATAAAATCCAGTGTTTCAGCAGAATCTGCCGAGCACCACATTAAACCAAAACAAGCAGCATTTTAAGAAATAAAATCCCATGATAACCAAGAGGTCAGATTTAAAAAAAAAAAAAAAGGAAAAAGTGGATATAAAGTAGATACAAATATTATACACTTGCCTCTCATTGTTTCCTTCCTAGGTCCCTATTACGAGGTTTCTGTTAACTTAACCAGAGCTGTTTTAAACCTAACAACTCTTTAGACTTTAAGGCTGGGGTCAGACCAGCGCATTTTTAACGTGCGTTCTGGCGCACTTAATCACGGCCGCACTAGCAGCAAATGACGGGCAATGACAGCCAATATACGAAGTACGGTCGCACGAAAGTCCGGCCGCGCAACGCAAGTGGAAAATGAATGCATTTTTTCGAGAACGCAGAACCTCTAGTACGGACGTACAGAGTGCGCTGCGCCCGCTAGCGGTGTGTGTGTGTGATTTGGAGACGTCAGACCCTGCTCGTGTCCGGCCAACATAACGTCCAGACGCAAAAAGTTTCCTGGTTTGGATTCGTAAAACATCGCGCACGAACATGCGCATCGTATGACCGTTTTCGCATATTCCATGAAAAAAATACATCAATGCGTTCGGACGCACTTTTTTACGTTCGCGTGTAAAAATACTTTCGTTTGACCCTAGCCTAATGGCCCTGGTAAGTGTAGCACAGCTCTAGTTAAATTAATCAAAATACTTATCAAATCAAATACTTATAAAATAGGAAAACTGCTGTAAATTTACAAACAATAACAATTGGAATTCAACGGCTTCATGCCAACCATGCATTATGGTCTATATTTTAATCTGTCCTTTGCATGAACAGCTGTGGCGAGAATAGAAACCATTATTTTGTCTCTTAGCACATATGCTACAGTTATGTTAGATTTTGTATTTTATACACATATTAAGCTTTTAAACTGTCTGAAAGAGATACAGTGTTCTACGGAATGGATTGAGAAAGTTAGGGACCACCTAACTTGGTTGGCGATAGTGTGGTGCGCACTTTTGTTTTCTAAATCCCATATGTGGGGTCTATCAGTTTTGGCTTTCTTGGATATAGTTCATGCAACTTGAATAAGGAAGACATGTTTCTCCTGAGCACTATTGGCCATTTGGGTTACATTAGGGAGCCTATCTGGATATATATTCAAGGTAATTCTGTGGAATAAATGGTTCCTCACAACATAATAGTGAAATAACCCTAAATATCTGCTTCTATTCATGGTTTTATCTAGCAAAGGTTATCATCCATTGAACATTTTGATATCTTACATCTAGTACTAAAGGACATAGATAAAATTTTTGCATGTGTAATGGGTTTTTGCGTAGACCCACAAATACCTCTGTGGTCCATCACCTTCAAGCACTCTACAAGCCAATCCTGATCTTCCGCTACCTGTGATTTGTGGTACATGACTGTGGCAGTGCTTCCACCCTACTGGACATCCAGGGTATGGATGAGGGGTCCAGTTGGGAACATATTTAATCCCATAGTGACCAGGTAATTTTACCATTGTCTGTGTGAAAGTACCCACTGCTGTTTTTACATTTCTTTGTGGTTTGTGTTTAGCTCTACTTTTCCTCTTACTCGTTTATGGAACCCACACATATTGTACACCATTTTTCTCGCAATTAAATGGACTTTCTAAAGATACCATTATTTTCATAATTTCGTATAATTTAATGTAAAAAAATTATGAAATATGATGAAAACATGTAGAAAACCCTTTTTTTGACCTTTAGTCCCCAAAATCTACAACTGCCAATAAATTGTCAAGTGTCAGGCCCGAGCCAGGATGAAGCCATGGCCGGAACCTATTAGGTCAAGTTTTATTTCCCAAGCGGTGGGGGTGAGCTAAACAAGCAGACTCAGGAGACTTTGAATACAGGTAAATAAATGTATATTCGGAACACACAGCAACAAGTCTGGTATACAATAGCAGAGCACTGGAAACAACAGTTAAGTCTTTCTGCACACAGGTAGAGTCTCTATGCAACAGGGATAGGGGGCTATGCAGTGTCGACTGCAGGCAGGATCCACCAAGTATGAACCAGGAGCTCTTGGCAAAAGGTACCTTGATAGGAGGAAGGTGGAATGAAGGTCAAATACTGGTAGCTGTACAGGAATTAACCCTTGAGTGGAAGCAGACAGGGAGTAAACAGTAGGGGTCTAGATATGAGAAGTACAGTGGAGGCGCTAATTAAAATTAAAATAATGATTTACAAGGATAAATGCAGCCTGCTGAGAGAGGAACACAAAACCTCGACAGAAATGTGCTTAAAGAGATACGAAAAAAGGAGTTGATTCAGTGGCGCAAAAAAGTTCTGAGGAGTGATAGTAGCTACTGTACATCAAGAGTACGTGGAAAAAGGGTTTACACAGGCTAGATGGCGGAGGTAGTAGAGAAGGTTCTGTATAAGGGTAGAGGGAGGTAAGAGTCCTAGGGGGGACAATATTCCCACTTGAGATGTAAGCACAGTCAAAAACGACCAGTAGTAAAGTGCTATTGTGAATAAGAGACTAATTATGTGCAAAAGTGCAAATATGCAAATAAAGTGCATAGACAAAAAGTGCAAACAGAGTGCATACGTGGCAGTTACCACCTAAGGTATTGGTGTTGGCAGTGATAGTATGCCTATTTAGCTCCAACCGATAAAAATGGGACCAGTAAAAATTTGCATCATAAAAAACAACGACAGTACATGAAAACAACTCGCATAAGACACGTTTTGTGCAACATACAGATTGTCATAAAGTGCTAAGTGTCTATCAATGCGCGGATGGAAGGGAATAGTCCGTCAGTCCAAGGAACACGCACTATAGAAAAATCACATAAACGCACGTCTTGTGAAAGATACAAAAATAAAGTGCATATGAAAAATGATTGTTGTTAGCAGTGGTAAAGTGCAACAGTGTCTATAGTTAAACGAGGTAGTCCTGCGGAAATAATAAAACCGCAATTCCAAAAAATGTGCACGTCGTAAAAGTAGGCTATTTGTGAGTGGAGAATAGAACCGGAAAAAGTCTATATAAGTCTCACACTCTTAACATCCAAGCGTGTATGAGGGTCCAGGTGGGTATCTTCTCCTTGAAGTCCTGGTATCTTTGTAGTCCTCGGGAAAAATAGGAGATAATAGTACAGCACTGTATGGACCCGTTGGCTACGGTAAAAATCAAATGAGGGGGGTACTTACACTTTCCAGAGCCTATATTTTCCAGGCTCTGGTTCGAAGTACACTGGGCCAAATAGAGAGTGGCCTCTTCCCTTCTTTGATTTTCTTGTTCGCCTCAAATACAGGGAATTTAGAAAAGCAGAGCGATCATAGCGTAACTTAAGACAATGTTCAAATGAGTATAAAATATAAATGGTCTCACTCACCGATGGTGGAGCCTTATTGATTCAGGCTCAATTTCATGGCATGCAGTGCTCCTTTAATCAGTGGGCACCAACACCTCTTTTATCAGCTTACAGAGGTCTCGATTGGACGAATTAAATGATGTTCATATCGTATATTAAAAAAAACTTGCTAGGCATCTGAATATACAGTCCATTAAATAACCATGTAGACTGGATTGGTATGCAAAAAAGAGGGGGGTTAATTACTTTACTGTAAGGATTAAAATGGATTTAAACAAGATATTTGGATCAGGGGGGAAGGATCAAAGGGGATACGCGTTTCGGCAATAAATATGCCTTCATCAGTCCATAACAGGAAAAAGGGGCAAAAGGGTTGGGTCAGTGGGTGGAGGGTGACCTCGGAGGCTTGGCTGACATCCAAGATGTCAGCCACCTCGGGGAGAAGATCGCGATCTAGCAAATAAGTGGTTAAATGGTTAAAGAGAGGCACTGCTTGAAAGGACAGACTCTGCCCTCTCCAGCGGTGCCCCTATTTTTTATGAGCAGCTGTTGGGGAGGGAGAGGAGTCTATGAACCTCCCCTCTCCTTTCAGGTACTCCCCTGCGGGCACAGGGGGGCACCTGAAAGTGACATAAATTCGCATGGCGATGGCATCTCTGTGACAGCCTGGGCCAATAAAACCATCCGGCTGGCTTCAAGGAAGCGAGGCCGATGTGGGACCCCAGCCAGAGAGGTGAGTAGTGGGAGAGAGGGGATTAAAGGACTATGCTGTACATAGAAGTCCTTTTTTCCTTATGGGGAGTTTTCCCCAGGACGTACTATGTACATCAGTGGTCCTTATGGGGATATACAAGCAATAAAGCCAACACAGAGCTGTCTTTTATAGAACTTTGTATTGCACAGCAAAACTATGCAAAATAAAATGTAACCATAATGCTGTGGAACAAGTAAAAGAATGCAAAAGTCAGTATGGTGTTACCAATCCACAAACAATACTGCGGCCCATCCTAGTCTTCACCCTAATGGCTGTTGGGTACCATTGGTAGGTGCACTTAGTTGGGGCACAGGATTATCGTATTCCACCTGGTTTGTGATATGCTGTTATGTTCCAAGGGTCAGAGAAATCATAGACTGGTGTCTCTTTCTTGTGTAACCAATGTCAGAGTGCCCTGTTGTAAAAACCAGGGGAGAAGTCTCAGCTTACCACTCCACAGTCTGCAATCAGGTCTGTCCAGGAAGGGGAGAAGCTTTTCCACTGGGCACTACTTCACTCTGCAGAACAATCTTTGCCAGGAACAGTTCTGTGCATTGATCACAAAGGTCTGCTGGAAGTCTTTTTATAGGATGCACCAGTGCTGGATACAGCAGTCACAATTCTCAGCCACTTTCTTGGCCCAGCGTCCTCCTCCCTTCTTACTCTGCAGCCCCCCCCCAAAACCATAGAGAGCAACCCAGTCTTAAATCTCCAGAGTAAATAGAAAGTCGACATTTGCTGGTTACTACACAGGAACTGCAGGGTAGTTAGAATTACTGTAATCAGGGGGGTTACACGTGTTTAAAGGCAATCAAATCATTTGATCAATGCATGAAGTGCGCTTATAAATCCCTATGCTTTCTGATGGAATGGTCTTCCACCAACCATAGTTTATATTTGTATTGGTATTATTTATGCTAACAGAAAACATGTAATAACAGTAGAAGAAAATGTACTTTTATGATCAAAATAGCACAACAGTGCTTCGGAGAGAACAAATCAGAATCATAACCATTTCTAACAGTCTACAATATGGTAAACGTTTTCTGTGTGACACCCACAAAAACTGAAAAACTTATAAATGATATTTAACTAAAAATAATCAGGGATACATAGTGTACAATTAATTTCTTCCGCTCGCATTTTATTTTATTATTAGTATTATTTTTTAGTAGACTGCCGTGTGATTGATAATTACTCAAAATCCTCTGACTTTATCTATTTAGCTATACAGTAACCTTCACTCTGTATATTAAATCTTCATCTGTTACTGTCAGTGAATTCTCTCATCCCTCGTGTGACCGTGAATATCTGATCTGAGTTACATTACATTTATCCCCATTGAAAATACTTTAATAATTTCAATATGTTAATTGACCTAAAATTTAAGCAGGTCTTAATGAGCTTTGCAGGTGTGCTGATTTAATATTAAAGATGACTGCAGAACCAGAATATATAATCAGCAGCAAATTCACTGAGGATGTCGGAAGTCAGGCACCGCACGTTACATAAATAATGATTTTTATTCATCAAAGAGAATTTTAAGACCTGTAGAATCATGATCTCTTTTGTGTCACATAAAGGTTAATTTCATAGACTGGTCACTTAATGACATAACACCCCCCTTCATTTATAATATGAAAAGTACCAAGGAGAGTGATTTTTATCCTAGCATAATTATGAATCAAAGTTACTCAGTCTTGTTAAATTATGATGTGCAATAGATATATCTTTGGCAGACTGTAATCCATTACGAAAATAATAATCAACATGTGTCCAAATTCTGGTTGACATTTATAATGAAGCCTTCTGTCATAACTTGTTCCTTATTGCTTTACCATGTAATGGACTAGATCTGTTCCTAATAATCAGGGATGAGTAGGAGCAAGTTTTAGTTATTAACCCCTTCACTGCTGGCCATTTCACCCGTTTTGTGCTCATCATGTATAAACACTATTTGAAGTCATGTTTTTTTTATAGGACCCACACATATTCTATATTCTTAGTTTCAGCAGACTCGACAGATTCAAAACAGATCATTTTTGTGACGAAGAACGTCGCCAAAGAACACCGAAATCCGTTGAAGTGTCCTTGGCGAATTCCACCAAACTGCAAAAAAACAAAACAGAACTCTATTCTCCTAATAGGTGTATAAGCCTATAAAAATGTATTAAAATGTGTCTGAAAATCCTATGGGATTCACCGGTTTAACCCCCCTCACTGCTGAGCCATTTCACCTCTGTGTGTGGAGTTAGTTTTTACCGGTTTTGCTCTTCATGCTTAAATGCGATTTGAAGTCATGTATTATTATACGACCAAGACAAATTATATAAAAAAAATTAAAGCAGACTCATAATATATTATTATTAGATGTATATGTCATGCCCTGCCAGACTGCTATAACAAAAAAAAATTAAAAAAGAAATGTGAATTTCCACTAAACTTTCAATCATTTACAGAGTGTAAAATTATTTTTTCACATTTTATTATACAAGCCTTTGTGGAAATATATTCTATGGGGTACTCTGGTTAAAAAAAAAAAAAAAATAGAAATGGGAATCGGTTACTAAATTTTTCTGGGAAATACACAATTTTAGCCAAAACCTTAAAAAAAAAAAATTCATTAGGGCAGCATCATTAGTCATATTATAATTTGAAAGTGAAAATAGTGCTGCATTAATAAATTAAAATAAAATAAAATCAATTTTCATTTAGTTATTCTTTATAAATTTTTGGAACTTCTATTTTACACTGAACCTGGTCATGTTCTGGCCTTTCCAATGGTACCAAACATAACTCTCTAGCCGCCACCGATCGGGAGATACAGAGGTCCTTTAGACTCTCTAGCCCCACCATAGGTGACAGCTAGGGGTTAGCTCCCTAATTGACATCATCATGTCCATGCCCGATTACGTCAGTGCACTGGAAAAGGACCGCAATTCGGTGCCGAATCACTAGTCAGCCCTTAAGGGGAGGCATCACTGGAAAGGGCAGACTGTACCCTTTCCAGCAGTGCCACTCTTCTCTGGCCATTAGTGATGGGGAGAGAGAGGGATCCAAAGGACCCCCCCTTCAGGCACTCTCCTTGCTCTGGCAGGGGGTTGCCTGAAACAGACGTCATCGTACCCGATAGACGTCAGTACGCTTGCCAATGTCCCGGAATGGGGCTGACAAATATATCAGCCAGCACACGGAGACAACAGCGATCAGCCGGAGTAATGGCCGATCGCAGGCTGCAAAGTGAGGACGTGCTCAGTGCGTCGTCTGCACGCTGAACGCATTTGAGACAATGCACTAAGCACGTCCTTCGCAGGTTAAACATGTTGAACTGAAACACTGAAAATCAGGGCACTTTGCAGACATTTGATGCAGTTCGGCAAGCGGAACGAATTGCTACTTCACCATCACTATTAATTACCATTCAGTGCAATTCGGTGGCAAGTTTGGAGGTTAGTGAAAAACCTCTTAAGAGTCTGTTGTATTTCTGCTTCTTTATTGGAAAGAAAGCACAGAATCTATTGCCTATAAATGTAACCAGGTTTTGGTTAGTGAATCAGGTTATGGTTAGTAGTAACCCTAAAAGTCTAACCCAAACACAAAATCCTATCGTAACTCTAATATTCCCTATCCCTAAAATGAGTTTAAAAATTTAGATTTCAAAGAATGCTCAAATTTGACTTAATAATCTCTTTGTAGGTTTTTTACCTGGCCTTAAGATGGCAACTTTACAAATCAAATCAAAATAAGCTTTATTGGCAGGACCAAATACATTTTAGCATTGCCAAAGCACATGGGGAGGAGGGGGGGTAGTGGGACATATATATGGGGGGAATGGGCAAGTCCATGGACATTATCAGGGGTAAGGGATAATGTGATGGGCCGAGTCCGTGTTGGGGATTTATAAGTCCAGGATCTCTCATGTTCCTCTCAGTCTGTGACATTCTGCGACGTATTGGGCAGATATTTTCACCGCCGGCTCCTCTTCTCCCAGTATGATGTGGAGTTTCCTCGTCTCTTCTATAGAGGTGAAGTCCGGGATGAGAGCGGAGAGTCTCTGGAAGTGAGTTTCCCTCAGTGCTGAGTACTTGGGGCACTGTAGGAGGAAGTGGACCTCATCTTCCAGGGCCTCCGGGTCACAATGCTGGCACAGTCTATTCTCCCTGGGCTTGTAGGTCTGTCTATGCCGCCCTGATTCAATTTCCAGGCTGTGGGCGCTCAGTCTTTAGCGGCTCAGGATCTGTCTGTCCTTGGGGTCTTGTAGTACCTCCAGGTATGGGGCCAGTTTGTATTCCCTCTGTAAGGATTGGTAAATGGTGAGTTTCTTGGAGTTTGCTATATCATGTCTCCATTCTCTGATATAGTTTTCCCTGGAATCGTTAATTAGGGCCTTTTATTTGATATTTTGTCAGGTTGCCTTCATGGGGGCTTTGGATGATCAGGGTGGATATGAGTTGTTGCAACCCACATGGTTTTGGATGGTCCTTGTTGGCCAGTAGGGATTTATGGTGGTATGAGTGGAGGCTGCTGATGTTTAGATGGTCCCAGTATGATAGCGCCCTCTTCTGTACTGCAAGAAGTAAGGGGAGTCTGCTCAGCTCGGCCCGGCAAGCATTGTTAGAGGTGCTCCGATGGACTTGGAATATTTCTGTTGGGCTGGTGTCCCATTTGGGTTGGTCAGGGTAGGTGATGGGGCCCCATACTTCACTGCCATAAAGGAGGATTGGAGTGATGACGCTATCAAAGATTTTGAGCCAGACTCTTACAGGCGGTTTTAGTTTGTAGAGGTTTCTCCTGGTGGCATAGAAGGTTCTACGCGCCTTGTCTCTTAGGGCCTCTATGGCTGGTTTGAAACTTCCCGATCAGTTTGTTTCTAGGCCGAGGTATGTGTAGCTGTTGGCTTCATCAAGAGTGCAGTCATTAAGTGTGAAAGAGGAACTCTTGGTTTTTGCGTTCTTCCTTTGGAAAACCATGACCTTTGTTTTCTTTTGGTTGATGGGTAGTTCCCATGCCGCACTGTATTTTTCCAGCACTTCCAGGTTGTCTTGTAGACCTCTCTCTGTTGGTGACAGTAATAGGAGGTCATCTGCATACAACAGGAACTTCACCTCGGTGTCATGTAGAGTTAGTCCTGGCACTGAGGAGGATTCTAGAGTTTCAGCCAGTCCATTGATGTAGATGTTAAAGAGGGTTGGACTTAGGCTGCAGCCTTGTCTGACTCCACGAGCCTGCCGGAAATACTCTGTTCTCTTCCCATTCACCTTTATGCTGCAGAAGTTCTCATTATATGAGCTCTTGATGACGTCATAGGTTTTCCCTCCTATTCCACTCTCCAGTAGTTTGAGGAAAAGGCCTGGGTGCCACACTGAGTCAAAGGCCTTCTTAAAGTCCACAAAGCAAGCAAATATTTTCCCATGTTTTGTATTGTGGACATGGTCCTTGATGAGACTGTGCAGGGTGTAGATGTGATCTGTAGTGCGATGGTTTGGCATGAACCCCGCTTGGCTTCTGTTGAGGACGTTATGCTGTGTCAGGAAGCTGAGGATTCTTTTGTTCTGGATGCTATTGAACAGTTTTCCCAGTGTGCTGCTGACACATATCCCTCTGTAGTTGGCTGGATCATATTGGTCTCCACTCTTATGGATGGGTGTTATGAGGCCTTGGTTCCATACTTGAGGGTAGAATCCAACGCTCAGGACCAGGTTGAAAACTTTACATATTGCGGCGTGTACTTCTGGAGAGCAGTGTTTAATCATCTCTGGAAGAATTCCATCCATCCCGCTGGCTTTTTTACTTCGCAGATCTTGAATTTTTTCTGCTACTTCTTGGGGTGTAATGGGTGTATCTAACGGGTTTTGGAAATCCTTATTTTTTTCCTCCAGTTCATGTAGTCTTCTGATGATGTGTTCCTGTTCCCCAGTTAGCTCCTCTTTGGGAATGTCTTTGTACAGGCTCTTGAAGTAGTTGAGCCAGATGTTGCCATTTTGGATGTGGAGGTGTTTTTTCTTGGATCCTGAGCCGATTTGACTCCATGTTTCCCAGAAAGAGTTATCCTGAAGAGCCTCTTCCAGTTGTTGAAGGTTTTGGAGATGAGGTTTTGTTTTTTCTTTTTGAGGATTTGTTTATAGTTTTTCTGCAGGACACCATGTGTGATCCTCAGGTCAATGTTGTCGGGGTCTCTGTGTTTTTTATTTGAGACTGTTTGTAGGTTGTTTCTTAGTGTTCTGCATTCTTTGTCAAACCATTTATTGGGTTGTTTATTGGATGATTTCTTGAAGTTGACATTTTTAATGTTGGAGGTCTCTGTGATGGTGTGTAGTATGCTGTGGAGGTCCTTTGCTGCTTGGTTCACCCCCTGGGGACTTAGTACATAGGTATGGTTTTGAAAGACTGTTAGCTGATCTTTGTCGGGTCTGTTGATGACCTCTCTGTAGGCTATGGTAGAGTGTCTGGTCCATTTGAACGATGGTGGGAGGTTGTACAGTCCGCTCTGATGGGGTTTTGAGGATGGTTTGTTTGAGGATTTAATATAAAGCAGTAGTTGGCTGTGGTCTGACAGGTGTGTTTGTGGGGTGACGGTGAAGGCGTTGATGTGAGTGGAGTTCATATCCGTGATTGCATAGTCGACCACACTGTTTCCAACATGGGAGCTTAATGTATACCTTCCCAGAGAGTCTCCCTTGGTGCGGCCATTAAGGATGTAAAGCCCGAGACTCCGACACAAATTCAGCAATTTTCTTACACTCTTGTTGGTTGTATTGTCATAGCTGTTTCTTTGCACCTGTATTGACTCCTGACAGTAGTTTGCGGCTCCCAAAATGTATGTGTTCCCATCTGAGGTCACATAGTCCTTTTCTCTTCCTGTCCTGGCGTTGAGGTCTCCATAGAGAAGCACGTGTCCTAGGGACTGGAAGTGGGAGGCCTCACTCTGTACCGCCTCATAGATGTCTGTTTTGGAGTATGGAGACTCTGGTGGTGCAATGTAAGCTGCACATAGGAAGATGTCTGACTGAGAGGTGAGGATGGAGCTACTTATTTTTATCCAGATGTGGCTGTCTCCTTTCTTGATTGCTTTGATGTTCTCGTGTAGCTCCTCCTTATACCAGATTAATATTCCTCCTGAATGGCGACCCTGTTAGATGCTTTTATCCTTCTGGGCGGGCACGGAAAATTCTCTGTAGCCCACAGGTGTTTGTGGGTCATCCTGTGCCCGGCTCCATGTTTCCAGCAGGATTTGTATGTCCACGTTGTGCAGTCTATGTTTGAAGTCGGATCATTTACTTTGGATCCAAAGGCTGAAGCATTCAGACCCTGAATGTTCCAGCTACTGATTGTTAGTGATGTCATTTTATGTTGTTATACCTTGTAATGAGCAAAATTACATGGGACAACCAGGTTGTGGATGGTTGTCATTGTAGTTCATTATGAGATCAATTCACATTAATTTGTTGTATAGTGTGCCAAGGAGGGTCCGTATCTCCTCCAAGTCTCTGTTCTGTGGAGGTCTTGATGTCCATCTTGGGGCGGGTGGTTTCCGCCATTCCTGCCATCTGTTTTGTCCTGTTCTTGGTTTAAATGTGGTGTTCTTGTCTTGGTGCGGTGCGGTTTGAGGTTGTCTTGTGGTGGTTGTTGTGTTAGTTTGGGTTTGGTTTGTGCCAGGTTCGGGGATATGGGTTCTGTTCAGTACAATGTCTTTAAATTCTCTTGCCAGGTGACTCACCCCTTGTTTGTTGAGGTGTTTGTTATCGTAGAGGTGTTCAGGGGTTATGGAAGGGTGTTGGGCCAGATGAATGTTGGGCTTTGAGCTAGTTTTAGCCGCCAGTTCTGTGTTGATGTTCTGGATGATGTGGTTCGATATGTCCTTCCTTGGAAGTAGACAGGATAGGATTATTTTGGAGTGGGGGAACTTTTGCTGTGCAGTGTCTGATAGTTGTGACAGTTTGTCTGCAATGCCTTTCTGTTCTGTCTGAATGTTGTTCGTACCTGTGTGTATGATGATTTGTTTGGGGTTCGTGAAGTATGGATTTGTGAGGACTTGCATTGTCTGTTCAATGGTAGCACAATGGATTTTGGTGACGTTTTTTCCTGGGAAGAGCCTTCTTGTGTTTAAGTACTTCCCATTTGAATCCATTATTATTACAGTTTCAGGGGTTTGTTGTCTGGGATTTGTTGGCCGGCTGGTTGTGGGTTCAGGATTTTGTGAGTGGTTTTGGCTGTCAACTGTGTTGTTGATGTATGGAGTTTTATTTGTCTCATGTTCATTTTCAGGCTCTTTGTCTATATTAAATCATTGTTGATTCTCTCTCCTGGTTGATGGGCTGTGTTTGTGTTTTAAGTTTCCTCATCTCTTCTCTCAGCTGGATATTTTCCTCTTGAAGTTCTTGGATCTTCAGTTGGATGTCCTGTATGGCAGACCTGTGTTCAGATTTCAGGGTGTTAATTTCTTCTATGAGTCGGTAATCTGCATTTCTGTCACCCGGTTCCCTTTGAAGCTGTTCCTTGAATTGAATGAAGTCTCTTTCTAATTGGGATATGCAGTCTCTGAGGATTTCGGGTGAGGGGAGATCTTGACTGGGGCGTAATGCAGACATGACTCTGGGGGATTTCTTTGCTGTAATGTGTTCCTCACAGGTCTTACTAGCTGGACTTTCAAGGTCCTTGAAGTCCTTGGCTTGTTCTTTAATTTGAGGGAAGAGTTGCTCAAATTCCTCTAAATGGGTCTCAGTGCCTTGTACCATGATGGTGCCATTGTGATAAATATTTACGGCGAGTACATTACACTCTTTATTTTTCTCATCCCTGACCGTGATCTGGCGGCCCCTGTTGATACCTCCTTTTTTAATATTATTGTAGTATTTGCAGAAAGCTCTATGCCAGGCCTCAGTGTTCTCCGTATGAAATAATACATTTGTTTTCATCCTACCCTGATCATTATTTGAGAAGTCAGCAAACAGAGTCTCTGGATTTTGTTCAATTTGTTCCTTTTTTTTATGGCTTTTTTTTGCCTGGTTGCTCTTTTCTGTTTTTATGTTAACAAACTCCAAGGTGTCGGACCCCCTGCTGCCTGTGGCTTGTGTGCTGGAGTCTTTGTTCTGTCTTTTTAAAGTGCAGTTTTCCATGTTGAATGTATTTGTATGTTTCAAAAGTGATGTTTCTATATAAATTTGATAATCTTGTGGGTTATTGGTGTTGTGGGAGGATGGTCCTACCTTGTTCTGCAGTTTGCTGGAATCTGGTGCTTTCTGATGCTGGTCTTCTGGATGGACTTGTTGTTTTCCCTTGTTTAGTTTTAATTTTCTTTTATCTCTTCATTGACTATTCTTTGCTTGTTTGTCATCTTGCATGAAGTCTTTGTTTTCCTAGTTTGTTTTCCTGGTTAAATCCTTCAATTCTGCTCATTATAAGGTATAAAATGGGGACGTTTTCAGGAGCTCATTCTCAGTGCTGCTGCTCTCACCACTTGTTTTGAAACTTACTTTACCAAAATATTCCATTTCAATGCCCCTTTTCCCCTTCTTTAAGGCCTGTGATCCCACTGGATATTCTACATTCTCTATTATGTGATTTATTTTTCCACCGTTATTTTTTTTTTTGAGAAAGTATTTTACCAGAAAGGATACATTGAGGTCTCTCTCGTTTTCAAGTATGTCCTGGGTGGCGACTATGTACCGTTAGGTGTCTTGACCAAGGACACTTACTGGAGAGGTGCGCTTGCTGGGTTTCGAACCTTTTGTCTCCATGGTCTCAACAGTCATAGAGCAGTGATGTTACCTCTACTCCACCCAGCCAGCTTTACTTTCGCTCTTGAATACCCAACAAACACGGTCTTCCCAGTTATCAAACCTAGGACATTTTAGTTACATGGTAGACTTGAAATAAGCAACAGGAATGATTCAACAAAAGGATGGAACCCATGTTTCTTAGCTGTTCAGTCCGTGTTCATATTTGAATAAGAACCTATGTAATTGGTCTTTTTTAACCAACTCTTTCTTTCCTATAAATGATGTACGCTTTCATTTTAGGTTTCCCAATTTACATCAGGTTGGCATCATATTTTAAAAGATGTATTTTTTTAAAACAAAAAAAACATTACCATGGAAGAGCAATGTTATCTTACACTACTACATACAAAAAGTCGAAATTAAAGATTCTACAAAAATATAATATTACATTATAAAAAAATCAACTATTTGTAGTAAATTAGAACATAAATGGTCCATCGGGCTGTTTTTTCCCATTTTGCTTTAGCGCTTTCCAACTGAAATTAAGCAATCTTACATCAAGGGAATAAAGTCTTTGTTGAAGATATTTCTTCATATCAAATTATGCTGACACGGTCCAAAAGCAAAAGGATAATTTTTCAGACAGACAGCGTTGCTCCTTTTGCAGTACTCGGGGAAGAATTTCAAGTTCTGACAGAAAATTGTGATGAGCAATTGTTCCATGAAGATGATTAGCCAGCATGTTATAGATCTGTTAATCTCCAGAGCAGTTTTTATCTGTTCAAGTCAAGGTAGTTGAGTTATCAGCAGAACGTTTCCATATCTGCAGAGCAGTCCAATCCCAGCACCACTGCAGCAGAGATAGGATGATATCTGACTACCGACTACAAATGGATATTACATTTTGCTATGGACATCCTCGTGTACTTGAATAAAACATCATCCTCGCAAAGACTGCTCATAAGTCATATAAGTGACAGGTCTCGTAGACGACTGGCACCAATTTCGCTGTAATCCCGCGACCATGAGAAAAACTGGAACTAGTGTTAATAAATGTCATTTCTGCATAACTACATTTCATGCTAGGGCAGGATACTGCATCATCGTAATATATTTTCGTATTTCTCCGTAGGAGTGACATGAGAGCATGGAACATTTGGTTCATGAAGGACAAGAAGAATCTGTAACTCTTCCCGTGCTGTAAATTTAAAACCCAAAGTACAGAATTCATTGAAAAAAAGGAAATACAATATAAAAATATGCGCGTTGAATTAATAAGTGTGCACAGCAGGGTGTGCATGTTAATTGCTCATGCATTTTACCATTTAGATCCCAATCTGCATTTTTTGTCTTATTTTTGCTTATGAATAAAACCAGGAAAATTAACAGTTTGTAAATAATGACAATTAAAGATTGTACATTTACAATTATACTGTATATATGTAAGGAAATTCCTCCAGTGTCTACTCACATTTTAGACAGAAATGTATTATAATATTTGTTTTAGACGGGTGCAATTCGTTTCACATGTATTCGGAATTTTGCTGCAATATCGCCAATTCAGTTCAATCACGATTATGAATTGCTAATCTCAAACCAAATAAAAATTTGTAGAGATTTACATTTTTCTAATTAGTCCATAACCGAGTTAATCGGATGTATTTTGATTTAAGAAGATTAGTAAAGAACAAAAAAACAGTAAACCTAAGCCTAGCCCAAATCATAATCATTAAAAAAGCAAAACTGTGATCCTATCCCTAAAATATTTTTAATACAAAAACTGTAACTCTAGCCCTAATCATAAAACACACAGAAACTCGTACCCTAACAATTTTTTGCAGGTTTGCAGTGCAGTTGTGCATGACATGAAAAGCCCAGCAGTTTTCATGCCATTTCATACTTTCTAATTTTTTTCCTGTGTATTACACAGAGTTTCTGAATATCAGGAACTGACAACCATATCAGAGGTTTCCAATATTTCCAGAATTGTCTGATCCAAAATATTTGAAGCCTCCAATATTCCGAATCGGGGGATTCTGATTATTTCAAAATCCTATTTAGGTAAGTCTACCACCCAACTCACTGACGCAACCAGTCCATCACTCCCACCTTGCAGTCCTCTCCTGTTTCCGCCTCCAACCCTTCTAGATTGTAAATTCCCATGGGAATAGGGCCTTCGTTTCCTCCTGTACTGGTCTGTCAAATGTTGTTCAATGTATTGTAACCCTGTCTACATAGAGCTCACTGTACAGCACTGCAGAATATACTGGTGCTATATAAATAAAGAATAATAATCCAATATGTTTGGATTCCAAAATAAACCATACCAAACTTTTTACACCCTGCATATGTCTAATTTGTTTATATATAGGATTTATTTATTCATTTGTATATCCATTTTGTTTTTTATTTTATTTTAATCTGTTAATATTAAAAGAAAATTATGACACAGAACAATAGGTACACCTCTCTACTGTGAACATGTTGGGTGATAAAGCACCTTCAATATTGCGCACATACAAGTCAAGGCAAAATATATTTCCTACCTTATTATCAGAGCAATTCTAATACATTTTGACTTCTGTTATTAAGCGAGTACAGTGCAGATTTTAAGCTGACATGATGGCCATAATACTGAAGCACCCACAGAAAATTGAAGCAACAAATGACAAGAAATCACCAGATGCAGCTATGTTATATTTCATTAACGATTACTGTAAAATGTCACGCATGATTCATCTATTTACGTAGTACTCTTCATCAAGAATCCCACTCGGTGTAAATTTCAAATTGTACTTATTTGTTTAAAAATTGATACAGGTAAAAAATAATAATGAAAAAAAAAGGTATAAAAGAGATTTCATATTAAATACAATTAAAACTAGGTTTATATTTCAATATGTCCTTAAATGATTGACATACTACTATTTTATTACATTTTATTTAATAACAGCTTTCATTTGATTAGTTGGCCAGCAATAAAATATATTATGAGGGTTATTCAAAGATTGTGGGTATTTGCCGAAGTGCCAAATAGAGATGAGAATTGCCTCTATTGCAATACCGACAAACATTGGCACTTCACCAAAGGAAAATCAAACCAGCGTGACGCTTCTCCTGTTACTGTTTGAAACTCTGCTTTATGAAATGTCAGTGTTTGTTGCCATTGCAGTGACCATTGCAAAAATGGCGATTTTCCAAAGGTGGTTGCATGTTCGACAAATACCGGCACTCTTTAAGTAACCCCCTCAAGTAGATGAATACTGCAACGGTAGTCACTTTGGACTTGATCTACCTAGAGATGCGTTTAGGAGGTGCAGGCCTGATTGTTTTATATTATTTCCCTGTCTTATCTTATGTCAAAGTCGCCCTGTATCTGGAATTGTAGGTACGAGGTGTTTGTGTGTTCTGTACCTTATTCCCTGTTGTCTGTGTTATATTACTATTTCCTTATGTTTTTAGTGTAGAATGTTGTGTGGGATATACTGTGCTGTCTTCCCTATGTGTTTTACTTTTGTATGTTTGTAGTTGTAAACCCAGAATAAAGCCATTCCCATTTTGGTTTTCACCTTGCAAGGACCTCCTGTTATTGAGTGGGTCTTAGGCCAGAATCAGTAGTCCTTTGGGATACTGAAGGCGAGGGGAGAATTCTACACTTCGGTATGGGACCCCCACATTACAAATACACAGATTCAAATTTTCCTTACTAACGCTTATTACCAATTTTATGGTCAGATTACATTTTATGATATTGATCATATTGCTTTAAATTACTCTATTATAGACATTTTGGACAAAAATGTCTAAATGTGTGACCAGTCCAAAAAAAGTACAATTTCATTATACAAGTAATATTGCTGTTTATGGCAACTTTCTGAAGTGCAAGGGATATAGAGTTGCTGCGTTCCCTAGCATTTCCAAATTGAGGTCTGTGTCCTCTCTTACCTGTTTCAGGGTCAGCCTGGTTGCAGAGCTTTAATGAAACATGGTGTACTTTCAATTATGGGTTCTATTATACGTTTTTTTTTAAATACTTTAGTCAAGCAGCAAACCTACAAGCAATACTGTACAAGCCAATCAATATATGTCATGACATTATTTATACTGGTTTTATTCACAAGTAGCAGTAAAATAGAAAATTACCTCATGTGATTATACCTGGTCACCATAGTTTGTATAAACATTCAAGACCACACAATCTGGGTATGACAAGGGTTCCATAGCAGAATTCCTTCATGAACATAGACATTCTATCTTACCACAATAGAAAAGTATATACAGTACATACAAAATGTAACATGTATTACCAAGTACTTAATATATTAATGAACACCAGAGCTGGTAGGTTTATCAGTTCCACAGGTGGGATTGTGCTATTCATTTCTTCACGACAAGGTGATTTTCCATAAAACAGCTTCAACAACTTAGAAAGCATGTCTAAGGTGGTAAAAACTTGGTGGCACATTCTGGATCGCATTTTCAAATGAATTTAAAATGAATTAAATACATTCCTTTACATTTCTCCAGGCAATGGCCAGATTCCTAGATGCTGAGCTCCTGCAGGAGTTTTTGAAGGAGTATACTTGATCATTGTATCGAAGGGGTTAAGAGGTGAATTAATAGAAACAGTTATGTAATAAGTGCTGATAGTATAGGAAGAGTAGATTTGTAATTATAGGTTACAGTGTTTCAATTCATTTTCATCTTCATAAAAGGTGTGGATAGAACTATATTGTTGAGAGTGATCTAATTTATAAATCAATATGTATACATAGCTCAATTATGGGTGAGCTTGGCTTGTACAACAGCAGCATTTGAGCCTCCCATGCTTTGTACATTAATGAGGAATTAAACCGTGACCTAGGATGGGGATGTGACCAGAAAGTCGGTAGTAACAGAGGCCAATGTATACTATTCATGGGAACAGTTATGGGCGTGGTTTGAATCTTGCCTGTGAATTGTGCCAATCTGGGTTGCGTTCAGGGCTCACCACTGCACACAGCTATTGTGGCCATCATACATTTACTGATTGTGCCAAGTGGTCCAGTTTATCTCTATAGGAAGTGCAAATGTATTGCGAGCGGTTAAATAGTAAGTGTAGTGATCGTGGATGAATTGTGTCATAAATCATCATATTTAATTATATATTGAGGGTTATATCAAAGAGGGAACACTAGGGGCAGTGTGAGGCTTGTTGCTCTGTGTGGCTAGTTGACATCATTAAGCCAGCCTACTTTAGAGGGGTTACCTCATATGGTGACTCCCACTGGGATAAAGGTGTATACATTGTTGGTGGGAGGGATGCAACTCTGGTGGGGGAGACAAGACTCTAGTCCAACCTTGTTTTGATTCAACCAGGAGTTCCAGGAAGAGATCAGCCCTTTTTGTGATTTGGCTTGGACCTTGAGAGCACATGGCTTGCCATGTGCTCTGCATTTCTGGATTTGGTAAATGATTGTTGCTCTTACATACAGAAAAAAAATGGCGTTGCGCCCATACTCACCAGATGGGCTGCAACAGCCAGGAGTAACAGCCCAGTTCATGTATAAAGTATAACAAGATAAAAAAGGTGTCATCTGCGCTCGTTTCTATGTATTTCCATGTACAACAAAACACTATCAGAAGGTTTTAGTTTGTTTCAATGGCCATTGCAACGTAAGCTCACTCGCCCCTTCAAGGCACCTCTTTGTAGAGTGAGTACATAACCAAAGTACCAAAAGCCGCTCTATTTAGTCATTTTGCTGCTGTTCCTTTTCCATGTTTTTGTTTTCAACCCCAAATGGGAAGGGTTTGGTGCGTGTATAAATAAAACCCACCATCTTTCTGCCTCTCCTTAGCTGATAAGCAGCCTTGAAGGGGCGAGTGAGCTTACGTTGCAATGGCCATTGAAACAAACTAAAACCTCCTGATAGAAACGAGTGCAGATGACACCTTTTTTCTGATTGTTGCTCTTGTTGATCTTTCTACATCACTTTACCTATGCGGAGTCTTTGTATTATTGCAGTGTCCAGGGTTTAGTTTAATAATGTGTTAAAAATAAAAAGGATAAACAGAAAGAAAAAACATTAAGTAAATCCTTTATACCCATCACTGTGTGTTTGTGTCGTCACTCGCTACTCAATCGCACGCTATCGGCTGGTATTACATTTTGAAAATGAATTTTTCTTTACAGTAAGTAAAGCCCAGTTGCTCTTTAGTCAAGTCCGAGGCAAAATAAAAAGAAATTGACAATTCTATGGACTCCAGGAGGAAATGCCAGCAGTAGTGCATGGCTCAGCTGTTGGTATTCATTTGCCAACCAGTCCGGTATCAATTTACCAGCTGAAACGATTAGCAATAGGACTCACATTGAACGTATATCATTATGGCTTCCTAATATCACTGATGCCTAAACTGAAGCCTGTAATGTTCTAGTAATGTTGTGACAATCCAGATATTACCATAGTGTCCTTATCCAAGTACAGTATAAGATAAGAGTAATGTATGATGAAAAATCTCATCCCAGATCCAGACAACTAGAGTATAGCAAATTACGATCTTGAAATCTCTTTAAAACTAGTGCAATGTGTTTTGCTATGATAGATTAACAAACCTCAAGTATAATTATCCATTAATGTGGATACAATCTTAGGTTGCCTTGACTTCTTTTCATTGAAGGTGACATTCATAATGATTGCGAGACAATACAGGAGTACTGTCATTGCTGTGTAAAGAGTTAAGACAATTTTTAGATGGTAGCAGAGCTCCTGGACGATAAATATAATGGAAAGTGCCATCGATATTAGATGCAGCTATTAACAGTAATTTAATTCATAAAGAAACTACATATACTCCCAGATTGAGGGCAACGTCCCAACAATCAGACCCACTGTCTTGTGCCTCCTTTCCAGACAGTCCTTTCCCTTTCTTTGATATGTGGTGGAATGGCACATCCTTTTTTTCTGGGCAAGATCTTCTTTCTAGGTACCCCTCAGGCATGCTCACCCCTAACCCAATCTCATGCCATCCCGATGTTTGGAGGTGTGAAGTGACTACTACACTGCTACTCCTGGTATTGATTGGAAGGATCTTTGTAATATTTTTTTTCTGGTCACTAGAACTGCAGGGGAAGCTGCTGAAACTTTAGAGGGATGCACAGTGGTCTGAGCTCGCAGGTCCCTCTCCCCCTTTGGAAGGGGTGGGGGCTTGAAGGCCTATTTCATATACTGCAGAGAGCAAAGGGAGACTAGCACTAGATTTAGGTGACTTTTAAAAGGGAACTAAAAGGTTAAAATGGGAGAGGGCAGAATAGACAGGCTGAAGAGCAGTTAAAGTTTAACCCTCCACCTCCTCCCTCCTGTTTTAATCCTATAGTTTCTTTTAGTACCAACTGCCAAAGGACATGTGGCTGACATAATCAGATTATCACTGGCATAATAACTCTAATAGGCACATGCATATCAAATAAACTATAAGTAAAGCAATTGCACATTAGATTTCTTTGAAGCTTCTCCTAGAACTATGCATCAAAATTGAATAATAAAGAAATTTTCAAGTTCTTGCTTTTTACAAAAGGGAAAGCCACATGCAGGATATGCAAGGACTTAAGAAAAGTGACTGAAAGAATAGAAGCATAATATAGATCGTCCTGGGGCGGGACTTGACAAGGGGCAGGAAGGATGAATATAGTATGCATGGGTCAACCAGTCGTGGGACTTGGGCTTGTTGTAGGAGGGTTTTGGTAGCCCTATGTGGGGTCTGGCAGGTGATGTGCAAGGTTTATCCTTCTGGTAAGGCATCCTGCCTGCTGCCATTACAGCCCAATTTTTGGCATGTTGCAATAGTCATGAAATAAACAATACTCCAGAGCCTACTATGGAAAATGATGGTTAGTGTCCAGATTAAGACCTAATTTGTGATTCAGATGTTTCCAATACAGCTCATGGAAGTGGGAATCTATTGGAGCCATTGTAGATTTTCTCAGTTGATGAGACAGGTTCCAGTGAATCCAGACAGGTGGGTTTATTCACAAGGCACAGGATAAATAATATAGGTCAAGTAGAGCAATGATAACAAAACAAATCAGTTAGGGCGGCATAAATACACAGAACAGAGGTCTAGCCATGAATGAAAGGGTCAAGGCATCTGAGGCTAGGGGCAGCTCCCTTATATAGGAAATCCATAGATTAACTAATTAGAGTCTGAGGTCTCCCTCAGGCCAGGTGGGACAGACGGAAAGTCAAACAGATATGCAGCATGAAAAGTGCTGCCACAGATCAATCCACAGCAGACCTGGCTTTGCAGCAGATCTTTTAACAGCCCCTTCCAGTCCCTGGATCTGGTGCGTGACACAGATGGGGGAGAAGTCAAAGGAAGCATCACAAAATAGCAAGGCTGTCAAATTAGATTTTTTTTGCTATGGGCTTTGTTTTTCATTGGGAGGGAGTAAGGCTTATTGGAGTTGAGGATTGTACTGTTACTGGGTACATCATTCAAGGATCAAAATTCCCCAGGAGTGTGTGAACCAATAAAATTATGAGACAAACCTATAATATAGCGACTGGTGCATGACTGAACTGGTGTTTGGCAAACACAATGGTATACAGGCTTGCACAGTATTTATACAACACTGCAACACAACAAAAGGTACTAGCCAACAAAATAGTCTTTCAATATATTTAATAAAGAGTCAATGCACCTATGTGTATATAAAAAAATCTCTGCCTTCTGTGAGCTAACAAGTAATACTACAGTATATTATATTTAAAAGCTGTTCGTCCTGTCAGTTAAACAAAGTCATGTCTGGTTAAACCCCGGTCTCCACTTCAAACCCTCCATCAATCTGCTCCCTATAGAGACATACTGATTTTGACATTAATATTTCAAAACAGGGAGAACATAAAACCATATTTCTTTGTTATTCTAAATCTAAAAATACAAGCTTGCTAATGTCATCACTAACCCAGCAGATTTCAAGCAGTTGTAATGGTTTGTGACATTCTGTAATAAACAAGTGAAAGTCCTCACCACCTTTGCTGCCTGCACAATCTAACACTGAGTAAGTTCTATCCCCACAGGTATTAATGACTATGGGCAAAGCCAGATGAAATCAGTATCATTGTGCTTCATCTGTAACTTGACGTTTTAAGTACACTGTGTGCTTTTCCTATAAGTGGGCATGATTTGTCACAAAGAAATTAATGGGACTGAACAGTCACTGGCACTCTGCTAATACATTTGCAAACACACATGGGGCAAAACATTACTGTGCTGAGAGTACCATTTCCAAAAAGAACATAATGTACTTTTAATTCAGTTTGGGTAGACTTTTTTTGTATTAAGCGCAGACATCAATCTCACATGTGACCGAGAAATAGTGACAGCACCGCAAATCATTAGTTTAGTTTATCCAAAATCATGTCTATATTTTACCTTACAAAAGCGGAGATTCCCAGAGGTGGTATTTGTATTATGTGGATTTGTTGTGAGAAAGGGAGAGGTTTGTGAAGGCCCTGACAATGAGCAATGGCACTAGTGTCCTACTCTACAGTGGGGCTCACTCAGGTCTCAAGATTTTTAGCTCGATTGCGCCATTACAGGAACAACTGCTCCATATGCAAATCAGTCTGCTACACCCAGAAAGGATGGCCAGTACTGAAATACCAAGGACGTCATCCCTGCACTAGCAGTGCAGCAACCCTGATGACTGTTTTGGCCTTATTAGGCCTCATCAGGAGGTTTTAGCTGACACGCTTTAGGCACATTGAGCAAGGGGTCCATGTCTGGATTACCCTGTAGACTTATAGTGAGAAAGGGAGAGGTTTGTGAGTTGACTCATCTGAGACCCAAATCAACAAAAGGACACCTCCCCTAAAGCATATTGCATGGAAAAAAATTACAGTTTGCTTGGGCTTATGTTGGTCCATCCTGAATTACACTTTGCCAGTGCATAGCATTATATTGAAATCAGAGTGGGGGGGGAAGGGGCCTTTTTTCCAGCTGCCAATAGATGGGTTTTAAATTAGAGCAGGTGGGCCTTTTGTTTCTATTCCATAGACCAGAGATTAAAAGACACTGAATTGATTCTGCTTATCTGCTGGCATGAAGACAGCAGTCCCACATTTTGAGGGCTATGGTGTTCATGACTGGTTTCCTTGTAGCACACCCACTCTCCCAGTTCATCCATTGGGTTAACTGTTTAATTGCTTTGCGTTAATAAGTGCATGCCCACAGGCTCATATACCATACTTAGTTTATTTTGACGATACAAATTATTTAGCCTGAATTGAAACAAAGTAAAAGTCCAATAATATCTGTGCTAACCAAAGCGACCAGGAATTTTCAGATCATCCGAATACATATTTAGAGAGAGTAAAGGTGAATGTAGCAGAGCTGCTCGGTATCGTGTGGCATTGGCTGCACTGGTACAAACCCTGTTATAGTGTTTATATTTAAATCTGGCCAGGATAGTGGTTCTTCAGAAATATTTACATGAAGGCCCTAAACACCATAACCACTGCAGATTTTAAAAGCGGTTATGAGTAGTGACTCTATCCCTGTAGCTCTAAATGATATCACCTATGTAGTTCTTCAGATATTTAGAAAACTCAGCCTGTTAGTGAGTCCTGACGACAGGTTTGGGAAGTATTGGTATAGACCATTGTCGTATACTCCCACCTGCAGTCTAAGGACAATAACCCTCAACTGACAGCACTTTCCTGCCCTTATAACCCAACCTCCCCGCTTACTCAACCGAATAGAAATCTTTGTTTAACCATGCCAATGGAATATCCCTGTTTTGTATCGTGTATCTGGAATTGCCCTTGAGCAATTCACTGGACTGAGGCCAGAATTCTCCTAGTTGCTCTGTTTAGGGTTATTCTGCTTGGGTGTGCATGCCATCTTCTGCCTCCTAGATATCTGCTACTAGGAAGTCCTGACGGCACCAGTCTTGTTCAAGCTCGGACCAAATTTTGGCTCCAACATAAAACTCTTATAAAGGCTGTATTGTAGAGACTAGCAAGATGTGCTCTGCTGTTGGAGCATAGAAGTATAATCTTATATTTCTTTATTTAGGAAGTGATCAAATATGTGGTCCAGGAGATCAGCAATATAAATGTAATGTAAAAAATACACAGGTAGAATCTTTCCCACTGCAGCCTCTTAACGAGGGTACCTTGTTAACCCTTAATTGACAGAATAAAGACAAGAAAGAAAAGGGCGCAAGATAGGTGGAAATTGAGAAAATACCTCTGGAGCACCCCAGATACAGTTAGGGTACTCCTAGGGTTCACAGTAGTTTGATATCTTTAAAGAGCACTTTTGCTTCTTAGTTGGTTAATGTAGCATGCACTGAAAAACCAAAAGAGAGCATATATTGTGCAGTATATTTAATAATTTGTTTTTAAAAATCACAGTGGTAAAACAAACTCACAAAAATAGAGCACAAATAAATGTGCAAAACAGCATTTGCCACAATGGCCAGAACCTCCTGATTTCTGTACTCCAAACCTCCGGTCTGCAGTCCAACAACATATAGATCGAAGCCCGTTGGAATGGAATGGAACACGTGCTCAGCATGGATATTCGGCTTGGTCTCTGGCTTGATTTCTGGCGTACAGAACTTTGCTCAATGCATTTTGTGGGGCACACCCACTTCCTCAGGAACTAGTTCACAAATGTCCCAATACCCTTTTTATACATTCCCATATGAACAGTGATTAAACAATCATTGAAAAATGCAAAACCGCTGATCTAATTTGCTTAGAGGATGCTAATTTCAAGAAAAAAAAAAAGAAAACCTCCACTGGCTTTCGGAATGATTCCTTCTCTGCGCAGCCGCGATATACCATGCACGCACTCGACTTCTCTGGGAGAACAAGCCGAATATCCATGCTGAGCAAGTGTTCCATTCTAACGAACTTCAGTTTATGCTGAGCCAGCGTTCCATTCCATTCCAACGGGCTTCGATCTATATGTTGATGGACTGCAGACCGGAGGTTTGGAGTACAGAAATCGGAGGTTCTGGCCATTGTGGCAAATGCTGTTTTGCACATTTATTCGTGCTCTATTTTTGTGAGTTTGTTTTAATACTGTGTTTTTTTTTTTAAATATACTGCACAATATATATTCTATTTTGGTTTTTCAGTGCATGCTATATTAACCAACTAAGAAGCAAAAGCGCTCTTTAAAGATATCAATCTACTGTGAACCCTAGGAGTACCCTAACTGTATCTGGGGTGCTCCAGAGGTATCTTTTCAATTTCCACCTATCTTGCGCCCTTTTCTTTTTTGTGTTTAAAAATGTAATGTAATCAGGTACCTCTGTTCTTCCTTGAACCCAAGTCTCTAATGCAGACTACCAACCAGCACGACCAGTCTCCATTTAATATGCCTATTCATGCTTTATCCTCCCTGTAGACAATGCATTTACTTGCATTTACTTGTTTGATATACTGTTGCAGCACAGGCACTATAACGTATTTGTGTTATATCTCTGCTTAGATGAATAGGCTATAATGTAGTTGACATGGTTTACAACATCTAACGCATGGTTACAGAGCTGGTGTCCGGCGCTAGCACTCACAATCTTCATTTCAATAAAAGATATTCAGCCAGGGATCGAGTCCTCAATGAAACAGTTGATGGAGGTGGAAGGAAAAAAGGGAAAAAAATACAAGGGAGGAATTAAGTGCAGACTGTATCGTCCCAGATATTAGTGAAAAATAAGAGATATACTCACATATTCTGGTGCCGATTTAAATAAATGGGCACCAAACAGAAGGCAGATCGGTGGATTTAAATCAAGGGGCACCGATTCCCCAACCTCAGGTCCACAAGGCAGGAAACCAGATCCTTAGAAATATCTATTCAGGATGCCAAAGGAATAAATCACCCAGGATCATACAGGGTGGAAATTCACAATCGGCTTTATTAAAACAATAAATAAAATACACCGCAAACGCGTTTCGCTAAAAGTAGCTTCATCAGTGGAGTGAAGCTACTTCTAGCGAAACGTGTTTGCGGTGTATTTTATTTATTGTTTTAATAAAACCGATTGTGAATTTCCACCCTGTATGATCCTGGGTGATTTATTCCTTTGGCATCCTGAATAGATATTTCTAAGGATCTGGTTTCCTGCCTTGTGGACCTGAGGTTGGGGAATCGGTGCCCCTTGATTTAAATCCACCGATCTGCCTTCTGTTTGGTGCCCATTTATTTAAATCGGCACCAGAATATGTGAGTATATCTCTTATTTTTCACTCCTATCTGGGACGATACAGTCTGCACTTAATTCCTCCCTTGCATTTTTTTCCCTTTTTTCCTTCCACCTCCATCAACTGTTTCATTGAGGACTCGATCCCTGGCTGAATATCTTTTATTGAAACTGAAGATTGTGAGTGCTAGCGCCGGACACCAGCTCTGTAACCTGCATCTTTATACCTAAACGGTTTTGGGGATTTGCCGTTTGTTTGGACAGCCCGGCTGCTGCATTTCGAATCTGGCTAGTATAAACAGCTTTTTTTCTTTTTATGTATGGACTATTTTTATACACACTATCTTTTATTCCATTTTTTCTGTTCACTTCATTTTTTCACCTTTGTTTTATTCGTTTTTAAAGGAAAAAAATTTTTTTTTTCATTTTTTTCACTTATTTATTGTATTTTGCTTAGTGTTTTAACTGCAGCACAAGGATCAAGCACTGTGCCTTATTTCCAGCATCTGGACAAATTACCACGCTCTTTATAGAGCACCTTGCTCACTGATTGTGTTCAGCCCATATCTATGGTGTTTTAGCCTTAGAGCTACCTACAAATCATCTATTTTTGCAGAGTTCATTACATTTAACACTGTTTGATCTTATTGTTAGTGTTTTTTTTTGTTTTCTTTTCTTCTTGCAGTACACATTTTACTATTAAGTCACGTCCTTTGTAAGTTCACGGATGTCAAATTTTTTTGTGGTTCCATATGTATTTTTTTGCTTAATAATAATTTTTATCCTTTTTTATTCTATTTCTGGTCAATACAGTCCTCTCATGCAGTGAGTCTCCTACTTATTTTTAGTTTTTTATATACAGTCCATTTCCTTTTATTTTCCTGCCTATACCAATAGAGCCATCTAGTGGCGCCATACAGACACTACACCCATTTCAATCTAACGCATGGTGTATCCAAAATATCAAAACTTACTTAAAATTGTATATACTCAGCACTATTACCAATGTTCTTTGTTGATCTAAACACTTACGATAATTTCATATAATTCAGTACACCATACATAAGAAATTTCAGAGTTAACTACTCACACCTCCTTGCAGACTCCTGCGTGAGCTCCAGTCGGTAAATAGACAGGCGATTCACTCCGCCACAGATGTTGCTCTTTTCCCCCTTGCATTCCATGTTACATTCTGACTCGCTGACATTTAAGGCTTTGATTTTGTGACCACAGTAGCACTCCGCTCCAAATTCTAGTCCAGCATACATGTAACCCCTGTAGTGATGGAATGGAAATATTATTATTTTTCAATATATTTTTATTGGATCAGCAGGAGGATACAGAGGCATGTGAATAGTGAGGTAATTGTGTCATAACTGGCAGTACAAAAGAAAACAACAATATCCAATACTCGGCAATTAACAAATTGTAATAGACGGATATAGCTGTATTGATCTAAGTAAGGCCACGGAAACCAGAGTGGAGGGGCCCTATCTAAACCCAACCAGCACAGTACTAGTAGGGGTAAATGAAATCGAGCAGCGAGGCAGAGGCAAGAAAGTGGGATAAGGAAAGGTTGGAGGCGTGTGGGGGATCGGTGGGGAGCCCCGCAGCATTTGCAGAGAGTACCAGGGATCAAAGAAAAAGGCATTACATATCAAAGTTTTTGTGTCCTCCAGGAGGACGCGGATAAAAGGGGACCAGGTTAGAAAGAACGACCGAGTCCTCTCTTCCTGGTATACAGAAGATTCCGTCCAGTCAGCCAGGAATACAGAATAAATTCTGTCATATACCATGCGGAACGAGGGAGGGGTGGGTGAAATCCACTGGGACAAAATAGCCTTTATACCGTTTGCAGCCAACAGGCCGAGCCAGAACCAATGACATTTAGAGAGGGGTCGAGCTGAGGGAGGGGCGGGCAGGATAGAAAATATGTAAAAAGTTTAATCCACCACCCACCTGGAAAAAACAGATATCAATTTGAGTCTAATCAATTTTTACTCAGGGATATAAAAATTCTTACTTTTCTAAAAGCTCACCTTAAATGTGAGTTTGTCAAAAGGGAAGTCTATTTACTTATGTATATTTTTTTTTATGTCCAGCACTGACCTTTACCCCCAAAAACTGTAGAAGAATAGAAGACTGCACAGGTGCAAAAGCCCTGAAGAAAAAATCTATAAAAAATTATATATATACAGGGTGTCCAAAAAGTCGCTTTACAATTTCAAAAATGTATTACAAAGGCAAATGAAAAGACAGATAAGTGAAAATTAATACAAAATGAGACGTATATATTTAAGGTTGTTTTGACTCATTTAATACACCTCTATATGGGCACCATTAGTTACACAAAGCACATCAAGACGGTAAACGATTTCTTGCCATGTTTGCTGTAGCATACCCTCATCAATAGTGGCAATGGCATCAGTGATCCTCTGCTTTAGATTAGTGATGAGCCAAACACCCCCGTGTTCGGTTCGCATTCGAACTCGAACAATTTCAAAAGTTCGAGTTCAAACTCGAACACGAACCGAACTCAATGCAAGTCAATGAGACTCGAAAGTTCAAATTTTAGAGTGCCCTCCAAGAGGGCATATACTGTATGCAAGATATTTGCCATAAAAGGTGTATGGGGGTCTGGATAGTGCCCTGGGGGACAGGAAACAAGGACAAAAAGTTTAAAAAAAAACCTTTTTAAAAGGAACAGTGAGTTTCCATGAAATAAAGGTTAAGAATAATATTGAAAAATTCCTTCAAATATCGTGCCTAGGAGGTCCCCATAACCTGCCCGTGAAGTGGTGGATTTGTAAGATGTGTAGAAACATTTAAAAACAAAAAAAAGACATTTCAAATGACGGTAAACGGTTTTCCTTTAATCTATTCATAAACAACTGCTTGGGGTGGCAGCCTGTATGAAAAGAGGAGAAATTTTAGGACACACAGAACAAGTATAGTGATTTTTTGGGCTAAATTATGGTGAAACTTATGCAGGCTTTGGATGAAAGTAGCAATAGGTGCTTTAAAATTGGGTCTTTAGTGTCAGCAACAGTGCCATCACACCGTAACCCTTCTGTGGTATTGTGGAAGAGTGCAGGATTGGACCCTGCGGTCCGATATTAAAATGAAATGAATCTGGTATAGGCGTCAGTTGCAGTGCATCGAAAGATTGTGCCTTTGGTGGCAGCAAGTGCCTTCACACCGTAACCCCTTTGTGGTATTGTGGAAGAGTGCAGTGGTGGAGATTTTGGGAATGCAAGAGAACCCCGATCTATTCAGTTACATCAGCATCAGGGGATTGATAGCTGCTGATCCAGGACTGATTCATTTTTATAAATGTCAGCCGGTCTACAGAGTCGGTGGACAGACGCACTCTTTTGTCTGTGACAAAACCTCCATCGGCATTGAACATCCTTTCAGAAAGCACGCTGGATGAAGGGAAACCTAGTAGCTGCATAGCATATTGGCTAAGTTCTGGCCAGTGATCCAATCTCCACACCCAGTAAGCCAGTGGATCATCTGCTGTAAAGGTATCCAGGTCTGCCCTTGCCCCAGGTAGTCCTGCAACATATGGTGAAGATGCTGGCAATGGGTGCCTACATTTGACGTCCCTGGGCGTCGTGGACTAAGGCTGCGGTCAGACCAGCGCACTTTTAACGTGCGTTCTGGCGCACATAATCATGGCCGCACTGGCAGCAAATGACGGGCAATGACAGCCAATATACGAAGTACGGTCGCACGAAAGTCCGGCCGCGCAACGCAAGTGGAAAATGAACGCATTTTTTCGAGAACGCAGAACCGCTAGTACGGACGTACAGAGTGCGCTGCAGCGGCATAGCGGTGTGTATGTGTGATTTGGAGACGTCAGACCCTGATAGTGTCCGGCCAACATAATGTCCAGACGCAAAAAGTTTCCTGGTTTGGATCCGTAAAACATCACGCACGAAAATGCGCATCGTATGACCGTTTTCGCCTATTCCGTGAAAAAATCCGTCAATGCGTTCGGACGCACTTTTTTACGTTCACGTGTAAAAATGCTTTCGTTTGACCCTAGCCTAAAATGTTTTAAAAAGGCATCAGTCAAGCGGCCCTGGCCTTCACCGCTCTTCCTCTGATCATCCGCAGCCTCAGAAGCAACTGTGTCATCACTTGCTAACCTACCAGTGCCTGGAAAGGTGTTACACAAGTGTCGCTTTAGAGAGTACTCAAGTTGTTTCATCCGGGCCTCCCTCTGTGCGGGCAGGATGAGCTCTGCAACTTTACCCTTATATCGTGTATCAAGAAGGCTTGCCAACCAGTAATGATCCCTCTCCTTGATAGCACGAATCCTGGGGTCCTTTAGCAGGCTTTGCAGGATAAGGGAGCCCATGCAGCGTAGGTTGGAAGTGGCATTAGCTTCTGAGTCTTCCTGCTTAATGAGGACGACCACATCGTGCACTTCCTCCTCCCAGCCACGTACTAGTCCTTGGTTTTCTGGGCACACAAAACCCTCCCTTGAGGAATCCCTACCTTCAATGCACCCACTACTTAAATATTCCTCCTCCTCATCCTCCTCCTGTCTGATCTGAGGACCTGCAGGAATGCTGTCTGCATAAAAACTGGAGCCTTGAGAGCTAGGGAAGGCTTCCTCTTCCTCCCGCTGCTCTGCCTCTAGTGCCACATCTAGAATTTCCTGCAGAATGCGCTCCAGCAGGAACACTAAAGGAATTGTCACTTATGCATGCACTGTCCCTGCTCACCATCCTCGTTGCCTCCTCAAATGGTGACAGTACAGTGCATGCATCCTTGATCATCAGAAACTGCGGGGGGAGGAACAAGTTGACCTGAACCTGTCCTTGTGTCATACTCACACAGGTACTCATTGATGGCCCTCTGCTTCTTGTGCAGATGCTGCAGCAATGCTATTGTCGAGTTCCACCTGGTGGGCATGTCACAGATCAGACGGTTTGTGAGAAGGTGGAATTCTCTTTGAATTTCTGCAAGGCGAAAACTTGCTGGGAATGACAGTCTGAAGTGGCTGCAGACTTTTCTGGCCTGGCTGAGAAGCTCTGCCAGCCCTGGGTACCTGGTTAGGAAATGCTGAACCACAAGATTTAGGACGTGTGCTAGGCATGGTACATGCATCAACTCACCCTGGCGTAGGGCGGAGAGAAGGTTGCTGCCATTATCACAGACGACCATTCCCAGATGAAGCTGGCATGGTGTTAACCATCTCTGCACCTGCCCCTGCAGAGCTGACAGAATTTCTGGCCTGGTGTGGCTCCTGTCCCCTAAACAAACCAGCTCAAGCACAGTATGGCATCTTTTTGCTTGAGCCATTGCGTAGCCCCTGTCACGCATCAGTTTAACTGCCACTTCGCCAGAGACACAGGAGGAGGAAGAGGGATAGGTGGTGCTGGAGCAGACAGACTCATAGAAGCAGCTTTCTGGAGGCGTGGTAGATGAACAAGCTCCAGCACAGAGCCCCATCCTGGATCCCTCCCAGCTGCAAGCACAGTTACCCAGTGTGCCGTGAAGGAAATGCAATGGCCCTGTCCATGCTTGCTGGACCACGTGTCTAAAGTCATGTGCACCTTGCTGCTGACTGCCTTTACTAATGATTCCATAACATTGTGTTCCACATGCTGGTATAGTGCTGGAATGTTTTCCATGAAAAGAAATGGTGTTTTGGAACCTGCCACTGTGGTACAGCACATTCAGCAAATTCACGGAAGGAAGCAAAGTCCACCAGCTGGAAAGGCAGCAGCTGTAACGCAAGTAATTTTGCTAAGCTGGCATTTAGACGCTGTGCTCGTGATGGTTGGGACTATATTTTTTCTTATGCTGCAGCAGCTGAGTCAATGTAATCTGACTGCGTAAATCTTCAGCTGATGGGATGCTGTCACATTCTGAGGAAGGACCTGGTACACCCATTACTGTAGCATCATCCCTGCCGTTGAGGTTGTAAGCAATGACATGGCAGGACATATAGTGGGGGTAGAGACAGATGAGGAGGAGGAGGACCTATGCAAAGTGTTGTGACAATGGGATGCGTGGCAGGTGGTCATATGTTGCCTCAAGCACGTGGTACCCAAGCGTGGGATGTCTTTCCCACACTTGATCCTCATCTGACGTGGATTACAAATCGCAACGGTGCGGTCTGCTGCACATTTCTTAAAGAACTCCCAGACAGCAGACTTCCTGTACATCTGCTTTGAGACAACAGCGCTCTGCACCTGAGCAGCTGTGACTTCTGATGCCTTGGACTGGCTACAGTTGGTCATAGAGGACATTCTGCCTCGTTTTGTTGTGCCTCCTCCTCCTCTCCCTCCCTTGACTCCTCTGTTCGATCAGGCACCCAGGTGGAGTCAGTGACCTTATCATCGTCATCACCCCCTATCTCCTCATAACTGGAGCCAACTTGGCAGTATGCTGCAGCTGCTGGGGCAACATGAGTGCCAGTTATTTGTGTGTCACTGGCACCCCCCTTCCTCTAGGTTGATTATACTCCCTTCCTCAACCTCAGAGTTTGAATCACAGCACTGTAGTTGCTGCGCATCCTCAAGCAGCATGTCACTGTCATTGTAGTCAAACAATTCTGCTGACTCCTCCGTGTGTGATAGTGAGGCTATGGCAGGAGTAGCTGTGGACATGGAGGCTGCATTAGATGCTTTGGCAGCTGAGGTGGACTGTAAAGCACTAGAAGCCTGGCTGGCAGAGGACTCGGAGGATGAGGATGGCCTGGCTAGCCAATCCTGCAAATCCTCTGTATGTTGCTGCTGCTTAAGACAGCCAGCACCAGTTAGAAAGGACAAGCGTGCCCCTGCAGAGGATGCACCATGTCCACGATGACCAGAGGCACGGCCTCCCGACACAGAGGCTGATTGCCATCTTATCTGTGTCTGGGAGCATCTGCCTGTCCTTTTTGGTCTGACATGGTGAGTGATACAGGTTAAAGATATACAGAACTCTGATTCAACTCCGTTATAAAAATTGGAGATATGCTGCAGAACTCTGATTCAACTCTGGTATAAAGATTAAAGATTTCCAGAACTCTGGTATAACTCCGTGAGACACCCTGATTAGGGATGAGCTGTTCGGTTCGATCGGTTCGGAGTTCGCATCGAACAGAGCCCGTTTGCATGTTCGCGAACTACGAACATTTCCACGTGTTCGCCGCGTGTTCACCCACAATGCATTTTTCCACTGGCCTGAAGCTTGTATTTGGCTACAGCCTTGCACCTGACCACAGGTCAGGTGCAAGACAGGTTCAAGACAATGCCAATCACAGCTCAGAGTCCTGATTGGGCAAATTTTGCCCAATCATGGGCTCACAGAGCTAAGTCCCGCAGCACACTATACAAGGCTTCACACAGCGCTTCTGCACGTGTTTGAGAGGAGATTGATCTTGTGTTAGTGTGTGTTCTTACTGCCAGTCTGCCACCAGCTACTGGGGGGGTCTCATTTCTACCAATTTTCTGGGAATTGTTGTGATCTTTGTGTTCTCACTCCCAGCAACTATTTTGGGGGCTCAATAATTTCTACAAAATATTTGTGAATTGAGGTAATCTGAGGTAATCTGTGTCTTGTCACTGCCAGCCAGAATTTTGGGGGCTCAGTAATTTCTACAAAATATTTGGGAATTGAGGTGATCTGTGTCTTGTCACTGCCACGGAGTATTTTGGGTCAGTAATTTCTACAAAATATTTGGGAATTCTTATAATCCGTGTGTTCTCGCTGGCTGCCACCCATCAGGGGGTCTCACTGATTTATAGGAGGTTTCAGAGACTTGTAATCTGTGTCGTCTCACTGCCAGCTATCAGGGGGTCTTACATATTTCTAGCAGATTTCTGCGAATTGTAATCTGTGTCTTGTCACTGGCTGCCAGCTGAGTTATACCAGAGTTCTGGAAATCTTTAATCTTTATACCAGAGTTGAATCAGAGTTCTGTATATATTTAATCTATATATCACTCACCATGTCAGAAAGACCAAAAAGGACAGGCAGACGCTCCCAGACACAGATAAGAGGGCAAGCAGCCTCTGTATCGGGGAGGCTGTGCCTCTGGTCGTGGTGGACGTGGTGCATCCTCTGCAGGGGCACGCTTGTCCTTTCTAACTGGTGCTGGCCGTCTTAAGCAGCAGCAACAGAGGATTTGGTGGATTGGCTAACCAGGCCATCCGAGTCCTCCGAGTACTCTGCCAGCCAGGCTTGTAGTGCTTTACAGTCCACCTCAGCTGCCAAAACATCTAATGCAGCCTCCATGTCCAGAGCTACTCCTGCCGTAGCCTCACTGTCACACACGGAGGAGTCAGCTGAATTGATTGACTACAATGACAGTGACATGCTGCTTGAGGATGTGCAGCAAGTACAGTGCTCTGATTCAATCTCTGAGGTTGAGGAAGGGAGTATAATCAACCTAGAGGAAGGGGGTGCCAGTGATGACACACAAATAACTGGCACTCATGTTGCCCCAGCAGCTGCAGCATACTGCCAAGTTGGCTCCAGTGACGAGGAGATAGGGGGTGATGATGACAATGATGAGGAGGTCACTGACTCCACCAGGGTGCCTGATCGAACAGAGGAGTCAAGTGAGGAGGAGGAGGCACAACAAACACGAGGCACAACGTCCTCTATGACCATCCGTAGCAGTAGCCAGTCCAAGGCATCAGATGTCAGAGCTGCTCAGGTGCAGAGCGCTGTTGTCTCAAAGCACACATCCAGGAACTCTGCTGTCTGGGAGTTCTTTAAGAAATGTGCATCAGACCGCATTGTTGCTATTTGTAATCTATGTCAAAAGAGGATCAAGCGTGGGAAAGACACCAGACGCTTGGGTACCACGTGCTTGAGGCGACATATGACCACCTGCCACGCATCCCGTTGGCGCAACACTCTGCATAGGTCCTCCTCACCTGTCTCTACCCCTACTATATGTCCTGCCATGTCATTGACTCCAACCTCCACTGACAGGGATGATGCTACAGTAATGGATGTACCAGATCCTTCCTCACAATGTGACCGCATCCCATCAGCTGAAGATTTACGCAGTCAGATTACATTGCCCCAGCTGCTGCAGCATAAGAAAAAATATAGTCCCAACCATCCCCAAGCACAGCGTCTAAATGCCAGCTTAGCAAAATTACTCGCATTGCAGCTGCTGCCTTTCCCGCTGGTGGACTCTGCTCCCTTCCGTGAATTTGCTGAATGTGCTGTATCACAGTGGCAGGTTCCAAAATGCCATTTCTTTTCACGGAAGGCCATTCTAGCACTATATCAGCACGTGGAACACAATGTTATGGAGTCATTGGGATAGGCAGTCAGCAGCAAGGTACACATGACTTTAGACACGTGGTCCAGCAAGCATGGACAGGGCCGTTACATTTCCTTCACGGCACACTGGGTAACTCTGATTGCAGCTGGGAGGGATCCAAGATGGGTCTCTGTGCTGGAGCTTGTTCATCCACCACGCCTCCAGAAAGCTGCTTGTATGAGTCTGTCTGCTCCACCACCACCTATCCCTCTTCCTCCTCCTGTGTCTCTGGCGAAGTGGCAGTTAAACTGACGCGTGACAGGGGCTACGCAATGGCTCAAGCAAAAAGATGCCATACTGTGCTTGAGCTGGTTTGTTTAGGGGACAGGAGCCACACCGGGCCAGAAATTCTGTCAGCTTTGCAGGCGGCAGGTGCAGAGATGGTTAACACCATGCCAGCTTGAACTGGGAATGGTCATCTGTGATGATGGCAGCAACCTTCTCTCCGCCCTACGCCAGGGTAAGTTGACGCATGTACCATGCCTAGCACACGTCCTAAATCTGGTGGTACAGCATTTCCTAACCAGGTAACAAGGGCTGGCAGGTTACCAAGTGATGACACATTTGCTTCTGAGGCTGCGGATGATCAGAGGAATAGTGGTGAAGGCCGGGGCTGCTTGACTGATGCCTTTTTAAATTTTTGTAGTCCACGACGCCCAGGGACGTCAAATGTAGGCACCCAGTGCCAGCGTCTTCACCATATGGTGCAGGACTACCTAGGGGCAAGGGCAGACCTGGATACCATTCCAGCAGATGATCCACTGGCTTACTGGGTGTTGAGATTGGATCACTGGCCAGAACTTAACCAATATGCTATGCAGCCACTAGGTTGCCCTTCATCCAGCGTGCTTTCTGAAAGGACGTTCAGTGCCGTTGGAGGTTTTGTCACAGACAAAAGAGTGCGTCTGTCGACCGACTCTGTAGACCGGCTGACATTTATAAAAATGAATCAGTCCTGGATCAGCAGCTATCAATCCCCTGATGCTGACCTAACAGAATAGAACGGGGATGTCTTCTGCATTCACAAAACCTCCACCACTGAACTCTTCCACAATACCACAAAAGGGTTACGGTGTGAAGGCACTTGCTGCCATGAAATGCGCAATATTTGGCTGCACTGACGCCTGTGCCACATTTAGATCATTTTAATTTTTTGAACCGCAGGGTCCAACCCTGCACTTTTCCACAATACCACAAAAGGATTACTGTATGATGGCACTTTCTGGCCTGGCACCAAAAGCACAATATCTGGGTGCACGTGCAGGTTACAGTGTGAAGGCACTTGCTGCCACCAAAGGTACAATATTTGGGTGCACTGCCACTGACCTATTACCAGATTCATATAATTTTAATATTGGACCGCAGGGTCCAACCCTGCACTCTTCCACAATACCACAGAGGGGTTACGGTGTGACGGCACTGTTGCCGACACTAAAGGTCCAATTTTAAAAGCACCTACCGTTACTTTCATCCAAAGCCTGCATAAGTTTCACCATAATTTTGCCCAAAAAAATCACTAAACTTGTTCTGCGTGTCCTAAAATGTCTCCTCTTTTAATACAGGCTGCCGCCTCAAACAGTTGTTTATGAATAGATTAAAGGAAAACCGTTTACCGTCATTTGAAATGTATTTTTTTTTTTTAAATGTTTCTATACATCCTACAAATCCGCGACTTCACGGGCAGGTCATGGGGACCTCCTAGGCACGATATTTGAAGGAATTTTTCGTTTTTATTTTTAACCCTTATTTCATTGAAAACTCAGTGTTCCTTTAAAAAGTTTTTTTTTTAAACTTTCTGTCCTTGTTTCCTGTCCCCCAGGGCACTACCCGGACCCCCATACACCTTTTTATGGCAAATATCTTGCATATATGCCCTCTTGGAGGGCACTCTAAAAATCTAACTTTCGAGTCCCATTGACTTGCATTGAGTTCGGTTCATGTTCAAACTTGAACTTTTGAAATTGTTCGAGTTCGAATGCGAACCGAACACAGGGGTGTTCGGCTCATCCCTAGAGAGAACACACAGATTACAATTCCCAGATATCTTGTAGAAGTAAGACCCCCCAATAGCTGCTGGCACTGAGAAGACACACTAACAGAACAATCTCCTCTCAAAAAACACGTGCTGTGGCTGTGTGAAGCCTTATATAGTGTGCTGCGGGACTTAGCTCTGTGAGCCCATGATTGGGCAAAATTTGCCCAATCAGGACTCTGAGCCGTGATTGGCATAGTCTTGCACCTTGTCAGGTGCAAGGCTGTAGCCAATTACAAGCTTCAGGCCAGTGGAAAAGTACATTGTGGTCCATTGTGGGCGAACTCGAACCGAACACGCAGAAATGTTCAGAGTTCGGCGAAAAGCCGAACAACCGATGTGAACTCCGAACAGATCGAACCGAACAGCTCATCCCTATTCGTGATGTCCCGTACCTTTGTTCGATACACGATCTCTTTAACATAATCCCATAGAAAGAAGTCGAGGGGATTGATATCTGGTGAACGAGGTGGCCAGTGAATCGGGCCACCCCTTCCAATCCACCGGTCTGGAAACGTTTCATTTAGGAACCCACGAACATGCAGTCCCCAATGTGGTGGTGCACCATTTTGCTGGAAAATGAAGGTTGATTGAAGGTCCTGTAGTTGTGGTGCCACGTCAAAAGGTCAAGGTAAACCTTTGCAGTAATTGAGGTCTCGCTGTAGAAAAACGGACCAATGATTCGATTTGCAGTTAATCCCACACCACACACTCATCTAAAGCAGAGGATCACTGATGCCATTGCCACCATTGATGAGGGTATGCTACAGCGAACATGGCAAGAAATCGAGTATTGTCTTGATGTGCTTCGTGCAGCGAATGGTGCCCATACAGAGGTGTATTAAATGAGGCAAAGAACCCTTACATATATACATCTCATTTTGTAATAATTTTCACTTATCTGTCTTTTCACTTGCCTTTGTAATACATTTTTGAAATTGTAAAGCTACTTTATGTTTAGAAGTTTATTATTGCATAGGCCATTTACATATCACAGCAATTCAAAGAACTGCATCACAGAGCTCATGTGTTACATTCCCCATATGCAGCCCAGAACTCTGGGTAAGACATGCAAATAAGATTTGCAATTTCTAATTTTTTGCATCCTGGGTCTGCTTTCACACGGAACCCTTCAATCAATGCCATAGAGATGTGCACCGCAAAAAAAAAAAATTCGTTTCTCTTTCCAGGTATTTTTTTTCGTTTCAGGTCGTTTCGGACTGTTTTCATTTCGATTCGAAAATTTCGGATCGATTCGGATGGATTAAAAAAAGAATTGATCCTAAAAGATCCTAAAAAGTCTAAAAATAAAGAGATTCTTTACTGCAGAATATTATTAGCAACGGTTTATTAGATATTTCAAGTACGTCTTTGATAGTTCACTTCAAATTCGATAGTTAGTCGATATCCAAATCGGTGCACACTTCTTTATTTAACCCCTTCACTGCTGAGGCATTTCACCGCTGTGTGCTGAGCTCATTTTTACCGCTTTCGCTCATCATGTTTAAACGCGATTTGAAGCCACATTTTAATAAATGACGCAGACATATTATATATCGTTCTTTCCGTCAGACTCCGCAGATTCATAATATATCATTTTTATATGTATACGTCAGGTCCTGTCTGTATATTAGAACAAAAAATACAATAAAAATTGAATTTTTAATCATCTGCGGTGTGTAAAGTGTTTTTTTTCACATTTTATCACATGATTGTTTGCGGTTATGTTTTCTATGGGGTGCGCTTGTACAAAAATTTGAAATGGGGACTTGTTACATTCTGTGGGGGGAATTACGTGATTTTTAGCAAACGCACCCCATAGAAAAAAATCATTAGTGCAGCATCATTGTTCACATTATAACTGAAATGTGAACAATATTGCTGCATTAATAAAAACAACACACAAAAAAAATGTTGAGGACGCTGAAGTCAGAACGCTGCGGGACCCCAGACAGAGAGGTGAGTATCTCCGTCGGGGGTCCCGCACAGCTGATGACGTGTGGGGCACGTCCTCAGCATGTAACGTGCATCAATGAGGAAGTGCCCCACACGTCTTCAGCAGTGAAAGGGTTAAAAAAAGGTTTTTTTTTACTTTATTTTCATTGTTTCCGGTCTCCCAGGGCAGTACCCAGGACCCCCATACACCTTTTATGGCCAATATCTTGGATATACAGTATGCCCTCTTGGAGGGCACTTTAAAATTTGAACTTTTGAGCCCCATAGACTTGCATTGAGTTTGAATCGTGTTCTCATTCTAATTCAAACTTTTTCAAAAGTTCGAGTTCGAATGCGAGCTGAACACGGGGGTGTTCCGCCCATCACTATTGTGGAGGTGCTGCCCGGCCACGCGAGGATTCATATGCTGCATTAATTATACTATAGAAGTGCTGCCCGGCAGTGTGCGGAATCATATGCTGCATAATTATACTGTAGAGGTGCTGCCCGGCAGTGTGCAGAATCATATGCTGCATTATTATACTGTAGAGGTGTTTCCCGGCAGTGTGCAGAATCATATGCTGCATTATTATACTGTAGAGGTGTTTCCCGGCAGTGTGCGGAATCATATGCTGCATTAATTATACTGTAGAGGTGCTGCCCGGCAGTGTGCGGAATCATATGCTGCATTAATTATACTGTAGAGGTGCTGCCCGGCAGTGTGCGGAATCATATGCTGCATTAATGTACTGTAGAGGTGCTGCCCGGCAGTGTGCGGAATCATATGCTGCATTAATGTACTGTAGAGGTGCTGCCCGATAGTGTGAGGACTCCTATGCTGCAACTATCGAACTTGATATGAACTATCAAATGGATCAACTATTGAATTTGAAATGAACTATCAAATGGATATCAAGTAATTATCGAATTTGATCGAAACGTTACGAAATTACGGAATCAGCAATGGAACCGAAAAATTACTTGAAAATGTCTGAAATGACCAAAATGGAACGGAAATCATGAATGGAATGAAAATGTCTTGCGATTTTACAAATTTCACGTTCATACGAAATAACAAAATTATTTTGTTTCGGATCTGAAAAAATTTTGGATGCTGTGTACTTCGGTGCCGATCTGATTCGGGACATCGGACAAATCCGAAGCACCGAATCGGCCCGATTCGTGAAAAAAAACCACTCGGTCTGAATCGAAACGCACATCCCTATTAAATATTAAGCTGTGTCACGGATTTTATACTTGAGTCAAATTAAACAGTGAAATTAAATTAATTTGTTTCATAAAGTCCTTTGCTGACTATTACTTGTATTGTAAATTAAAATCAATTTGATAGTTGATATCAATTCGAAATTTGATTTTAAATTCGATAGTCGATATCAAATTTGATAGTGTGGGAAATGTTGTATCCCACAGGCTTCAATGTTAAAAATATTCCAGCTTTAATTCAATGCCTAATAAACCGTTGCTTATAATATTCTGCAATAAAAACTCTCTTTATTTTTAGATTTTTTAAGCATTTTTTTTAAAAAAATCTATTTTTTTTATCAATTAAAAATTTGACCCGAAATTTCGAATCGATCTGAAATTTGAAATCGACATTTCGAATCGATCCAAAATTTCATGTGGTGGAAATTTCGGATTCGGAATGCCCTCGGAAGCACAAAAATGGTAAATTTCGTAGGAAAACAGAATCTGTACGAAATGAATTGCACATCCCTACCATGCCATACTAGATGGCTTATTTAGCAGAGATTGGGTTTATGCAACTGGTCAAAGTCACTCCTAGACAGCACTGTTTCAGGTTTATTGGACCCTCTTCAGCAGGAGCTAGGCATGACCAGTTGCAGTTTGATGCTGAGCCCATAGGGTGGTAAATACAAAGCAGCCAAAGGATGCAAAAAAATTAGAAATTGCAGACGTCATTTTCATGTCTTACCCAGAGTTCTGTGCTGCATATGGGGAATATAGCATATGAGCTCTGTGATGCAGTTCATTGAATTGCTGTGATATGTAAATGGTCTCTACAATAATAAACTTTATAATTTGCAGTGTGGAGGCTTTTAATCTAATTTTTTTTTGTCCTCCACCACAACTTATAAATACACACAGACACACATATTTTATACACACAGCATATATGGACACAGGGGTAAATGAAAATTTTATTTTACTAATGTTTATAAAAAAATAATGAACGTTTCAGCTCTTTAGGTTCAGAACCTTGATAAAGTCTCAGAAAGAGCTAAACTATCAGCTGTTAGGTTTTTTTAATACTCCTCAGTAGTATACAATTTAGTCCAATATAATATATATAACAGCCCAATTGTAATATACAATTTGTGTACATACGTATATGTTAGGCATGTATCGCTCTCTCTTATATACATATCTTTTTGTTAGATGCAATTCGCTAGCACCAAAATTGTCCCATAGAAGACTATCGTGCCTTCTGTTCAGAAAATCTTGAATTGCCCCAAAATTACGGCAACATGCCCTGCTTCAATCGACAGGTTTGAATAGGTGACTAATATATATATATATATATACACACACACACACTTCAATGTAAAAAAAGGAATTTTTAAAAAAATAAGGCATTTTTAATTAATGTTTTAAAAAGACCTTTTTGTGTTTTTTAGATAACTTTTTAATTTTTTTTAAAACAGACTTTATTTTGTAACAGATGTTATTCAATTATCTGGACACTTTTTATTGACTGACTCCATTTAGGAGTATAGGAGTCTTCCTTTTTTTTTTCTTCCTTTTTTCCAGTTCGGTGGAATTCGCCAATTCCAATTCGCCAATGTCTGATGACTGCTTCGGCCACACCAGTTTTGGCAAAAAAAAGGTGACCATTAGCTAAATAGTGAATTTGCCGTATTTTCAGCAAAATGGAAACGCAAAAGTGAGCTGAAATAGGCGGAAACGCAGTTGCGCACAATTTCAGTGCTTTGGGAATAGACCCTTATGTATATCTTTATTTCCATGTAAAAATATCCATGAGCTCTATATTTGCAGTGTTCATAAAATGCATTATTTTCTTGTGTGCCGAGTGCTCTGTAAAGGAAACCCTATTTTGTCCATACATCACATAGACTTGCGATGAAATTAAATCATATATCTTGGGTATTGCAATTCAAAACATGATGTTATACTAAGAACTAATAAATATTTAGGTGCCAGTCACGAAACTGAGATTTATGAAGTGGATGTACTGTTATAAAGAAACAAGATTGGATTCTGTTCTACTCAATGCTTTCAATATTACTTAACCATTTGCTTCCCGGAAAGGTTTGTCATACAATCTGTAACACAACCTCTATGACTTGTAGACATTACAATTGTCAGCGAGCACAGATTGATAGCTGAAATGAAGATGTTTCTGAAGGGTTTATGATTATGGCATGGAAAGGCAGCACTCTGAATATCACTTATTCTAACAAAGCTGGTCATCTGATGAAATCAATTCTAACCAGTTATTCCAATTATCTTAAAACAGGATTTCAAGAAGAACCTTCTCCGTCGGATTACTTGCTGACACATAGGATTACAGAAAGGATTGATAAATGCCTCAAGTCTACCATTAAAGCTGGTCTCCGAGAGACAGCTCCATTTTTTTCCTGCTTTGGGTAGCTTTCCTCTTATCTCTCATTTGACATTTACATTTTTTTTACTTCTCTTTACAAACCTTTTGTTTTTTAATTTTTACTTTCCAAAACCTTTAAATGGATTAAAAATTGCATAATTGTATTAATACATTTTATTTCACTACTTTAGCCAATTGACTGGAGAAGGATTAAATAATGGGCCCATTGTTTTTCCTATGGGAATTTGAATAGGTAGAATAGAAATATCAATAACATATCGTCCTTCATTAAGCATTACTTTAATTGCTGTCCACATTTCCAACAGTGGAGACTAACAGGTCTATTCACTAAAGGTGAAACTCAGGAGAATGACTGGAGAAGTGAAAATTCTAGGTCAAAATAGTCAAACCAGAAAAATTCTCCCATTTATCGCACTTTCCAAATCGGCTATTTGGTCTAGATTGTTCTCTTCTGCCAATTCTCCTGAGTTTCACCTTTTACTTAATAGACCTGAATGAAACTATAACAGGGACAGTTACAACAGAAAGGCAAGGACAAACAAGCTAGAAGAAAACTGCTACTGCAATGGGATGACAAACATGTTAGAATAGGATATAATATTACATTATTTACAATGTGTGCATTTTGGCTAGTTATATTAAGTGTACATTTACAGTAGCTACTCGAGTATAGCACTGCCCGAATATAACGAGATGGATAGAGATTCATTATGGAAATGAGAGAATACTCAAGACTCAAGTATAACGTGGGGAGCAAAATTATAAAAGTTTATGGTACCCGTAAACAATTAAAATCCTTCAAGGTTCTCTTAATACAGTCAGGCTCCCCCTCAGGCCAGGGTGCTCTGCTCTAGAATGAATGTAGTTGTTACTAAGTAGGAAGCCGCCCGCCACCCGGCTTCTTTACTTGCGATAAAATGGCCGGCAGAGAGAGGTGACCAACGCAGTGAATCATTCACAGATAGCCAGCATGCCAGGAGGTGTCATTTTCTCACCTCCGGCTCCAGCAGGCAGGCTCAACCACCGCATCACCCATAAATAGCCAGCCGCCCCGAACGAGCTCCTGACGTCACTGCATAGGCGCCACCCAATTCTCATCACATTCAGAATATGAGGAGAATCACGCAGCGCGTCTGCAGTAACATCAGGACGGGGCACCAACAGGGTGGGGCTGGCTACTGGCAGATGACATGGTGGATGAGCCTGCCTGTTGGAGCCAGAGGTCTGAAAACTACACCTTCCGGCATGCTGCGGAGTGAGGGTGCATGCTTGATTTTTAGCTAATCTTGAATGATTGGCTTAATCCATGCGTGCCCTCTAGCCGTGATGGAACCCACCTCTCCCGAATCTGGAGTTCCTGAAGTGTTTGCTGGCATCAGGGAGCCCGCATTCACTTCAGAGAGACTACCAGAACTTCCGGGAGACTTGGGATCCCTGAGCAAGTTAAGTTTTTTTTTTACAAGCGATGCAGATTTCTCAAATATAACGCGACCCCTCCAATTTTAAGGTACATTTTTGTCACCAAAATCTTGCGGTATACTCGAGTATCTAGTTCTTCAATTGTTTGTTGTGGTTTTTTTTTTAAACCAGATGTAACCAAGATCAGAATAAGCTATAAATTGCGTGATCTGTTATAAAATACACACATACAAACAAGCAGCACTCAACTTTAAAATTCATATCTCATTACTGTACTACTGAGACCAATAGATACAACATACAACCTAACTTAGGTTTCAAATAAATAGGGTTACAGTTACAAGTCTACAACAATGTACCCCATTAGGCATGTGCATACTTAAGCAATCATTACCTGCTCTTATGAGACACACCTTATAGAAACATAGAAAATGTCGGCAGATAAGAACCTTTCGGCCCATCTAGTCTGCCCAATTACATGGATACTTTACCTGGATTTATCTTTTGTTTAGGATAGCCTTATGCCTATCCCATGCCTGCTTAAATTAAATCACTGTTTTGGCCTCTACCACTTCAACTGGAAGGCTGTTCCATGTATCCACCACCCTCTCAGTAAAATAATGCTTCCTGATGTTACTTTTAAACCTTTGCCCCTCTAATCTAAGACTATGTCCTCTTGTTTTGCTACTTTGTTTCCTTTTAAATATACTCCCTTCCTCTACCTTGTGGATTCCCTTTACGTATTTAAATGTTTCTATCATATTTCCTCTGTCTCGCCTTTTTTCCAAGCTGTACATGTTAAGATCATTAAGCCTTTCCTGGTAACTTTTCTCCTTCAAGCCGTACACCATTTTAGTAGCCCTTCTCTGAACTCTCTCTAAGATGTCTATATACTTCTGGAGATACGGTCTCCAGTACTGCACACAGTACTCCAAGTGAGGTCTCACCAGTGCTCTGTACAGTGGCATGAGCACTTCCCTTTTCCTACTGCTAATACCTCTCCCTACACAACCAAGCATTCTGCTAGCATTTCCTGCTGCTCTATTACATTGACTACTTACCCTTAGATCCTCTGAAATAATAACCCCTAAATCCCTTTCCTCAAATGCTGAGGTTAGGACTGTATCAAATATTCTATATTCAGCCCTTGGGTTTTTACGTCCCAGGTACATTATCTTGCACTTATCCACATTAAAACTCAATTGCCACAGCTCCCACCATTTTTTTAGTTTACCTAAATCATTTGTCATTTGGCTGATCCCTCCAGGAATGTCAACCCTGTTGCAAATCTTTGTGTCATCAGCAAAAAGACATACTTTTCCATTAATACCTTCTGCAATATCACTAATAAAAATATTAGAGAGAATGGGTCCAAGTACTGACCCCTGAGGTACCCTACTGGTAACAAGACCTTGCGCCGAATAAACTCCATTTACCACAACCCTCTGTTGCTGTCACTCAGCCACTGCCTAATCCATTCAACAATATTGGAATCCAAGCTCAAAGATTGCAATTTATTGATAAGCCTTCTATGCGGAACAGTATCAAAAGCCTTACTGAAATCTAAATAAGCAATGTCTACTGCACCACCTGTGTCTATTATTTTTGTTACCCAATCAAAAAAATCAATAAGATTAGTTTGGCATGATCTCCCTGAGGTATATTATGGAGTAGATGGACGTTGTGGACCAACTGAATGGCCACATTTGAAATCCCAGTTGGGGTGTTTTTAACCTCTTAGGCTAGGGTCAGAGTGGGGCAGTCGGAACGCGCGTGCAGACGCACTAAATCACGGCGGCAGTAGCAGCACATAACGGCCAATGACGGCCAATATACGCAGTACGTGCGTACGAAAGTGCGCCGACACCACGCAACCAGCAAATGAACGCATTTTTATCAGAACGTGAAACCGCTGCTACTGACGTACAGAGTGCGCTGCGGCCGCATAGCAGCGTGTGTGCGTGATTAGGAGATGTCAGACGCTGCTAGTGTGCGGCCTACATAACGTTCAAACAGCCGGATTTCCCTAGACTTCTTTTCACCCCATCGTCATGAAATACGTCCAGAATTGCGCATCGTCTGACCACTTAAGCGTATTCCGTGAAAAAATGCGTGCGCACGCATCGACGTACATTTTGACGGTGGCTGCAGAAAATGCGCTCATCTGTCCCTAGCCATAAATGTACGTTTGAATTGTGTGAGTACATTGAATCTTGAATGTTGTGTGTGAATATGTTTATACTCATATACACACGCACATTAAGATCATACAAGATTCAGTGGACTCATTCCTGTACTTAGGTCATCCAGTTTTTAACTGTACACTACACTGTAAAGCTAAATGCATACTGTCCTTACAGTCGATCTTAAAGTTTGAAAAGGTTTGAGAAACACAGGAGGTTCTTCTGATATATATACACAACATAAGGGACTATTCAGAGAGCCGAATTGGTCACCAAATTGCACCGAACGTTGAATTTCCCCATGTGATGCAATTTCTTGGCCATTCTGCTATTCAAAACGTTGGTAAGTCTCCAAATACTGGCAAATTGCCAGCAAAATATGGTGACCTTCGGCAGCAGTGAAATCCCCACAGAGAAGTAATGGATAATCTATTCAGAGAATGTCGATCTGCACCGAAAAGTTGTCGAAAAGTCCTGATTGTTGGTGGTTTCGTTCGACAGGTTTGAATAGGCGAATCCCATAGGTTTCAACGTAAAAAAAATGCCCTCTTTTTCTTAAATATTTATTCAAACATTTATTATTTTCATCTTGAACAAAAAGTTAATTTTTTAGTTATTTTTCGTGATTTTTCAGTAAAATCTTTTAAGATTTTTTTTAACTGGTTTTTGTTTTCTGATACAAACCTTTTTAGTGTTATTCATAGGACCTTAAATATTATTTCCAGGCATATTCATGCACTAGTAATGATTATTATTATTTTTTTTTTTTAAAAAAACACTTTTTAAAAGTTGCTGGGTTTTTATTTAATTTTTTTAACCCCTGTTCAGCGGCTGTCGGCTTTTTATCGGATGTGTTTGTCGGATCGATTCAGCGTTTTTTTGGCAGTTTCTTGATTAGTTTGCGGCTGCGTTCGCCGGGTTTATCGACGACTTTAGGTGCATTGATTCAGTGCACTTCAGAACCCTGCAGTGATTGCGGATTTCACTGCAGTGTTGGCGAATTAAGTATGCCAAGATGCGCCGAGGGAGAGAGCACTGAAATTTTGGTGCTCTCTGAATAACCCCTATAGTTTCCTCTTTGCGCAGGATATGAAGAAGGAGCTTAACACTTTCGCTGTTGAGGCATTTCACGCCTGTGTGCTGAGCTCATTTTTACCGGTTTCACTCATCGCATTTTGAAAATATATATATTATATATATATATATATACGCAAAAGTCCTGACTGACTGGCTCATCAACGCCCAGCTGAAACAGTTTAACCTAGGAACGTGAAATTTTGAAGGTGCACTGTTTTTATGATGTAGGCACCCACTAAGGAAGGATTTTTGGAAACTCCGCAACTAAGGGGGTGAAAAAGGGGGTTGAATATTTTAGACAGGATACCTATAGCTCAAAAACAGAAGATGTAACAGATGTGAAAATCTGTATTTATATTCGTCTTGAAAAATAAAAAAAACACGTATTTTACCGTTTTTCAAAAATTCAACTGGGGCGGCGAAAAAGGGGGTTGAATATTTTAAATATTTTAAACAGGATACCTATATCTTAAAAACTGAAGTTGTTACAGACGTGAAAATCGGTATTTAGATTCATCTTGACAAATAAAAAAACACATATTTTACCATTTTCTGAAAATTCCTTGGGTGGGGTTGAATACTTTTATCATAAATGCGAAAGTCCTGACTGACTCATCAACGCCCAGCTGACACCGTTTAACCTAGGAAAGTGAAATTTTGAAGGTGGACTGTTTTTATGATGTAGGCACCCACTAAGGAAGGATTTTTGGAAACTCCGCCCCTAAGGGGGTGAAAAAGGGGGTTGAATATTTTAAACACGATACCTATAGCTCAAAAACAGAAGATGTTACAGATGTGAAAATCGGTATTTAGATTCGTCTTGAAAAATAAAAAAACAAGTATTTTACCGTTTTTCAAAAATTCAACGGGGCAAAAAAGGGGTTGAATATCTTAAAAACAGAAGATGGTACAGACGTGAAAATCGGTATTTAGATTCATCTTGACAAATAAAAAACACGTATTTTAAAATTTTCTGAAAATTCCTTGGGGGGGGCAAAAAGGGGGTTGAATACTTTTATCATAAACGCGAAAGTCCTGACTGACTGACTCATCACCGCCCAGCTGAAACCGTTTAACCTAGGAACGTGAAATTTTGAAGGTGCACTGTTTTTATGATGTGGGCACCCACTAAGGAAGGATTTTTGGAAACTCTGCCCCCAAGGGGTGAAAAATGGGGTTGAATATTTTAAATATTTTAAACAGGATACCTATAGCTCAAAATCAGAAGATTTTACAGACGTGAAAAATCGATATTTAGATTTGTCTTGCAGGGTTATCCAAAGAGATTCGAATTGCTTGAGAAAGGTAACCGAACGCTGAAAATCAGCGTTCGGTTACTTTTCCTGGCCGTTCGGCTATCCAGAGAGCAGGCAATTCGCCAAATCCTGTCGAATTGCCTGCACATACGGTGCCTGTTCGGTCCCTGTTCGAGGGCAGAGAAATCCCCATGAAAAAGCACTGCTTCGGCTATTCAGAGAACACAAACCAGCAGTGAAAGGTTCCCCTAATGCCCTGCCATTCGGTGGTTTAATTCGGCAAGTTTATTCAGGAGAATCCCATAGGCTTCAATGTTAAAAATATTCCCGTTTTAATTCAATATATAATAAACCGTTCATTATAAAATTCTGCAGCAAAAAGTCTCTTTATTTATAGATGTTTTAGGATACTTTAAGCATTTTTCTGAATTTTTTTAAAAAAAATTAAAAGTCCGATTTTTTTTTTCAGTTTGCTTATTTTTTTTGTAACAGCCCTCTTTATTATCATTCCCTGGACCTCCTGTGAAAATTTCAGACATTTTCGCTTAGTAGTTTCTTTGCAAACAGCGTTTCTTTTTCCCAGATTCATACAAATGGTTTTTCTAATTTATTCACTGCCTCCTCTACGTCACAGCTGCTTCGGCTCTGTGTGATTCGGCTCCTTTTCGGCTCCTGTTCGGCTCCTGTTCGGCTTCTTCGAAGGTTAATCCAGATGTTTTTGCTTGTTTTCAGCGTGCATTCGGTTAGTTTTCGTCAGGTTTGCGGCAGCTTTTCCCTGCAATTCGGGGACCCTGTGCTGTTTGCTGAATACACCGCAGGGTCACCGAAATGCAATCGGCAAAAGGAACTGAATTGAAGAGAACGAAAAGTCACCGAACGTGCGGTGACTTTTCGAATCTCTTTGGATAACCCGGTTGAAAAATAAAAAAAACACGTATTTTACCATTTTCTTAAAATTCGATGGGGGGGCCAAAATGGGGGGTTAAATACATCTATATATATATATAAACGCAAAAGTCCTGACTGACTGGCTCATCAACGCCCAGCTGAAACAGTTTAACCTAGGAACGTAAAATTTTGAAGGTGCACTGTTTTTATGATGTAGGCGCCCACTAAGGAAAGATTTTTGGGAAATCCACCCATAAGGGGGTGAAAAAGGGGGTTGAATATTTTAAACAGGATACCTATAGCTCAAAAACAGAAGATGCTACAGATGTGACAATCAGTATTTAGATTCGTCTTGAAAAATAAAAAAACACATATTTTACCGTTTTGCAAAAATCCAAGTGGGGGGGCGAAAAAAGGGGGTTGAATATTTTAAACGGGATATCTGTATCTCCAAAACAGACGATGTTACAGTCCTGAAAATTTGTATTTAGATTAGTCTTGAAAAATAAAACAACACACGTATTTTACCATGTTCTGAAAATTCCTTGGGGGGGGCAAAAAGGGGGTTGAATACTTATATCAGTATACCTATATTTAAAAAACCGAAGATGTTACGGGTGTGAAATTTGGTATTTACAATCTTCGTGAAAAAAACCAAACATGTTTTTTGTCATTTTCCACAAATCCAATTGGGGGGGGGTCGGGGAAAGGGGTCTGAATATTTTTATCATTATTATTATTATTATTATTCTTTATTTATAAAGCGCCAGCATATTCCGCAGCACTGTACAATAAGCACAGTATAGACAGGGTTACAATACATTGAACAACATTTGACAAACAGTACAGGAGGAGATGAGGGCCCTATTGCCGTAGGAACTCACAATCTGGGAGGGTTGGGGTTGGAAACAGGAGGAGAGGACTGTAAGGTGAGAGTGATTGATGGTTGCGTCAGTGAGTTGGGTGGTAGGCTTCCCTAAATAGGAATGTTTTCAGGGAGCGTTTGAAGGAAGAGAAGTTAGGGGAAAGTCTGACAGTACGAGGGAGAGCGTTCCAGAGAGTGGGGGCTGCGCGTGAGAAATCCTGCAGTCTATCATGGGAAGAGGTGATGCGGGGAGAAGCTAGGCGCAGGTCACTGTTTGACCTTAGGGAGCGGGCTGGGGTGTATTTGGTGATTAGTGAGGACAGGTAGTGGGGAGCTGAGTTAGTGAGGCTTTTGTAGGTAAGGATAAGGATTTTGAACTTAATTCTGCAGTGGATGGGGAGCCAGTGAAGGGACTCGCAGAGGGGAGCGGCAGAGAGACAGAGCGGCGGGTGAGGTGAATTAGCCTGGCGGAGGCGTTCAGGATGGATTGTAGGGGGGAGAGGTGGGACAGAGGGAGGCCAGATAAGAGATTATTGCAATAGTCGAGTCGGGAGATTACCAGGGCGTGTATGAGTTGTTTTGTGGCGACAGCGGTAAGAAATGGCCGAATTCTGTAAATATTACGCAGTTGGTATCGGCAGGAGGAGGAAATAGACGATGTGGGGGATGAAGGAAAGAGCAGAGTCAAGTGTAACTCCAAGACAGCGAACTTGGTTTGATGGGGAGATGGTGATACCCTCCACCGTGATCGAGAAGTCAGGAGGTGGGGCGGCATTAGAGGGAGGAATAAGTAGGAGCTCAGTCTTTGACATGTTGATCTTTAGGTGGTGGGAGGCCATCCAGGAGGAGATGCCAGATAAACAGTCACTGACTTTGGAAAGGACAGGGGGAGAGAGATCAGGGGTAGAGAGGTAGATCTGAGTGTCATCAGCGTAGAGGTGGTAATTAAAGCCAAAGCTGTTGATGATTTTGCCCAGGGAGGAGGTGTAGATGGAAAAGAGCAGAGGACCAAGGACAGAGCCTTGAGGTACACCAACAGATAGAGGCAATGAGGAGGAGGAGTTACCAGCAAAGGACACACAGAAGGACCTGTTGGATAAATAGGAGTCAATCCAAGCAAGTGCAGTGTCACCGAGACCCAGAGAGTTGAGGGTCAGTAGAAGGGGGGGTGGTCAACAGTGTCAAAAGCAGCCGAGAGGTCAAGCAGGATGAGAATAGAATAGTGGCCGTGTTTTTTAGCAGTTAGGAGGTCGTTGGTGACTTTGGTGAGGGCAGTTTCAGTTGAGTGTAGGGGACGGAAGCCAGATTGCAGGGGGTCAAGTAGGGAATTGGAGGACAGGAAGATGGAGAGGCGGTTGAAGACTAGTTTTTTCTAAGAGCTTAGAGGTAAAGGGAAGCAGGGATACAGGATGGTAGTTGGATGGAGAGTTGGGATCTAGGGATGGTTTCTTTAGTAAAGGGGTAACTAGCGCGTGTTTGAAGGCGGATGGAAAGGAGCCAGTGGAGAGAGATAGGTTGAAGATGTGTGTGAGAGCAGGGGTGAGGAGGAGGAGAGGGGAGGAATTAGATGTGAGGGAATGGGGTCGAGCGGGCACGTGGTGAGATGTGAGGAGGACAATAAGGAATTGACTTCCTCCTCAGTGGTTGGGAGGAAGCGGCAGAGGGTGGCAGATGGGACCTGTGGGAGTGGAGGTGGCAGATAACTATCTTGTGTTGGGATGTTGCTTCATTAGACCTATATTTCAAAAACCAAAGAGGTTACAGCCGTGAAATTTGGCATTTACAATATTCTTGAAAAATAAAAACGGGTGTTTTGCCATTTTCCAAAAATCCCAAGTGGGGGGGGGGGAAAGGGGGCTGAATACTTTTAATCAGGATACCTATATCTCAAAAACAGAAGATGTTACATACGTTAAAATTGGTATTTAGATTCGTCTTGAGAAACAAAAAAACACCTATTTTACCATTTTCCAAATTCAGTGGGAGGGGCAAAAAGGGGGGTTGAATACTTTTATCAGTATACCTATATTTCAAAAACCGAAGATGTTACAGGTGTGAAATTTGGCACTTACATTCTTCTTGAAAAATAAAAAAACACGTGTTTTACAATTTTCCAAAAATCCCAAGGAAAGGGGGCGGGGTTCTACCAAAAAAACCTCAAGTGTCTCTTAAAAAACAATTTTAACAAATCCTAAAATCCACGTGAGCGAAGCCGCAGGCAAAGGCTAGTTTTAATATATGACCCAGACATATTATATATCGTTCTTTCGTCAGACTCGGCAGATTCATAATATATCATTATTATTTGTATACTATGTCTGTATATTATAACAAAAAATGCAATAAAATTAGAATTTTCAATAATTTACAATGTGCAAAGTGTTTTTTTTTCAATTTTAACATGCAAGCATTTGCAGTTATATTTTCTATGGGTTGCGCTTGTTAAAAAAATTAGAAATGGGGTCTCGTTACATTTTTGTTGGGGGAAAATTACACGATTTTTAACAAATGCACCCCATACAAAAATCGTTAGTGCAGCATCATTGTTCACATTATAATTGAAATGGGAACAATATTGCTGCATTAACAAAACAAAAATAACTTGTTTTTTTTTTTAATATTTTTTATTATCAAATTGTACATGGTCATGTTTGGTATTATTGGAAAGGCCATGCTATGGCCGATCCAACAATACCAAACATTAACCCCTAGCTGCCACAGATCAGGAGACAGGGGGTTCATTGGACTACAACTACAACAACTAGGGGTTAACTCCAGGACTGACGTCATCACGCTATGCACAAAGACGCCAGTTGTCAGGGGGAGTTCCCAGATGCTTGGTCGACATCCAGGATGTTGGCCAGCTCCGGGAGAGGATCACGATTTGGCGCTTTTTGGCACGGAATTGTGATCCGGCAACTGAGGGGTTAAAACCAGGCACGGTTTGGAAAGGCAGGCTGTGCCCTTCCAAACCGTGCCTGGCTTTGATCACTGGCCCCCCGCGATTGGGAGGGAGGTCCTTTTCAGGCACCTCCTCCGCACTCAGAATCCCGGCCGATTGCTGCCTCCTGTGCTAGGACGCTATCAGCGCATCCATAGCACAGGAGCTGCACTTGGCAGGACGCGCTGAGCGCGTCCTTAGCAGCAAGTGGTTAAAAGACCCCTGGTCTTTGTTAAACATTGACCAAGAATAATTAGAATTACTCAGGCAACTGCGTATTCCCAAGAATTCAGAAATCTTTGCTGGGCCATACAATGACAAACTAGCAGCCAGACATTACTGTTCAGACCTCACACACAAATGTGACAAACAGATGCCCACTACTAAGCCAGAGTGAGTCATGAGCTCAATTGAAGCTCAGTTTTTGAGAAGCTAAATGGATTTACCCCAATGAGCTTTGTGAGTTTGCTTCTCGCGCCCCTTTAAGGTCCTTTTGCTCACATCTTACTATGGTCACCGAACGTATCATTTGCTTACGTTTTTAAAATAGCACCCGTTCCATATTCATTTTATGCTGAGTTTTACTTTAGACTTGCTGTTTTTAGCAATTTTTAGCTGGGCTGTACAGTTTAATGGTATAACCATCCATCTGTCAGAATGCATATTTACCAATATGAATCACGAAAGCAAGCAGTGCTCTCCTGTCAAATTACAAGTAGCAAGGCACAGATGAAATGTTTTGATCTCCTTCCAGAAAAAGAATGTTTATTGAGGGGTATCTATATAATCTAATTCGTGCACACTGAAATTGCTATTAAACTGTAGCAAAGATTTAGATACTTGAAGATTTCCAGCTGATGTCAATGGCGCAGATGCCTTCCTTTTAAAATAGTCTCTTTAAAAATTGTATTCCCTTTCTGGCTCCGAAAAGCAGGACATAGATAACTATCTTTATAGATAAACTGAAAGGATGCAATGGATTCATAGGAGGTTTGTAATTCCTAGTGCTTTATCAAAAATTATCATTTTGATAGGGGACTCTGATGTATTCATCTTTAGAACGTAAGAATACAGTATGAAATACAAATGGCAGTATACTGTGTGCACTAGCAGCAGCAAAAGCACTATATTTTTTTAACCCATTCACTAGTGAGCCATTCTACCTCTATGTGCGGAGCTAATTTTTTTTATTTTTTTATTTAAAGTTTTTATTTTGAAAGAAGTCATCATTACATCACGGTATAAAATAAGTGCCAAACAATGAAACATGCCAGACAATTCTAGCCACACAGGGCCACTAAACGTTGTCTGGATAACCTCTATTAATAACAAACAGAAAAGTCGCCAAAGGATAACGATACATCAACAAGTAACGTCCCTGATTGGGGGGGACTCAAAATCAGAAAACTCTGCGTGTGCGTACAAAAAGAAATAAAATATTAATTATAAAAAGGACGAAAAGCATAAATAAATAAAAGAGGAGGGAAGGGGGTGGGGAAAAGGCACCGGCCATAACCGTGACACTACTGGCACGCTCCCGAAGGAGGCCATGGAGGGACAACGTCACGAGGCCCGGTGTTCCGAGGGCCAAGTACGACAAGCAGAACCATAATGGCGCACCTCGGGACCACACGGAGAGTGCCAAAATAAAGAGAGAAAAAAAAAAAGGTAAATTATAAAAAGTCTCAGCCTGTGGGTAAACAGAGAGGTTTGATAAGGGAAACAGCAAGTCATCTTCAAAGAGACCGGACAGGGAAAGGAAAACAACAAACCGTTCGCAGCCTGTGTCCCAAAATGGAGGCGTCTGCGAAGCAGGCAGGATAAGGCAGAGCAATATTTCTAAAATTACAAAAAGGAGTCTCACGTACTTAAACGAAATGTGGTCACGCAGGGCTGGGATCACAGATATCGAGAACCACAAAAACAAAATGTTCATATAGTCGGTTTACATCAAAAACAGAGTCCCTGGTGTCCAGAGGCATATGTCCGGATAAACCCGGACCGGCTCAAATATAATAAACGCGAAAGTGTTTTGCAACTCATCCCGGCTGAGACTCCGACCCGTCCGGTGATATGCCTGCCGCAGCCAGAGCGGCCCATGCTGTTTCACGGTCTGTAACCGTATAGGAGATGTTATCGTGGGTCACCACCAGAGAACCGGCTAGGCCCCATCGGTACCGAATTCCCATTCTGCGAAGGACTGAGGTCACGTCCCGAAACCTGCATCGCGCTAACAGGGTCAAAAACGGGAGGTCGTGGTACAGGGCCAGCATGACACCTTCAAACTGCACAGGGTCCCGTGCTCCGGGTGCAGACATGACCCTCACTTTCATGGCGATGTCACGAAAAACCACCACAACATCTCTAGGTTTCCCTCTGGGTGCCATCGCAGCCTTCCGGACCCGAAACACAGTTCCAATAAACTCCGGCGTATCGGGGTGCAGTCCAATCACCTGCCGTGTAAGCCGAGTCACATAGGGCAATAAAGTATCCTCTGAGACCGAGTCCGGAATACCTCTTATCCTTATGTTTCGTCGACGATGTCGAGTCTCCAGCGCTTCCACCGAGCGTGTCAGTATCTCCACCTGAGAGCGGAGGCCATCTATCTGTCCAGCGAGGTGCGTCTGTGCTTGCGCGACCTCATTCGTCTTTACCTGGACCTCCGACACCTGGGTTCGAATCACCTCCACCTCCGCCCGAACTGCCGCCACCTCTGGCCTTCACATATCCCTGATCTCTGCCAGAATCCTGCGTAAGTCTCCCTTCGTGGAGGGGAGACCGTCGTCCCCCTCCACAATTCCATCAGCCTCTCCAGATCTAAAAGACTTCACCGGAGTTCCTGGTCCTCGGGGCTCCGGGGAAGAGACGTCGCGGTCTGAGATCTCTCTATCGGCAACAGAGGGCAGCTGGTCTTCGACCAGATCCCCCCTCGAGAGGTCCTGCGCCGCTGTCAATGACACCGCCTGTGCAGCTTTCTGCTTCTTCTGTGCCCTCTTTCTTGCAGCCGCCGACTTCGGTGGTAAGCCTGTTCCGTGTGATGAAGGGGAAAGCCAGGACATGCCCACGCCACCTCCCAGGGACCAGGTAGAGCCCTCATCATCCGTGGATCCGTAGCCCGAAGGCAAATTAGGTAAGGCCGCTGCTCCCCGGGAAGCATTCCCACTGGCCAGTGAGTCTCTAATGTCCCGTTGCCGGGGGCTGCTTTTCCGGCTAGCGCTGGGGGGCAATTTCTTACCCATATAGGCAGCAAGAGGAGCAGAGCTCGGGCAGTAGTTCCAAACTGCTTGAAGGCTTCTGGCCTACGCAGGCTGAGTAGGCCGATCGAGGTCCCGAACTCCGCAAGGTCTGAAAGTCCACAACCAAACGCACCTTCGGCCAGACTTTTGACACCACCCGGTCCAGGGTATATCGCTGCGGGAGGGGAAAGCAGGGAAAGTCCGATAGCAGCGTAAAAGTAACTTAAATCAAGCTGATTCTGCGGGAGCTGCTCGGACATGCGACTGCTCTCCCCATGTTACATTTTAAACTTCCGCGGAGCTAATTTTTACCGTTTTGTGCTCATGTTTAAACGCGATTTGAAGTCAGGTTTTATCATACGACCCAGACAAATTACACAGGCCAACCAAAAGTTTTTTTGAAAAACTTTTTCCATATTTCAATCTGACTTTCATTTTTTAGGGTGCTCAATCCAAATATCCAATCGGTTTTCTATCAAGTACCATTTTTCTGCAATTTCCATAAATGTTAGGCTATTATGACACTAAAATGTAGAAAAATTAAGTGAAAGGTACATAATAAAAAAGTAAAAATGTACTTCTAAAATATTATATTTTTAACAATATGATGGTGAAAGTTAGGGTAGGTACAATACTTCTTAACCCCTTCACTACCAATTTCGAGATATCTTGGACTTCAAAAGGCACCATCTAGTGCTCCAATATCGAGATATCTTGATATGGTGATGTGCAGCCCAAAAGCAAATGAAATTAGTTTGCTGCAAACAAATTTTGTTTGCTTTTTGGCTGCAGAAGGTGCCCCCAAAGTTTTAGCCCTGTGGGTATAATGCCCAAAGAGCTAAAACTGTAAAATCGGCAGAAAGCTGTGAAATTGTAAGGGTTTGACTGCGGTGGGTGTAGTAGGAGGGGGTTGTGAGCCCAGGATGCAGTGATGGAGGCAGATTCAGGATCACAAAGGGTGTTTATTGGAAATAAACACTACAGCACAGAATCCAGCAAGGAATAGGCAATGGAATGGTCAGAGTTAAGCAAAGGGTCTGGTACACAGGGGATCCTAGATGGGGGGCAGAAGGGGAGGGTACCGGTATATGAAGCAGATGAATGTCCAGAAAATAACAGAGGGTCCTTGGAGTCTTTGGTTGAAGAAGTCAGGAGATGATCAGGAGGTTTCAGGGAGCTTGGCAGATTGAAATTGCTGACTGCAAAACCTATGTGGAAGTTCAGAGGAAAGGGTGGGACTCCCTTATATGAAGAACAAATTAGGGAAAATGAAGGGCAGGTGAGTCTCCCTGGTCAGAACGTGAGAGTTCATGATGTGCAGTGTCAATGCAAAAGTCCTGGAACCTGCAGGGGGCCTGCAGGATGCGGAACAGAAGGGGGCGCCAGGGGGTCAGGGCCACCAGGACCTTACAGAAATATTGGGATTTCAGTGGCTTTCAAGCAGTCGATGCAGGTGAAGAAAAAAAAAAACAAGCTACAGCTGTGATGGCTGTAACACAATGGCCAAATAGGTTCTTAACAGTATAGAACTGTTCTTACAGTACAATTAAAATAAATTAATTTACAATTAAAAATGATTTTTCAAAAAACCTTTGGTTTCTGACCGTGTTTTTTAGAAAAATCACTTGCTAGTTAAGGGGTTAATCCAAAGGTTTGTATTTTCTCAACTTTTTGTCGATAAAAGTTCGGGAGTAGCTCTTCCTCTTATGCAAGGTTTGAGGATTTTCCCGATGGAGAGACCAGCAGTAACCTCCCATCATGTTTACATCCCAACAGCCTTGATATCGTTTTTCCATCTCTTTAATGTCTTGATGGAACCGCTCAACTTGCTCTTCACTAACTGATCCAGAAAAAAAAAATGCAGGTGTGAATGTAAAAAATGTATCTCTAGACTCATTACACCCAAGTTCTTCGATTTGTTTTTTTAAACATAATTTCAACTATATTTTCATAATTAGGGTCTTTCTTGATCCCCAGAAACTTCAAAACTAGTTGTTTAAATGCAGGCCAAGCATTCTTTTCTTTTGAGTTCATCATTGTTTCAAAATGATGGCCTTGCATGAGTTTTCGGATGTCTGGACCAACAAAGACACCTTCTTTCAACGTTGCTTCTGACAATTGAGGGGATTTTGTGCGTAAGTACTGAAAACAAGTTTCAGTTTTTGAGAGTGCTTTGACAAAATTGCTTCATGAGACACAATTTAAAGTGCAGTGGTGGAAGTTGTATTTTTTTCTGGTCTACCAAACTTACACGCAAAATGTTTTTGCTTCCTGGTTTGATATTTCTTCGTGATGGCCATTCTTTTTTTGTCCAATGCTGATCCCTGCCCTACTGTCCCATTCACACAGAAAGCAAGGAAATTTCCTGAAACCACTTTGCTGTCCTAGTGTCAGGGTCACCACGCTCTGGCCCCTGTCACCCACATTAACCCTGCACTAGGAACAATATAAGTTCCTGAACTTTCTGCATGAATCTGACATTCTAGCCCTGGAGCCCCACCTGAGCTCACCTTGCCCTAATTGTCCCTGCATATCCGGAAGCTACGCCCTTCAGAATCCACTTCCTCATTGAAGTTGCAGACTGTGAGAACCTGTTTGTTAAAGCTCCCTAACGTTTCCAAGGATTTCCTGCTTGAACCACCAAAGACCCTCTGTTGCTATCTGGACATTCATTTCATTACTTCATTATACCGGTACTCCCCATCCTGCTCCCCTTCTGCCCCCATCTAGGATCCCTGTGTACCAGACCCATTGCTGAACTCTGACCATTCTATTGCCTGCCCCTTGCCGGAAACCCTGACCTCCAAGTTCTGTGTTATATGTTTATATCTGTATTATTATTTATTCATTGCTTGCCCCATGTGCTGTTAAGTTCCCTTTGTGTCCATTTTCACTCTCATTCTCTAGTCCCTCATTCTCCTCTTGCTATCCCTTATTTCTTCTGTTCCTAACTGCTCCCATTTAGTTCTCCTTAAACCTCCCTTCCCACTACTCCCTGCCATCCCTCTATTACTTCAGCCTCCTTCTCTTGCATCTCCTCTTTCTCTAAGCTATTCCCTATTGTGCCCAGTCTCCTCCAGTGTCTAATTCTGATCTGCTGTTTAGTTCATGTCTTTTATGTTCTTGTGTTTATTCTTAATAAACCCTTTTAGTTTGCAAAACCTGCCTATTTCACTGCATCCTGGGCTCACAACCCCACATGCGATACCAATCACAGTCAACACGTGACACCTAGTAACATACCTGACCCTTCAAGTCGCTGCAAAGCATCCACTCGTGTTCTGAGTATTTAGGCTAATGTCAGACGAACGCAGTCAGAGCACACGGTGCATGCATAACGGACAGACGTACTGACAGAAAGATAGTGTAGACCCCACACGGTCCATTTTTGTTGATGGACGGAGAAAAAAAAAAAGGGAATTATGGGAAACAAAATTAAAAATGATAAAATTTTGAAAAGGATATGAAAAGACATTTTGTGCGTCAAGGTGCTGGACGTCACAAATGCGTGGCATCTGACATATCACTCACACAGGACACTACGTGGACGTGGCGCACTCTGCGAGTCCGTGGTAGCGGTTTTACGTTCTTGCCTAACTTGCGTCCGTTTGCCACGTGCGTTGTGTGCACGTACTTCGTGTGTGGGTCTCTATTGATTATGATTTTATGCTATGACAAACGTTAAACTATGCGGTAACATGGACGTGATCACTTTGTTCGTCTGACGCCGGCCTTAATCTTTTGTAATACAAGCTGCAAATTTTCATAGCTTTCTTTGAGAAAAATGGAATGTCCTACTGGCAATGAAGCATATGTTGCCATTGTGCAAGAGAGTAACTTTTAGGCTTCTTTTGGATGAATCAATGAAGAGTCTCCAATCATCTTTATTGTATTCATCCCAAATTCTTCTACTAACCCTTATATATTACTACAGAGTACTAGACCACCTTCTTGCTCGAAATAAGGAGGAGCACATTTTTTCTCTCTTGCCTGTACCCACGAAAATATGTTCCTGGAGTCAGCAACCTATTTTCTTTCAACCTGGAACCAGCCGCATGGAAAAGCGACTTCCTCAGCTGGTATGATAACATTGAACTATTAACTATGGACATTATTTAAATGTTTGTTAGTTCAATGTTATCATACCAGCTGATGAAGCCGCTTTTCCATGCGGCGACACGCGTTCTGGAGCTGATTTTATTATGTTTTAAATAAAAAATTTCATTCAACCTGTCCATTTTGTGCCTACCTCCGGATTCTTGGTGGTTTCACTTGGGTTTTCCAACCCCTAAAATCCCATGGGCATTTATCCAAGAGCTATGTGAGCTCCACAAAATGTAAATACGCAGTCAGTATTACTACTGATCTACGGGCTTATTAGATCTGCGCAAGGGGTTCTTTTCCCTCTGATTTCCATTACATGTTTGTGGATGAGATAATAAGGTATGGGTCACCTGTGAAATTTGAAGACAACCAACCCACATTTGTGGATCCACTTAGAGCCAGTGCTTGGGCTCTCTATTTGTGAGTGGGATAATATCAAAAAATTTCTTGCTTTAATATACACCTTATAAGCTGTATTGCACCATAATTGTGTCTTGTTATATTTTCCATGCAATTGTGAGATCCAAGGACCCCAGAAAGCACTCTTCTGCCGTGTCAGGTTCTATGTTCTATACTTGTGTGTTTTTAGTTTAGGGGAAACCACTTATTTCTGATACTGGCTATTTGGGGTGTCTTGGTGTTGGATACACGTTGTGTGGCGCTGCACCATAAATTGTGTATTCGCTAACGTTAGTGTTAACTATGTAATAGGGCCCTTTGTCTGCAACTATTGTTGTCAGTTTGTAGTGATGTTGGTCAAATGCTGTAGCTGTGGTTTTCTGAATTTTTTGTAGACAACTTTGCTTATACAATAGTATAAAATATTTGTAGAATGCTGAATTTAAAATGCTAGTATTTTTTTGCTAAAGTTTTGGCTTATAGCTAGCTGCCATCATAAATTAAGGCATGTAAATCAACAGGAAATTAATTACAGTGATCTAGTCATCCTTTTGAAGAAAAATTATGGGAGTTTTTCAGTAACTGAAAATGTTTGCTGCTGTTGCAAACACTGGTAAAAATCGTCAGCATTGCAGCGCTAACAGATTCTGGCATTTCACAGAAATAAAATATGAAGAGTGAGCGGAGAATCATACAGGGTTATCGAGAGAGGTGAAAACCAGGAGGACTGGAAAAGTGAAAATTCTAGGTCAAAATAGCCAAACCAGAAAAATTCTCCCATATACCACACTTTCCAAATCGGGTTTCGCCAGTATACTGTGCCGGCTTCATCGGGACAGGCCCCTGTAAAAGGTGGGAGCTAAGGTAGGCACAGTATACTGGCAAAACATGTTGACGTTATGCCCTTTCAATATTCTTTTTGCCTTCTAAAATAATTTCCACTCTGGCAACGTTTTAATTTGTCATTTCCCTGTTATATGGAAAGTGGTAGCTTCCGCAACCCTCACTCCACTTTCCTGGGTTCAATACATTTATGAAGTCTGCTTGCAGTGTACCTATCAGTTCTCTTCCTCTCTTTTTGCTATAAACACAATCCCACAAAGGATTGCTTTCTTGCTTATTGAGGCGCTTTGATTACAAAGCATTTCGGCACTGCTACAAGTTATACAGACTCACACATACATTTTTTCCTTGACAAATCCAGTGTACTCAGGGAATTGACTCTTAATAAGGTTTTTCTTTGTTACACTTGTGTGTGCTTTTTTGGATTTTCATTTTTGTTGCACCATTGCTCTTTCACTTTCAGCCACTTGGCTGATATCTCCGCTTATATAGTGAGGGATTTTTACTTGTTTTTCTGATTAAAAGTTAAGTTTTATCCTTATGTACTGCTTGTTCACCTAGGCATTGAGATAACTCTCCAGTTACTGAATATCCCCCAGAATTTTTAAATCGTGAGAGGTTTATCAGATACAGATATGATCGCACTCCCACACTACAACCGAAGCTCCTGCTTGGATGGAATATTTTCTGGCATCGTCAAAAGCTCTCGGCCTAAGCCACAAGGCATGGAGATTTGCAGCAACTATGGAAATATTAAATTTGTTGGAGTGTTTGATATTTTTTTCTTATAAAAGGCATGAGAAACTAAAGCTCCTTCCCAGTCCAATTAATGAGTAGGACACCGACAGCCTCTCTGCATCTTTATAACGAAGGTCTTTAGGGTCCGTGTGCATTCTTAGGCAGGAAGAGTGGATTTTGCTGTACTGATTATATATACAGTGAGAGAAATGCGATAGATAATATCGTAGAGGGTATAGCAATTTTAAACCTGTCAAAAAGACTGTCAGACAATTCCTATAAATAGTTCTTTGCCACGGTGCATCTTGCAGAGGTTTAAGAAGGGGTTTTTAAGTTTCTGCTGGTGTTTTATGGCAAACCCTGTTGGGAAGCTGTGGTCTTTATAGCTCATAATTCAAGACGGAAAAAAAAAGAAAGAAACTGTGTAATGAAGCTTGGGATTTGGCAGGAGAGAAAGAATTTGTTGATGTGCACAAACTAATAAAGCTCCTTTTCATACGTCAATCGCCACCCTACCGTTCAGCACAGTTGTCCTGGCAACGGAACACTGTCATCTTTTTGTAGTCAAAAAAGGACACTCCACGGAGCGCTCTCTGCCGCGTGTCATCCATGTAACAGCCGATATACTTTGCTGCAAAACAACAACAAGAAAAAAAGAAACATATTAGAGACAGTCCAGGAAAGGATGTCAGGCATTACATTATTAAAAACCTCCTGCTGAATATTGATTTTGAAATTTAAAGGATTATTAGCCGAAGCATTTTTGACTGAAGCATTGTAGCATATAAGTAAGTGCAGTTGGCTCAGCTGGCGTTGGAATCTATTTTTTATTTTATTTTATTAAGAATACAGTAATCTCTTTCACACTAGTTTTGGGCCACAATCACTTTTATACAGGGCAGGATTTTAGGTATGTACAGTATCTACAGATGCCTACCATGGTAGGGGGCGCCTTTTCCTGTAAAAAATAAATATAAAAAAACACCTACATGCTAGAAGAACATATAAGGTACCAGTGGAAAGGCCAGGGTATGGCCTATTAAACAATTTAAAAAACTTGACCAGGTTTATGGAAAAATAAAATAAATAATCACTTCTAGCAAAGCACTGCTGTTCATTTTCAATTATAAAGTGAACAGTGATGAGGCACTAACACACCTTCATTTCCCACACCACCAGCAACTGACACAATGGCAAAATGCATTATTACACAACATTAGGGTCTATTCACTAAGCACCGAAATTTCAATGAAATTTTGGTTATTCTATTTTGCAGACAGTGCGGTGAATTCCCTATTCACCGGATGGTCACCATAGTGCGCTGGAGAACATTGCCGAAGAGCACCGAAATCCACCGAACTGCGCCGAAGTGGCCTTGGCGAAATCCACCGAACTGCAAAAAAAACCTGAACTCTCCTATTCTCCTAATAGGGGTTTAAAAAAAATGTATTAAAAAGGTTTGGATATTGTTAAAAGGCCCCTTAAAAAATAATAAAAAGGTCCCTAGGTCCATTTCTGAAATCATAGCGGCCATGCACGATGACGTCAGTGGGCAGGGGCAGGTCCCAAGGCGTGGTCTGACTTCCAGCAAGTCAGACTACCATGGGATTCCCCCCAGACCCCCAAATGTCTCCCCCAAAGCTGTAGGGAAACCATGACAAGTGGGGGATGTCCTTCGCATGCTGCGGGGAATACCCATGATGCTCCCTGCATGACTTCCTCAGCCAAGCAGTTAAGGTATCAGATTCTGCCCCTTCTTTTGATAGGAGAGCAGGAAGAAACTGGTTTTCAATTTTTAAATCAAATCTTCATAACTTTTTGCTCCCCCCCCCCAAAAAAAAAATACCTTTTAAAAAAAATTGGGAAACAAAAATGTCTTCCAAAAAAAATACAAAAAGGTGTTCTAAAAATTAAAAGAATTAACGTATATAAAAAAAATATATTACTTTTTACATTGAAACCTACGGGATTCTCCTGTTTAAACTGGATGAACTGCAAGACCGAAAATCAGAGTATTTCGTCAACGCTTTCGTGAAGTTTGGCATTCTACTGAAGACAAATAATATATCCCTATTTCCAGCAGACTCGGCAAATTCCTAATATATAATTATTATATGTATACGTCATGTGCTGTCCTATAACAAAAGAGTAAATTTCCTTTCAGATTTCAATCACTTCCAGAGTCTAAAATATTTTTTTCAGTTTATTATCAAAACGTTTGTGGGTATGTATTCCATGGGATACTCTTGCTAAAAAAAATTAGAAAGGAGAACCTGTTACTGAATTTTTCTGAGCAAATACGCAATTTTAACTAAAACTGAGAAAACCCTGAACTTGCTCGCAGCGTGGGAAATGAGAAGGTGAGTAAAGGTTTGTGGTATTGCTCATTTTATGAAAAAACAATAAGGTGGAAAAAATGGCACAGATAATGTGTAGATGGTCGGTCTTGGGTAGCAGCAAGGGCATAAACGCACACTCCCAAGTGCGAATAGTCAATGTATAAAATAATGGGTAGAGTCCTCGCGCTTACGCCAAGTGTCCAGTGAGTAATACTTCAAGATAATCTAGAAAACATAATAGGAGACATATATTGCGCAGTACATCCTTATGACACCTGGTTTCCAGAGAGGAAGTATTCAACTCACTTTTTTATGAGCCCCATAAAGTCGGCTCTGGACTATATAGGCATAAATCTGTGGATATGATCTCACCAGCCCATCCTACCAGCAACCATCCGTGGTGATAACCTGGTCCATAGATGAAATATTGGATCCCCGGGATATGTCACAGACGAAAAGTCAGCAGGATAAAATGAAGTAAAATTTATTGCAGCACTAACGCGTTTCGACCTAATTGGTCTTTATCAAAGTGCAAAAAAATATACATGATTATGTATATTTTTTTGCACTTTGATAAAGACCAATTAGGTCGAAACGCGTTAGTGCTGCAATAAATTTTACTTCATTTTATCCTGCTGACTTTTCGTCTGTGACATATCCCGGTGGATCCAATATTTCATCTATGGACCAGGTTATCACCACGGATGGTTGCTGGTAGGACGGGCTGGTGAGATCATATCCACAGATTTATGCCTATATAGTCCAGAGCCGACTTTATGGGGCTCAGAAAAAAGTGAGTTGAATACTTTCTCTCTGGAAACCAGGTGTCATAAGGATGTACTGCGCAATGTATGTCTCCTATTATGTTTTCTAGATTATCTTGAAGTATTACTCACTGGACACTTGGCGTAAGCGTGAGGACTCTACCCATTATTTTATCCATTGCTCATTTTATACATGCAAATGGACAATGCCATTGCTTTGCAAAACATAAAAATAATACATTATTTTATGTAGGTGTAGTTTTTTTTACATGACATTTTACATGGTCATATTTTGCATCATTTGAGAGGCCAAACTCTGACCTGTTCAATGACACCTAATATAACTTTGGACTCCTGTATTTCCATTCTTTGCAACCCACAAAGTACCCCCTCTCCTCGCAGCAGTAAAGCAGCTTGTGTTTCAGTTGGACTAAAGTCTAATAATGCTTTGTGCCATCTAGGGATGCACCGAAACCGATACTAGTATCGGTATCAGTGCCGATACTGGGACCTGCATGAGTACTTGGTACTCGTGCAGAGGCCCCCGATACCTAAACCGATACCGTAAGCCAGCACTGGGCTGGCTTGCCAGCCGGTTTCCATGGGGCAGTGCTCAGCAGTCTGCCAGGCTATTCCGGTGGTCTTCTTACTTTGAGCAGCCGCCGGCAAAGGGTTGTAGCCTGGCAGCTTGCCTGGGATCCACCAGCCGCGATCTCGTGATCTCATAGACTCCGGGATCTCGCGAGACCGCGGTTGTGCGTGGTTCCCAATGAGCAGCCGGGCTACAACCCTTTGCAAGGCGGCCGTTCGAAGTAAGAAGACCATCGGAGGAGCCTGGCAGTGTGGGAGGTTGAGCTGGGGCAGTATATGTGTGAGCTGGGGCATTATTTGAGCTGGGGGCAATATTTAAGCTGGGGACAATATGGGGCTATATTTGAGCTGGGGATAATATGGGGCAATATTTGGGCTGGGGGCAATATTTGAGCTGGGGACAATATTTGAGCTGGGGGCAATATGGGGCAATATTTGAGCTGGGGGCCAATATTTGAGCTGGGGAAATATTTGAGCTGGGGACAATATTTGAGAAGTGGACAATATTTGAGAAGTGGACAATATTTGAGAAGGGGACAATATGGGGCAATATTTGAGCTGGGGCAATATATATATATATATATGACGTCTGTTCTTATTGGAAAGCGGTGACATGACTTTAAATAAAAGTATCGGTACTCGGTATCGCTGAGTACTTTTAAAAAGTATTGGTACTTGTACTCGGTCTTAAGAAAATGGTATCGGTGTATTCATAGTGCCATCACCTCCACATTTGCTCTCGGCGTGGGAAATGAGTGGGAACTTGGGAAGATGAGTTAGTGCAGTGGCATTGTTTGCTTTTTAAGTATAAGCACATAATTCACCACTTTAGGAATAAGAAAAAAAATAAGCAAATTTTGAAGTTAATAGTTTTTCTTGTGTTACATTTTTACATATTACATGGTCGTATTTGGTATCGTAGGAAACGTCAGTCTCTTCTGAGGACACCTCACTTGACCTTGTTTGGTGTAAAAATTAGAGACGCAGGGTTCCAAAGGACCCCTCTGTACCCCTTGGAGAAGTGCGTTGGTTTAGGATTTTGATTGAACAATGCGTAATAATGCATTGTGCCAACCCCTTCAAACTTGCATCGTGGGACATGAGAAGGTGAGTTAATGTAGTATCATTGTTCACTTTTAATTGAAAAGTGAACAATAGTGCTGCATTATACAAAAACAGGATTTTTTTTATTCTTATATGAAACCTGGTAATGTTTGGTTTCATTGGAAAGGCAGGGCTTTGGTCTTTGTTAAATTTTTTTATTAAAATGGGAACCGAATACTGCCATGCTCTTGCCTTTCCAACAATACCAAGCATAGCCCTGTATCTGTTTGGTTCAGGAGATATGGGTCCCCCCTGTATCCCTAGGTCCATTTCTGACATCATTGCGGCCATGCACGATGAAGTCAGTGGGTAGGGGGCAGGTCTCAAGGCGTGGTCTGACTTCCAGCAAGTCAGACCACCATGGGATTCCCCCCAGACCCCGAATGTCTTCCCCAAAGCTGTAGGGAAACCATGACATGTGGGGGATGTCCTTCGCATGCTGCGGGGAATACCCTTGACGCCCCCCACATGACTTCCTCAGCCAAGCAGTTAAGGTAAAAGATTCTGCCCCTTCTTTTGACATGAGAGCAGGGAGAAACTGGTTTTCAATCTTTAAAAAAAATCTTCATAAATTTTTGCCCCCCCCAAAACTTGCTTTATTTAATATTATTATGCTACTATTATTTAGAATACAATCCTATAATAATAATAATAGCAGCATTATTAACATATAGTAATAATATATAAACGCGCAGGTAGATAGTTACGTGGGGAAACAAAAAACACAGGCCCTGCTGAAATTTGATCTCTGGACCTCCTGATTAATAACCAGGCGCATTAACCAACTGCACCACAGTGCCAATTCGCAAGCAGGAGCACAAACTTGCTTAATGAGGGATCAGTGCTATAAAAAACAGCTGTGGCCAGTCAAGGAGAGCTGTGGCCTTGCCCCGAGGTAGGAGGGCTCGAGGAGGGGACTGTCTCTTTTGCTTGTGCATGGAACAGGTAACTCATGCACACACGGATGAAAAAAATAGTTAACCCCTTAGTGACCGGGCGGTTTTACACAAATCCGTCATTTAGTGACCGCTGCTGTTTTTATGTTTCTGCGCTGTTAGTGTTTAGGACAAATTTTCCTCTTACTCGTTTATGAAACCTACACATATTTTACACTGTTTTTCTCGTCATTAAATGGACTTTATAAAGATACCATTTTTTTCATCATTTCATATAATTTACTATAAAAAACATTGTGAAATATGACAAACAAATTGAAAAAACACCACTTTTTCGAACTTTGACCCCCAAAATTTCTTATGTATCAACAACCGTCAAAAAAATTTCATTCCTTAGTAGTTTCTAAATTTAGTTCTGAGTTTAGCAATACCCAATGTTTACATATTCCTCGCTTTTTTCCTTATTTTATGCAACAATAAGTGCAAGTAGCACTTTGCCATTTCCAAAGAGTTTATTTTCAAAACTAGTGATAGTGACATTGTAACACTGATATCTGTCACTAATTCCTGAATAACCCTCCACATATACATATTTTTTTAAAGTGCACAAATCAAGGTATTAAACTTGGGGTATTTTGACTCTTTCCATGCAAACCATTTTACCACAAATCTATGCCAAAGTTTGATAAAAAAAAAAAGTTTTGGTGATTTTTTTTTTTAACGCAATTTAAGAATACATGTACTGTGAACTTTAAGGTTTACTGCCAAAAAGCACCCCAAAATATGTTCAGCAACATCTTCTGAGTAAATTGATACCACCCATGTATAGGTATGTTGGTCATTTGGGTGCTAATAGGCCTTATTTGGGGGGTGCGCATTTCAGTTTTCCAACTTGGAATTTTCACATTTCGTCATCATGCACCCATGTCCTATTTGGGACATTTTTGAAGCCGGACAAAGTAATTTACCCCATCAAACCATATATTTTTAGAAAGGGCACACCCTAGGGTGCTTCAAAGAGTTGTATTTTAACACTTTCCATGCACTAGCTCTATGTCAAACTTTCAGGTAGTCACTTTTTGTCTTATTTTTTTCACACACATTGTACTTTAGGCATGAATTGTCAAATCCAGTTATGGGCTACTGCCAAAAAACACCCCAAAATATGTTCAGCAACATCTTCTGAGTAAATTGATACCGCCCATGTATAGGTATGTTGGGTCATTTGGGGGATAATGGGCCTTATTTGGGGGGTGCGCATTTCAGTTTTCCAACTTGGAATTTTCACATTTCGTCATCATGCACCCATGTCCTATTTGGGACATTTTTGAAGCCGCCAAAGTAATTTACCCCATCAAACCATATATTTTTAGAAAGGGCACACCCTAGGGTGCTTCAAAGAGTTGTATTTTAACACTTTCCATGCACTAGCTCTATGTCAAACTTTCAGGTAGTCACTCTTTGGGTTATTTTTTCACACACATTGTACTTTAGGCATGAATTGTCAAATCCAGTTATGGGTTACTGCCAAAAAACACCCCAAAATATGTTCAGCAACATCTTCTGAGTAAATTGATACCACCCATATATAGATTTGTTCTGTTGTTCTGGGGTGCTACGCCAATCTTTTGACATGTGCTTGCCAATTTTCTAATTTGACATACAGTATCTTCTTTGCTTATCTTCTTTTTAGGCAGTAGCGTAGCGTGGGGGGGAGCCAGGGGGGCCGTGGCCCCGGGCGCAATTTTATTAGGGGCGCATTTTTTTTTAAACAACAAATTGCGCCCCTAATACTCTCCAGCAGCTTGGGTTTACTCGGCCAGAGGTGCCTGCTCGGTCCACCGAGTCCGGAAGTGAGGAGCAGGACGTCCTTCCCTGACTCCTTCCTGTTGAACGTCATTGGCTGATGTGAGTCACGTGACACGAGAGAGGCTTCGTTAGCTGCTGTGGCGCGGGAAGGAGCTGCCTGCCGAGCAGGAGGCTATCCAAGGTACCTGTGTGATCACACACAGTGTGAGGCCAATAGAGTTGCACTGCCTGTGTGCCTGCCAGCAGCCCAGACTCAGTGTAGCAGAGAGGAGAGAGACTGGCTGGGAAACAGAAGGCAGCCAATGAGGATGGAGCAGCTGCCCTCAGCCCCCCAGAAGCTGCAGGACCAAAAGGAGCCACAGGAACTGCACCAGGAGTTTCCATGTCTAATTGCCCAACGTGCTCCTGCTGGAGAGTGAGGAGCAGAGAAACATCACACCGGGCTGCCAGGAGGTGAGTTGTTATCTGCCCATGCTCTGCCCCTCCTCTCCTTCACTGTAAGCTTCTTCTTTTTTCATCTCTGTAGCTGCCAAGAGACCCCCCCCTCATCCTGCAGTGTAACATGTGAGGGGTCTCCTGTGTGCAGACAGACATTGCTCCTTTATAACCCCTGCAAAGCCAGGGACCTGAGCAGCACAGTACATGCACTTTCTTTTAGTTATCCCTCCTGCTGCCCTGAAAAATTGTTTCCCATGATTTCTGTAAGTATTGTATCCACTATCTGCCTTCATCCCCAGCTTAAATATTATTGCAGTACAAATTAATTGTCCTGGTGCAAAGTTTCTGGTTCCCAGTCTTTGATTAAAAAAAAAACCCAAATATATACAGTGTGTGTGTATATCTATATATATGTGCTGCATTTGCATATGCCAATGTGTGAGGTGATATATACAGTGTATATATAGGACTTTTATCTGTGTGCAATGTACAACTTGTATGTCTGTGCTGTGTGTACATTTTGTACTTGTGCTGTGTTTATATCAATGTGTACAGGTTGGGCTGCCCTAATTCTGAGTTCTGTACAGCAGCAAAAATAAACTGTCTGGCGCTGCTCATTGTGTCTCTTGCATGTGCTGCACAGTGTGTCTTGTTTCTACTGTAAGCCAAAATAAACTATTTACAAGCAATAAATCTCAAATTCTGATTTACACTCACTGGCCACTTTATTAGGTACCCCTTGCTAGTGCCAGGTTCGACCCCCTTTGCCTTAATTCTTCATGGCATGGATTCACAAGGTGTTGGAAACATTCCTCAGAGATTTTGGTCCATATTGACATGATAGCGTCACGCACTTGCTGCAGATTTGTCGTCTGCACATCCATGATGCGAATCTCCCGTTCCACCACATCCCAAAAGATTCTCTATTGGATTGAGATCTGGGGATTGTGGAGGCCATTGGAGCACAGGGAACTCATTGTCATGTTCAAGTAACCAATTTTTTTATTATATCAGTATTTTGTTAATATATATGTGCTTGTGGGGTAAGGGGTTCAATACTCAACTGGTGGAAGGGAATCTGGGCATGTTAACGTGTCCACAGGTTGGGGGGGCGCACAATTCTTGCCTTGCCCCGGGCGCTGTCAACCCACGCTACGCCACTGTTTTTAGGGGCCTTTTTACATACCCCAATTTTATGAACGTGCATATATTTGGTAAGCTAACACCCCAAAGTATTGTAAATGGAGTGTTTTTATGCCATGGATGCAACCGTTTGCTCCAAACAAATTGGATACTGTTTGGTGGTCATTTTTCTTTTCACACCCACATCAGTTTTGGACTGTGATTTAGGAGACACTGTTGTTTGTTACTGCATGAAAACTCTCCAGGTTGTTTTCTGCAAGGTCTCCTGAGTACACCCATGCCCCCATGAATAGGTGTGCAAAGATTTTGGCAAAATACAGCACCAATTGTAGAACATAAAAATGTACGAATAAAATGTAAAAGTCTGGTGCAGTAAAAGAAAAACTAAAACTACTGAACTAACTAACTGGAGTGTGAGAAAAAATAGAAAGGAAAAAAAAAAATCACAGATCACGCACAGTGTGATATAGCTTGAAACAGTCCCCAAGACACAGACCGGGTTGTCCAGGGCATTCTGGGCAGTAAAAGATTGTGTCTCTCCTCTGCCCCCTCTTGAAACACACCCTGCATCTTTTTTGGGGTTTCTGTTTGCCCTCAGTAGGGGGGATTTTATAAATAAAATGTGTAGCCCCAACTCTGTCCCCCATCACCGCCCGGGGAGCAGGTGCATCCTGGTACAAAAACCCCGAAATGACCTGGAGCTGAAACTGTAAAAAGGACAGCGTCACTACGGGGTTTGCCTTTTTGCAGAGCAAAAAGGCATTGTGGGTTGCAATTTCCATCAGGTAAATTGCAACCTTTTTGCACCAGGCCCTTGACTTCCGCATAATCTGGTAGGGCTGGAGCAGCTGATCTGCCAGATCAACCCCACCCATATGCCGGTTATAGGCTTTGATGCACACTGGCTTCCTGATGCGCTCAGCTCTGCCACGTACAGAGACCTCCACAGACCTCTCAGTGTGGATGGTGGATAGAAGGTATACATCCTTCTAGTCTCTGTACTTGACCGCCAACAGCTCCTCTTGGCGCAGAGCTGAGGTCTCCCCCCTTTTTAACCGGGTGCGGACAAGCTGTGCTGGGAAACCTACGCGGTTCTTGCGAACAGTGCCGCATGCTGCTGTATCAAAACAATACAGCAGCTTGAACAAAGGGACACTCGTATAAAAATTATCAACATACAAGTGGTACCCTTTGTTCATCAGGGGAAAAAGTAGGTCCCACACAATCTTGCCACTGGTTCCCATGTGTTCTGGGCAACCTGGAGGGTCAAGGCAACTATCCTTTCCCTCGTACACCCGGAAGGCCTGAGTATACCCACTCTCGCTGTCACAGAGCTTATACACCTTCACTCCATACCTGGAGCGTTTGGAAGGAATATACTGCTTGAATCCCAGCCTTCCCTTGCATTTCATTAGGGATTCATCCACGCAGATATTCTTCCAGGTGTATAAGCCTCTGCCAACCTGGCGGCAAAGTGGGTAATCAGGGGCGGATTTTATACAGCCTGTCAAACTGGGGATGCTCTCTAGGAGGGCACAGGCTGTTGTCACTGAAGTGCATGAAATGCAAAATGTTTTCATACCTTCTACGTGACATTGATTGGGGTAAATGAGGGTAGAGCAGATGGGGCTACTGCTCCAGTAGGAGCGAATTGAGGGCTTCTTTATGATGCCCATCAGCATAGTAAGTGCCCAGAATTTCAGAAATTCTGGCACATCTAGAGGGGTCCATTGCTGCCTTGCCAAGTAGGAGTCTGGCTTCGCAGCACAATTCTGATGGGCATACAGATTTGATTGGGCCACGATGTGGCCCAACAAATCATCCCCCATAAACACCTGCAAAAACTGTGTGGCGGTAAATCCTGCAACATCAATATTGATGCCAGGATTTGCCGTGAAAGGAGGGATATCTGGCCTCTGGCGATGAGGCACTACCCACTCCTCAGCTGGAGCTGTGCATCTCCTGCTGGCAGGTGGTGACCCAGGATCTGCATCAGAAACATCACTAGGAGATACATCAGCCAGCGTAGATAATGTATCTAGCGACGTCTCTGTGCAGTTAGCGGGGTCGAAATCAGGGTCTGAGTCTGACGCAGATGCCTCAGATTCTGACGCCAGGATGGCATATGCCTCCTCGGCGCTGTACACCCTCTCAGACATTATATATAATAGATTATAAAATTTTATAATTATTATATATATAAGCGGATTATTGGTTCTTAGAAGAACCGTTGGGTTTCACAAGAAAATACAAATAAACACCTAAATCTCTCTAAATCCCTCTAAACCTGCCTCAATTCTTCTAAATCTCCCTAAAATCTCTCTAAATCTGCCTCAATTTTTCTAATCTCACTAAATCTACCTAAAATCTCTAACCTGTCAAATCTGATCTCTCTCTCTCGCTCACCAGAACACAAGTGAGGAGAGGGAGGGAGAATCACAGAGGTCAGAGCCAATATTTACAAAATATTGACCTGACCTGACAAATTAGAAATTTTATTTTGATTTTTTCTAACTTCTGATTGGATGTTGCTAGCCTGCCTCTCTGATGAGGCAGGCTGGAACATCCCACTCAGCCCCAAGATGACCCTGCCCTTAGAAGGGCAGCGCCATCTTGGCTGTCAGTTTATTTTATTTTATACCTTTTTATTTAACTTTTTTTTCTTTTTTTTACACTTTTTTTTACTCTGCTGGGTGCCTTGATCCTCGAGGCACCCAGCAGAGCACCTGATCACTCATGTGATCTATTATGTACTGAGTGCCACGATACCTCGTGGCACTCAGTACTTCCTGCCGCTACCGGAAGTGATCGCTCGGGGGAGCGATCACGGACGGACCGGCGGCAGGTAAGCATATTGCAAGGATGCCTCGATGTTGAGGCATCCCTGCAATATACACAGAGCAGCTGGAAGCGATCCGATCGCTTCCAGCGCTCTCTAGAAGTGCCGGGCACCTCTCCGGTAAAACCGGATGTTGATCGCTCCCGGGGAGCGATCACAAGGTGCCCCGCACTTGTAACCGCCATTGCATGGATGCCTGGACTCCCAGGCAGCCTGCAATGGCGTTTGAGCTGCTGGAAGCGATCCGATCGCTTCCAGCGCTCAAAAGACCGCAGGACGTACCATGTACGTCAGCGGGTCTAAAAGAGACCCGCGGCCATGACGTACATGGTACGTCCAAAGTCCCTAAGGGGTTAATGCATGGGATTTAGTAGATCGTACCCCACGACCTAATACATCGTGTCCATCAGTTATTTTTTTTTTTAATGCAGACACTGGCGGGGCTCCGTATAATTGAATTATTGTGGCCTTACAAACAGTTAAATCTATTAGTCTAGCACCATTACAGAGCTCCAGACTCCACAGTGATGCTAAACTTCCTTGCTCACAAAAGAAGGTAAGCACGTCCTCCTCTCCCATCATTTACCTCTACCAAGATGTGTGTAAGTGAGGATCAGGTCTAAGGCTGGGGTCAGATGAACGCAGTGCGAACGTGCGTTTACCCGCACTTTATGACGGCCGTGGTAGCAGCAAATGACGTCCAACGCAGGCCAACACACGAAATACGGCCGCACGAAAGTTCAGATGCCCAACGCAAGCAGCAAACGAACGCATTTTCGCAAGAACGTCGAACCGCTAGTACTGACATACAGAGTGCGCGATTAGGAGACGTCAGACGCTGCTCATGTCCGGCCTACATAATGTCCAGACACCCAAAGTTTCCTGGGTTGGATCCGTATGAAATCACGGCCGAAATTGCGCATCGTATGACCGGTATCGCGTATTCCGTGAAAAAGTACGTCCATGCATTCGGACGCACTTTTTTATGGATGATGCAAAAAATGCGTTCATCTGACCTTAGCCTATAGTGTATCTGTCAATCAAATGGTTGTGTATCCAAAACTAATGCTCAAATTTAATTTTCAGCCATACCCCATTTCCCATAAACTGGAGAGACACATTGTCAATGTGTTACAAAGCCCGTCTATCAGAGAATTGCACTGCGCCCACATGGGGAAACTAAATGTAAACACACAGTGTGGGGTCTATTTATTAATGTGCGGATTATGCCAGCAGTATATAGTAATTTGTCTAGCTGACAAGAGAGAACATCATTGTGAAAACATTTAATTGTTCTAGAAAATCAAAGACTTGCTTTGTCCAGAGTGCCTGTACCACACTCTGATATATACCAGTGTATTCTGGGTAGAACACACAAACGAAGTCCACAATTTCTCAATTACAGTATATAGTTTTTACTATGCAACAACAGAAAGCTACTACTGGACAGCCATTCTGTGCTTGATAGTCTGGTGTTTGTTGCAGAGTATTGTTTAATCTTCTTCTGAAATCAGCAACAATTAATAAAATGAATGACAGAAAAATTAGATTAAAATTTTCCACTCTAGAAATTGCAAGAGAAAATGCCATTGACAAAACATTTACACATCCAAGCAGATCAGAGGTTTGCTTTCTCCACAGAGCTCCTTTGCCACACTGTCTGTATTCAGCAATGAATTCTGGGTATGCTGCCCAGTTAAATAGCTATCTGCCATGATATATATATCCATCTGCCCAGCTGTATATGCTGAACTGACAAGTGATATATGCGCCTGTTTGCCCGACTGTAGATACCCATCTGCCCAGCTGAATATAGTAATCTAACAAATTATATACACCTATCAGAAATTTATCTGAACCTGCAATTATTTCCAAGGACTATAAAAGTAAATCATTTTGTTTGTAAAATACTCCCGGGAAATGTGTGTTGCATGGTTATGGTAATTACACCATGATAAGAGGAGTTGGATTAGTGATTACCAATGTTTCTGAACCCCAACACGGCGTTATAAACGTGTTTGTAGCATTCACCAGCTTTGGGTCTTTCAAACGTTGAAGAATCGACAAGATGCCTCACCTTATAAGGGTTTGATTAGCAATACTGAATTATAGGAATACCCATTTATTTCAAGTCGCGAGTTTTTGAAACAGCAATTAATGGCCAGTGGTATAAAAAAATAAAAATCAACTAAATACTGGTCCATGGAAAAGAATAGAGGTTGTGTAAAAGTAAGGTAAAGGGGGGGGGGGGTTTGAGGGTCCTGGGAACAAGCAACAGCACTAGTGGCCTGCTCTACGGTGGGGCCCGCTCAGGTCTCACAGGGTTTTAGCTTGCTTGTGCCATTACAGGGATGAATGCTCCATATGCAAAACAGTCTGCTCTCACCCAATGAGGGTGGCCAGTACTGATTGCCAAGAGAGGTGCAGCAACCCCCGACGATTGTTTCGGCCTTGTTAGGCCTCATCAGGAGGGTATAGCTGACACCACTCTAGGCACATCAAGCAAGGGGTCCACGTCTGGATGACCCTGTAAACTTATAGTGAGGGAAAAGGGGGGTTGTGAGGGTCACGCAAAGGTAGCATTAACCCCTTCACTACCAATATTGAGATATCTCGGGTTTCAAGGGCACCATCTGGTGCCCCGATATTGAGAGTTCTCGATATGCTGATCGGCAGCCCAAAAGAAAATGAAATTAATTTGCTGCAAACTAGTTTTGCTAGCTTTTGGGCTGCAGAAGGTGCCCCCAAAGTTTTAGTCCTGTGGGCATTATGCCCAAGGAGCTAAAATTTTAAAATCTGCAGCCGATATCTCTGAAATAGCGAGCTTTCAGAAGCAGTCAGAAGTAGATGCAGGAGAAATAGAAGAAAATAGATCTTCTGTTAAAATCTTTAACAATTTGGCAATAGATGGCGCCATCTACTGGCCAATTAGGTATTACTTACAACTTATCAAAAATTATTTTTCAAAAAACCACTGGTTTTTGACAATGTTTTTTTGGAAAATCACTTGGTAGTGAAGAGGTTAAAAATAAAAATCTGCAGAAATTGCCAAATCAAGCCCTTTATGCTGAGTGATGTGTTATGTAGAGACAAAAAAAGTGTCCCTAGTGGACAAGTGACTGTCATGGCCCATCATCGTTTGAAGACGGCAGCACCTGGTTTTCATTAGGGATGCGCGTTCGGTTCGGATCTGTTCGGAGTTCGAATCGAACATCGGCTGTTCGAAAGTTCGCGAACTTTGAACTTTTTTGGGACGTTTGCCAAAAGTTCAATTTTTTTTTTTTTAAATGTATACAAAATGCTTAAAATACTAAAAAATCTAGAAATAAAGAAAGAGACTCTTTACTGCAGAATATTATAAACAATGGTTTATTAGATATTGAATTAAAACAGGAATATTTTTAACATTGAAGCCTATGGGATAAAACATTCTTGTTACTAAAACATCAGGCAGACACGGCCCTCTAATCAGGCACTGTAGAGGGCAGCCTGCCGGGGCCTCCCAAGGATCCCCTTGAGTAACATGCGGCTGTCGGATGAGACAGAGCTGTGACTGTGCGGGCTAGCCGCCTGGGTGCATGTGGCAGAGACAGGCAGCGCAGGGAGGGAGCCACTGCACCTGTGGCCACGGCAGACCCCCTCCCACAACCAGGATCCAGGGAGCCCCCACTGACCACCAGGCTAAGGTAAGGCGACACATTTCTAAAAAAAAAAAAAATCCGAGGACATTTTTAAATGTCCCCGGGAACATAAAATAAAACTTTTTTTTTCTTTCTCTATCTTGCTGAATATATTTAATTATATATATTAGATACATTCAGCCACGTAGAGGGGGGTGGCATGTGGGCTGCGCGGGGTCTCAGGCAGTGGTTTGTTTTTTTGTGTGTATATTTTTAGCAAATTTATAGGGGAAGGTAAGGGCAGGTATGATATAATATATATATATATATATAGATAAGATATATATCTATATTCTTATAAATATATATATCCAGACTTGTATTACACACGCATTTTGGCAACTATTTCCCCCCCCCCAATTTGGCTGATCGCTCCAGAAGAAATTTTGAACCCGATAGAGCAGAGAATAATATATAAATTCTCTGCTCTGTCAGGTTCAGCATTTCTTCTGGAGGGATCAGCCAAATGGGGGGGCACATTTAGTTGAGATTGTCCACATGCCACCGCCCCCACCCCATGTGCGTATGTGTATATATGGTCTGAGGTCTGTGGCTGGGTGTATATATATATATCTGCGTGTTGATATATACAAAAAAAGGGGTGGGTAATAATCAAAGGCGCTTGGGGCGGTATAGAGAAATGTATGAAGGGAATTTATATAATGCAAGCCCCGAGGGATAGGTCTGACACTCAGCAGACTTACAGATAAACACAAATAAAAGAATCCCTTAGGCGCATATGTGTGAAAATGTAAACATATATCTGCATGACACTTTCACAGATGTCATTCTCTTCTGATGGTGATTCTCCTCAGATAGTTCCTGGAGAGGGGGATATAAGCCAGACAGGAAGAACACAGTTGTGCAATATTTGGCAGTATATGCCCCTTTTGGTTCTCCCCTATGGGGTACTTACTAGACCCAGAGCCTCTTCGCCCGGCTCTGGAAATGGATAGCCTGTGAGGTCCTTTAGGCTGGGGTCAGACCAGCGCATTTTTAACGTGCGTTCTAGCGCACTTAATCACGGCCGCACTAGCAGCAAATGACGGGCAATGACAGCCAATATACAAAGTACGGTCGCACGAAAGTCTGGCCGCGCAACGCAAGTGGAAAATGAACGCATTTTTTCGAGAACGCAGAATCTCTAGTACAGACGTACAGAGTGCGCTGTGCCCGCTAGCGGTGTGTGTGTGTGATTTGGAGACGTCCTGGTTTGGATTCGTAAAACATCATGCACGAACATGCGCATCGTATGACCGTTTTCGCATATTCCGTGAAAAAATACATCAATGCGTTCGGACGCACTTTTTTACGTTCGCGTGTAAAAATACTTTCGTTTGACCCTAGCCTTTGGTAGCCTCCAACCTCCTTTGAACCGCAAGTGGTCTCCGAAATCTGGCTGGTGTGGTCAGGGGGAACGTACAGAAAAAGGACCCCGGATCCAAAGACTTAAAAAACACCTTTATTTTTTTTTAATTTATTGGCATAAAAACGGTTTTTAAACAAGGATAACAAATTAAAAAGGACCTGAAACGCATTTCGCCAGCGTCACCTGGCTTCATCAGTCAGTCTGACTGATGAAGCCAGGTGATGCTGGCGAAACGGGTTTCAGGTCCTTTAATTTGTTATCCTTGTTTAAAAAACGTTTTGATGCCGATAAATTTTTAAAAAAAATTAAAAATATAAAGTCGTTTTTTAAGTCTATGGATCCGGGGTCCTTTTTCTGTACGTTCTCCCTGACCACACCAGCCGGATTTTGGAGACCACTTGCGGTTCAAAGGAGGTTGGAGGCAACCTAAAGGACCTCACAGGCTATCCATTCCCAGAGCCGGGGCGAAGAGGCTCTAGGTCTAGTAAGTACCCCATAGGGGAGAACCAAAAGGGGCATATACTGCCAAATATTGCACAATTGTGTTCTTCCTGTCTGGCTTATATCCCCCTCTCCAGGAACCATCTGAGGAGAATCACCATCAGAAGAGAATCACCATCTATTATTAACCATCATCCATTGTTTATGCATCTGTGAAAGTGTCATGCAGATATATGTTTAAATTTTGACGCCTAAGGGATTCTTTTATTTGTGTTGATATATACATATATATAGGTCTGCGTGTTGATATATACGTATATGTCTGTGTGTGGTATCAATGCATCCCTACTCTATACACAGCGCTCCGTGTCCCTATAATAAATATGATCAGGGGTTACTTTATATTTTTATACTATTCCTATTAAATTAACAGTAATTTTTGATGTATTTCATTCAGTAGAAACTTTTTTTGCCTATATAACATGTGCTTTGTGACAATAAAACGGTTTTGTGTGTACATTTTAATTTAGTTAGTGGATTCATGTCCAGTGCGGTGAGAAGCAAACGTAATGCAGTGTAGATACGCTGCGAGGCGGAGCGGAGTGAAGTCAAGCCTGCAAAATGTTTGCTTCTCTTCACTTCGCTACGTTGTGCATCGCTAGTCGCTCTGTGTGTCTCAGCCTTTATTCCCGCATCGCTAGTTTACCGAATCAGTTTGTATACTTGTTACTGACCCTGCTTGTTCTGAGAACCCGATCTGTTGCCGACTTTGCCTGCCATTTGACTATTCTCTCTGTGTATTCCCTGTCTGTTCTGTTTGTTTCCTGTTGCTACTGGTGTGCGCAGATTCTCACCATATACAGTGGCGCAGTACAAGTGCCTAATCATTGCTGACCCAGTTTTGTTATAGCTGCTGATGTAACTGAATAGATCAGGGATCTTTTCTGAATTACCAAAACCTCCACCACTGCATTCTTCCACAATACCTCAGAGGGGTTACGGTGTGCAGGCGCTTACTGCCTCCAAAGGCAAAATATTTGGGAGCACTGACGCCTGTAACAGATTCATATAATTTTAATATTTGACCACAAGGTCCACCACTGCAATCTTCCACAATACCACAGAGGGGTTACTGTGTGAAGGCACTTGCTGCCACCAAAGGCACAATATTTGGGTGTACTGCCACTGACGCCTATACCCGATTCATATCATTTTAATTTTGGACCGCAGGGTCCACCACTGCACTCTTCCACAATACCACAGAGGGGTTACGGTGTTACAGCACTGTTGCCGACACTAAAGGCCCAATTTTAAAGCACCTATTGTTACTTTCATCCAAAGCCTGCATAGGTTTCACCATAATTTAGCCCAAAAAAAAAAAAAAAAAAATCACAAAACTTGTTCTGCGTGTCCTAAAACGTCTTTTCATACAGGCTGCCGCCCCAAGCAGTTGTTTATGAATAGATTAAAGGAAAACTATTTACCGTCATTTGAAATGTCATTTTTTTGTTTTTAAATGTTTCTATACATCCTACAAATCCGCCACTTCACGGGCAGGTTATGGGGACCTCCTAGGCACGATAGTTGAAGGAATTTTTCGTTTTTATTCTTAACCTTAATTTCATGGAAAACTCACTGTTCCTTTAAAAACGTTTTTTTTTTTTTTACTTTTTGTCCTTGTTTACTGTACCCCAGGGCACTACCCGAACCCCCATACACCTTTTATGGAAAATATCTAGCATATATGCCCTCTTGGAGGGCACTCTAAAAATCGAACGTTCGGGTCCCATTGACTTACATTGAGTTCGGATAGTATTCGAGTTCGAACTCGAACTTTTGAAATTGTTAGAGTTCGAAGTCGAACCGAACACGGGGGCGTTCGGCTCATCCCTAGTTTTCATCTGTTTCTTGTATCCATACTAGTGATACACAATACCTAGGGTTGCACAGATACCACATTTTTAGGACTGAGTACAAGTACCGATACTTTTTTCAGGTACACACCGATACTGAGTACCGCCACTTTTATTTAAAGTCATGTGAACGCTTTCCAAAAAATAATTTAGGATTTTGCTGAAAGTCTGTCCAATTTAGATTTATATTGAAATGTATGGCCTGACACCCCATTTACTCACAGCACACCTTGAGCATACACCTCTTCTCAAATACATGTATACCCACTCAGACCCCATATATGTATACCCACTCAGGTACATGTATATACTTGCAGAACTCAGACCAGATATACCCACTCAAATACAGGTGTGTAGACCTCAGACCAGATACACCCACTCCGATACATATATATGCAGGTCTCAGACCAGACATTCTCACCCATGTACACAGACCTCAGACCATACTTACCCACTCAGGTATACAGACCTCAGACAGACGCTGGGGCAGCTAGCCAGATACATTTAAAAGCATCTAGTCAGCATTCCCCTCTGGCTGGCTGCAATACCAAGCAGTCGCCGGGCAGTGATGCGCTGTGACGTGCTCCCGCGAAATCTCTAAACTGAAAACCAGAAATAGAGACATATATCCAGTTTATCCAATGAATTCAAATGTGGTACACACATTGATCTGGTACTCACAAAGTAATTCAAAAACAAATTTGTAATCAAATGAGAGAAAGCATAATGCCTTTTACAGATTTAATTTCGATATTTCCCTAAGGATAAATTAAAAAAAAAAAAAAATGCAATTCATATTATACGAATATTAAAGGATAATAAACGCAGTGTAACCACTCAATCTTATCTGAGTGGTCACGCTGCTCTGAGTTCCCTGTCAGCTATGGGAACTCAGGACCGATTCAGCCTTCTGAACACATGGTCATAGTCCCACTAAAAGCTTGAGTACTGCACTCAGGTTGCAGGGTTTAGAGAACATTAGGTACAGGTCTCACCAATGGCTCTCAATGCTTTCTAGCACTGAGAGTCAATGGATTGGCAGGAACTAAGATGGCAATGGCAAGTGTCACCTATTTGGCAGGAGATCTGAAAATATCTGTGGAACACATGAACAGAAAAGATGGCGAACGCGCATGTGTGGAGAGAGAAGACTGAGCCGGAAACAAGTGAGATGGCGGAAATTGAAAAATATGGAAGCATTTGAGGTTCTTGAAAACACAGATATAGTGTATCTCTGGCGCCGCCCAGTGGTCCACTAGCAGCAGTACTCGTGTGCAAAATAGCAGTGCGCAAGAGAAGATAGAGCCATTGAGTACAAACGCTGATACCCACCATTCTTTGGATTAATTTGAGATTCTTGGTCATTACTTTGGGTATAAAGACATGGAGGAGTGTAGTTGATGGGTAGATCCCTGAGGAAGTTCAAGGCTATCAAGTGTTGGACTTTATAATTTTTTTAAACAAAACATTTAACACCACATATGTTTTTATGAGTATTAGGAGCCCCTGAGTGATTTAAAAGTCCAGTTTATATAACGCGTGGTGTAGCGCACTAGCCGAATAAATTCTGACAGGGACCTGAAAACGTGCCTTTTCGAAGTTCGATGAAGCTAGAGGGCCATGAATGATCCAGTGGACAACTGTCAGGTAAGCTTCTACCCATTTTTTATTTGGTGCAGATTATATGCATAACAGAGTGGAGAGTCTCAGTACTTTACGGAGTTACTCAATTTTGGTTTTTATTCTTGTTTGCAGTGCCTCTGTTATTTGTTGTCCAGGCCCATGCCATGCAGACACATTCCGCAGGACTCAGAGGAAGACCAGTGCTAGATTTAGACAAGTTTAACGTTAGATTTAATCTCTCTAAAATTGCATCAGAAAAACAAATCTCCATCACATATCTATACCTGGAAACATCTGGTGGAATTTCACCTTGAGTCAAAAACACCTAAATATTATGCTAAAATGAAGAGCACAGTTTAATAAGGGAAGAGTGCGCTGTCGTATTTTAGACTCCGTAGTAAGAATAATAAAAATCAATATATATTTACATGTATACACACGCACACTGTAATTCATAGAATGTATATTGCATTAGCTTTTAGTTTATATATATATGTATGCAACAATTATATACTGTTTATACACACACAAAGGAGAACAATGTTTTAATTCCATCGAGAGGTTTTCACTTTATACAATATTTGTAATGTAGATACATATTACAGATTATATACATTACAAAAATCCTATATTAGAGACCGGGACATAAAATTAGATGTACACAGACCTCTATATAAAAACGGAACATACAAAACTTCTCAATTTGTGAAATTGGAAAAGTGAAAAAATTGACAAACGGGAGTTCTCACTTTATCAAGGGCATTGGCGTGTTGAATTTCTGCATCACAGATCTTGGTTCCATACTTAGTAGTTCATGTGGAAAAAGACAGAACATCCATTCTATAATTTCCAGATAATTAAACACAGCAAAGCACAAGGTGACATCACGGGCAGAAATTTCTGATACGTATCGGAAGTAAAAAAGATTTTGAAATCCATGGACTGAGAGGTACATTGACAGACACTGACATCTAACCATGAAAGCTTTCACATGAAAATGTTAGCATTGCTCAAGAATCGCTGTGGATTAAATGTTAGATAGTAATTCTGTGTAGCAGAGTACAGCATTCTCCCTCCAGCAATGTGTATCTTTCCATTTGGCCCAGTTATTGGAATGAAATCAAAAGACAATAATGAATTATTACAGATGTGAGAGAACAAAAAGAAACATGTTCTTGATTAAATCGCTGTTTATTAGTACCAACGCAAAAAGCTTAGGTTGCTACCCTGATGCTTGTTCAAAGGATGTGTTTACTTTAACAAGATAATTTTATTAAGGTTCAGAAGCAATTTCAAGCTTAATTTGAAGATCCATAAAATTTGTTTGCAATAAAAATCTTGTTTTTAAGACTATTAAATTTGTGCTGCAGCAAAAACATTCATTTAGATGCCATATGAGTGGGCCTGATTATCTCGAGAAAATGCATATGAATGTCTGGTGAGAAAAAGATTTAAAATATAGAAACACTTTGTTGCTGAAGAATATTTAAGACAAGGGATTTCGATAGCCATGCGTAGGTGAATGAGTGTAGGAAAACAATTAAGGAAATAGAGGTTTTAATATGTATTGTGTAAAAATGAATGCACTACAGTCTCAAAGGTAACTTCTAGTCACCATGATCGCTTAAATTAATGTGAGTGGTCGTGGTCAATGGAACCCGTCTCAGCAACCCCTTCCCCATGGCTGTCCCTTGATGCTTTAATGTTTTAAAGGTCATTGAAAGTGACAGCTCTGCCATGATGCCTGCAAGTCAGTGGAAGCCTTCCATGGATTGGGAGTATTCAGGTATCCGATGCTGATATAAAGGAGTCAACTGCCTGAATAATTCTACAACCAGCCAGATTGTAACACTTCAATACTTTCAGCTCCGTCCAGTCTGCTGTGATGCATGACAGTCAGTTGAAGCCTTCCATGGATTGAGGGAGTTCAGCTATCTGGTGCTGATATAGATGACTCAGCTGGCTGAATAATCCTACAACCAGCCAGCTCGTAACTCTTAACACATCTCGATACTTTGCTTTGAGAAGCATTTGACTGGCTCAATATGCACTAGATGCATATGTGCCGATCCTCATCGGCTAAGCACCCTGCTTCTTCCATCACTGGCAAGAGAGTTACAGCACAGCATTCGCCAAGGCATTTGTTTCGGAGTGGAGGGGAAGGGGGCTTGGGTATAGTCTAAATATATAAAAAATTAAAAACAAGACATGGATGAGAACTACCCAGTAAAAGAGTGTTTCCCAAACCTGTCCTCAGGACCCTCAACCTGGCCAGATTTTATAGATCACCTTGGGGAAATGCAGACCGAATCCTGCAATCACTAAGCAGCAAATCATATCACCTGTGCTGTGCTTCAGATATATGGAAAACCTGGCCTGTCAGTGGGTCCTGAGGACAGGTTTGGGAAACACTGCGATAAAAGAATTGCATTTCATAATCCGTGTTCATTCTTTGTTATTTGAGTGATGCTATGGTCATTTCAGCAGAACCACTACTATATTATTTGCATTCCTGTCCATTTACTGAATTTGTAGATCTAATGTAAGTGCAAAACAGCAGTATTGCCCTCCTGTTAGGTCATGCTCTGCTATTATAAATTAAATCACAACGCAAATTTAAGAATTAGCTTATAGTCAAATAATTATAGTTGTAAGCAATGCTGATAGCCATTACTTATAGAGGCAGAAAGGATCAGTCCCTGAGTAAAAAATGAAAAGGAAAGCACCCAGACGTAGAATAAGAATGGATATAGGGTTATAGAATTTTCAACTTGAATGTGCCAAGTTCTTTTGAACATACACTAAAGTGCTTATTAATCACTAATCACTGTATAATACTGTTGTTAATATTGCTGTTGCTGCAAGGTCAATAAACTCTGTATTTCCTTTTGGGAAATGCCAAAAAGCAGCAAGAAAAGCTTAATCACGGAATCGTCTCTGGCCGTTGTTTGCTTTACCTCTTGGAACAAGCCGAAATTTATTATCATTGCAAAAAAAAAGTGAACTATGGTGGTTAGTGAATAAACCTAATTATTTTGTATGTAGCAGGTTTAGGATAAGCGTATAGCTGTTATTTATAATAAGCTAGAAAATTATGTTTCTATAGATGAACAAATGACAAACAATGACATAATTTTTTACAAAACTGATTAATGAAAAACAGGGAGTGTCAGCTCTAGCATCCCAGATGCTGCTGACCTACAACTCCCATGATTCCCTGGACATATAGTGCATTCTATGAATTCTGAGGGGTCAGAGTTTGAGATCTCTGAAGTAAAGGTATCTTGGGTGACAATTCACTTACAATGGCATAGCAATCTCCACCATTTTGAAAAAGTCATAGACTATAGATGACCTATAGTCATGGCCAAAATTGTTAGCACCCCAGACATTTTTCCAGAAAATCAAGTATTTCACACAGAAAAGTATTGCAGTAACACATGTTTTGCTATACACATGTTTATTCCCTTTGTGTGTATTGGAACAAAACGAAAAAGGGAGGAAAATAAGCAAATTGGACATAATGTCACACAAAACTCCAAAAATGGACTGGACAAAATTATTGGCACCCTTTCAAAATTGTGGATAAATAAGATTGTTTCAAGCATGTGATGCTCCTGTAAACTCACCTGGGGCAAGTAACAGGTGTGGGCAATATAAAACTCACACCTGAAAGCAGATAAAAAAGGAGAGAAGTTCACTTAGTCTTTGCATTCTGTGTCTGTGTGTGCCACACTAAGCATGGACAACAGAAAGAGGAGAAGAGAACAGTCTGAGGACTTGAGAACCAAAATTGTGGAAAAATATCAACAATCTCAAGGTTACAAGTCCATCTCCAGAGATCTAGATTGCCTTTGTCCACAGTGCGCAACATTATCAAGAAGTTTGCAACCCATGGCACTGTAGCTAATCTCTTTGGGCGTGGACGGAAGAGAAAAATTGATGAAAGGTTGCAACGCAGGATAGTCCGGATGGTGGATAAGCAGCCCCAAACAAGTTCCAAAGAAATTCAAGCTGTCCTGCAGGCTCAGGGAGCATCAGTGTAAGTGCGAACTATCCGTCGACATTTAAAAGAAATGAAACGCTGTGGCAGGAGACCCAGGAGGACCCCACTGCTGACACAGAGACATAAAAAAGCAAGGCTACAGTTTGCCAAAATGTACTTGAGTAAGCCAAAATCCTTCTGGGAAAACGTCTTGTTGACAGATGAGACCAAGATAGAGCTTTTTGGTAAAGCACATCATTCTACTGTTTACCGAAAACGGAATGAGGCCTACAAAGAAAAAAACACAGTACCTACAGTGAAATATAGTGGAGGTTCAATGATGTTTTGGGGTTGTTTTGCTGCCTCTGGCACTGTGTGCCTTGAATGTGTGCAAGGCATCATGAAATCTGAGGATTACCAAAGGATTTTGGTTCGCACTGTAGAACCCAGTGTCAGAAAGCTGGGTTTGTGTCCGAGATCTTGGGTCTTCCAGCAGGACAATGACCCCAAACATACGTCAAAAAGCACCCAGAAGTGGATGGCAACAAAGTGCTGGAGAGTTCTGAAGTGGCCAGCAATGAGTCCAGATCTAAATCCCATTGAACACCTGTGGAGAGATCTTAAAATTGCTGTTGGGAAAAGGTGCCATTCCAATAAGAGAGACCTGGAGCAGTTTGCAAAGGAAGAGTGGTCCAAAATTCCGGGTGAGAGGTGTAAGAAGCTGATTGATGGTTATAGGAAGCGACTGATTTCAGTTATTTTTTCCAAAGGGTGTGCAACCAAATATTAAGTTAAGGGTGCCAATAATTTTGTCCAGCCCATTTTTGGAGTTTTGTGTGACATTATGTCCAATTTGCTTTTTTTCCTTCCGTTTTTTGTTTTGTTCCAATACACACAAAGGGAATAAACATGTGTATAGCAAAACATGTGTTACTTTTCTGTGAGAAATACTTGATTTTCTGGAAAAATGTCTGGGGTGCCAACAATTTCGGCCATGACTGTATAGTAGTAGTTTAGGAGTAAAGGTGCTATTAATGCAGATGGAAAGAATGAGAAAGCGAGACGTGAAAAGGAGCCTGCAATTTATTGTCAGGTGGCTAAAAAGAACTCTTAAAAATAATGTCTGTCAAAGAATCATTGTAAAAAAACGACTCTATTGAAAAATGGTAATGGTTACGAAGACTGGAAAAATTCCTATTACTTTTGCTTCTATGTATCTGCTCATCTGTCAATGCTATGATTTCTTTCTGAGAAGAATATCATTGAACAATTGTGTCAAAAGGTCAGAACAAAACAGCTTTTTTTGAAATGTACCATTTATAGAAATGGAGAAAAGAAATCTCAGTCAAACCATACATCCTTACTTCTATTAAGTTCTTATTATGAGAAAATGAATGTTTGTCTGGTTTAATTTTTCAAATATGCTATAAAAAAAAAGAAGAGAAAAATATGGGGAAGGAAATGAAATAAGAAGGATGTGATCTTTTACAGAATACAAAATGCTCTATGGATTTTATATTTTCTCCCCCAAGAAACAGTTCTGTGGTTGATTTAAAAATATATATGATGTGTATTAAAATTGGGTGATAAATGGTAGAAATGACTTAGACCTCTGAAAAGCTAAGGCCCCTATTACATTCCTCGCGCATTTGGTTTTGCGTGCGCAAATGCGCATTTGCGCTGAACGTCGTATTACAATGTTCGCGCAAATGACGCGCGTTATCGTTTAATGTGGATGGACCTGCGCGAGCGTGATGAACTGTGCACGTCCTATACTTAACATTGTGAGCGCAAATTTGTTCGTGCCCTGGTATGCGGATGGTATTAAAAATCGATGCACATCTTTTTACGAACGACGTTTGCGCGCATAATTTTAACGTCTTTGAAAAGCTGGTGGTAACTGCAAATTGGAACGCTCTGGCCGAAACGAAAAACACCAGCACAAAAAAAAAAATACAACACAGTACAGTTACACATTCTACACATACCCAAAAAATAAAATTGTGAATTTGTGTGTGGTTTTTTTTATTGCCGCAGCATATATACTCAGATTAACTTTGACAGGGGAAAAAACTTAAGTGAGTCAAATAAGGTAAATTGATGTCAATTAAGGTTCTTAATTCTGATTGGCTGAATCCCACGAACAAAAACAGTCCGCACACTGATTTACGTGCGCTATGTTACTGTACGCGTATTACTCTCCGTTTTGCACATCGTTATTACGAACGTTATTTTCGGACGGATGAGAAAATGCGTTCAGATCGTAATAGCACCGTTAATTTTCGCGCGATAACGTTGGACGATGCGTGCAAAAAAATTTGCACCGCTGCTGCACGAACGAAATTGCACAAAGAATGTAATAGGGGCCTAAGGGTGCAGTAAAGCTGGCCACAACCTTGCATATTGTCTAATGACAATACATGTCTAGTGTAATGACATCATGAGCAACCAATTTATGCTTCCCAATCAATTAAGGTTATGAAAATGGTCTTTTTTAATTCAGGTATAGCAAACTAATCAAAGCTTGATCATTTCAAATTTGCTGCACAAGTGGAGGATTTCATCTGATTGATCTCTAGGCCCCCACCAGCTCTGGACAGGAGCAGCAACATCTAGTACATCTAGTATGACAAGGAGAGCTAATAGCCAAGAAGGTAGATTCTATTCGGATACAGTCCCCAGCGAATTCGAAGCATGGAACATTAGGACCATGTATAAGACCTGGAAAACAGCACAGTTGGTGAAGGAAATAGCCTTGTAGAATAACAACATGCTCATCATTAGCAAGAAGAGATGGACTGATACAGATGTTTTTTTCAGGAAAGAAATCCTGTTATTCGGTATCTTCAAATGGACAATACCAATAATGGCCAGCATTATATTGGATAAACAGGTTGAGATGAGCCTGTTGGGATGGGATCCAGTCACTAATCTTGCAAGACAAGATCAAGATTATTTTGGACTGATAGGAGGCACCATTTAACACAAGACATTTTTTTTCCTGGACATCCCTGTATAAAAGGACAACCAAAAGGAACTGTATGCTGCAAACCAATGATGCAGGTACCATGAGAAACAACAGAATGAATAAATGTGAACACATGGGTCAGGCAAGGCTATATCCTGAAAGCTGTAATCTTCCTTGTGGTCATAGGACTAGGTGATGAGGTGATGAGGCCTAGGGCAGAACAAAAGGAATGGTATGGGGTCTGACCGATGGGTATGAAGACTTTGCAGATGGCTAGGCAGTTCTGACATTCTTAGAAGGATGTCCAACAAAAAACTTACAGGATTGGCCAGACAGTCAGGAGAGTTGGGCTCAGGATTCACCCTGGCAAAACCAACACTGTTTAAAAAACCTTGAAGAAGTAGAGGACTTCAGGTATCTTGACAGCTACATCTTGGTGCATGTCATTCCACCAGCCTGGAGACCCATGGGAAATGCTGGAGATCCCTTGTTTTTCCAAATCCAAGTCGGATCTTACCTTTGTCTGTACATCCCTCTTCTACATGCAGTCCAGGACCAGTCCACAGAAACATTGAGGATCTACACGATGATCTAAAGCAGGTTTAGAGGCTTTGAGGATGTTGAATACACCATTCTTCAGAGTCCACCAAGTAGAGCATGTTAGCAATAAAAGGGTAAGCAAATGTGCAGGCATCAACCACACTATGGATGAAATCAAGCAACGGTGATTGAGATGGCTTGGCCTCTTACTACTAATGAACAAAATGAGATGTGATGGACTTGGGGTTCCAGTTAGTTTTCATCCGGTCTGCTGGCACCAGTTATACTGTTATTAATATCGTTATTGTCTATGCTTATCTGTTACTATGGCTAATATGATTACTGTGTGGGTCACTTTAGCCTTTTAAATCCCCCCTATTTAGAATATATTTATATCTGTGACAGACTATTGCATCTGCTATTGTTTTGTTGGAATGTTGCACAATGCGGCTTGATGTCCAGAGTTAATTAAATTATCTGTCCCTAATCCTATTATGTCCGGGCACCAAGAATCCAGGGAGGGATTTCTCTTGTATGGCAGCAAGACGCCAGTGCCTCTAGGCCCCTGATTGCACGGTATATACTGTATTTAGCTCATTAAAAGGCTCAGTTCATTTCTACCCCAAGATCTGCATGCTGCCTGATTTCTAGGGATTGCTATCACCGCTCTTTCAGTGTACCTTTACTTAAGCTTTGGCTGGAGAAGGCACAAAAGACTGCTGGTGTGAGAACAGGGGTCTGGCAAGGGAGTGGCATTAACAGATGTGACCCAGTTGGAGTATGGAGATCTGTTATAGTAGATAACAGCACACAGCATTCAGATGGATGCCATTTAAAAAGAGATGATGTGATAAAGACAAAGGACATTGACCTAGAAAGAATGAAAGGAAGTAAAGAAAAAAAAATAGGCTCACTCTGGACCACAAAGGATGGAGATGATGTGTTGGCATCTTAAACTACACAGCTGGGGTGAAGAAGATTAATATTGTATGCTGATTGTGGGGTTAAAGAGAATTTGATCTGCATGTCCCACTAGATTACCATGTTCACAGGGGCATATCTTCATTTTGTTACTCCAGCAACCTACCCAATGTGTGTGGGAATCTAAAGTAACGGAATCTTAGCATTTTGTTGAAAAGTGGACTTTTACAGATTAGCTTTTTTCTGATCAATTAATTTCTTAGCAGTTCGTGTATAATATTTAGAATCTGCCAATCTATTAACATTCTGTTGTCTCCAGACGCGGTACTGGAAGATATATTATGGTAAGGTAAAGGTGCTTTACTTATTTCCTGTTTCCTAGAACTAGCTGTCTGCACTGAAGTCTGTTTTCATCTTTCATCATTAACATGAATTCATAGGATGCTGTAATGTAGGCATTGAAGAGTTGGAAGTCTATTTCAGATAGAAAATTGTATACTGTTGACCTAGACTGCTGAGATGCAGTGCTGTTTATTTATAGCTACAGATACACCTGCATGTCAATATACACCCTTTAGCCACTTTATTATTAGGTGCACCTTGCTAGTACAGGGTGGAACCAGGGGCGGACTGGGCTTGGGGGGCAGTTGGGCAAATGGCCCCCGGGCCGCTGCAGTCTCTGTCTGTCCCAAGCCTCCCATTGTTTATCTTCCCACTCACGGCCGCGCAGCAGCGTTAGCGCCGCCCCCCACGTGATTCCTCAGCCTCATCCACGTGATGCTACTACACGTGATGCGGTGCACCCGCTGAAGAGGGCGCAGTCGAGACGACGTGGGTCAGACGGTGGGGGCCTCAGCCTCGACGCCAGCCAGCCTGCCAGTGCCTGCTGCGTACCTCCAAACTGCGAGGAGGGAGCAGCACAGTGGAGAAACCAGGTCAGCCCAGCCGCCCAGGACACATCTGAGAGAGAGCCCCAGCCCGGCCCAGAGAGTCTGTTTGGATGGTGAGTGGCGGCCCAGTCTGACCTCATCTGCTGTTAATAAATTGAGGGGGGCCTGGCCCTGCTGTGTGGGAAATAAATCAAAGACTCTGCCTGAGCCCTCTGTGGGGGCTACTAAAAGGAAAGGGGCCCAGGCAGCTCCCTCTAGTGGCGGATACAGAGAGAGCTACTTGTGCCTGTCATACAGGGACCAGTACAGAAAAACTGTTTTCCTATAAATAAAAAAATAATTCAATAGCAAACTATATGATATGATGAAAATAATGGTATCTTTAGAAAGTCTTTTTAATGGCGAGAAAAATTATATTTAATATGTGTGGGTACAGTAAATAAGTATAATGTAAATGTTATTACTTAATTTGCTTGCGTGTGTGTTTCAAATTAAACAAGGGCCCGAGTTGCTGAACTATGGGCCTCTGGGTGGTACTTGCCCCCTGGGCCAAAAGTTGCCAGTCAGCCCCTGGGTTGGACCCCATTTTTGCCTTCAGAACTGCCTTAATTCTTCATGGCATAGATTCAACGAAGTGTTCGAAACATTCCACAGAGATTGCACAATATTCCACATTGACATGATAGCATCGCGCATTAAGATTACATGAACACAACTGCATCTGGAAAGTGGACAGATGGCTAGATTGGCAGATACAGACAGACATATATATAATAAATAAAACCAAGCCTGACAAGCTTAAAACACAGCTATTTTACTATGCTTTCTGCAGGGATATCTGCTCCAAAACCACCTAGATGATCATTATGATCCATAGTTCACCAATTAAGCCACAGATGAGATATCAAAAACCCATAAAGGATGTAAACTAACCCCCCTCCCCAGTTACCAAGCTGGTGCACTGCCAAGTATGCAAGAAACTATTACTGGGCATATATTCTATGAGGAAGTTATCATCCTGGTGTAATGTTTTTTGAAGAGAATACAGAGGACACATCATTTCTATTTTTTTTTTTTTGAGAAAGGATTTTACCAGGAAGGATACAGTGAGATTTCTCTCGTTTTCAAGTATGTCCTGGGTGGTGAGTATGTACAGTAAGGTTTCTTGTCCAAGGACACTTACTGGAGAGGTGCTCTTGCTGGGATCGAACCCGTATCTCCACAGTCTCTCTCCACAGTTATAGAGCAGTGATGTTAACTCTATTGCACCCAGCCGGCAAAAATATACCATGCATTGGCCGAGAATTGAACCCGGGACACCCGCATGGCAGGCGAGAATTCTACCACTGAACCACTAATGCCTTGCATTTAAACTAGGGATGTACAATTCGTTTCGTTCCGAATTGAATTTCATACGAAATTGACCATTTTTGTTATTTCAGAAGCATTTCCGAAACTAAATATCTGCCGCCCGAAATTACGAAATCACGAATCAAAGTTTAGGCATAAATGAAATAATTTTGTTATGGGACCCAAATGAACTAAAATAAAATGCAAATGATATAAAATGCTGAAAAAATGTAACAAAATTATCGAAAACGAAACAAATTTCATATGAAATTAACTGAAACGAAAAAAAAACGGAACTACAGTAAATGATTTGACATGAAAAAAAAAGAACAAAATGATCTGAAACGTACAAAAACTGAACCAAAAGGTCTAAAATGGAAAAAAAAAAAAAAAAAAAATGTAACAGGTCACTTTTTAATTAATGCAGATGCTAGGCTTTTTCCCACCATAGTTTTCAATGCTGACAAAAATCCCCGTTTAATAGTTTTCACTTGCAGCAAACAGTCAAATTTTACATTTATTTTTTAGGATTTTTTTGGCATTTTTCAGGATGAAAGTTTAGGTTTCCTAACATTTTAAAGGTAATAATGAAGTCTGATTTTCTTTGCTGAACGCATGCAGCTGAATTATTTTATTACAGTCTGTGTGCATTCAGCTTTTCGGTTTGATGCAATTGAAAATTATAAATGGTTTAAGAAATATTTAATAAAACCGGGGATTTTTTTTAACATTGAAAATTATGGTGGAAAATTCGAACGGATCTCAACTATCGAATTGATCTTAACTTGCAATACAAGTAATAGTCAGCAAACGACTTTATGACATAAATTAATTTTGTTTCATTGTTTAATTTGACTCAAACAGGGTTATTCAAAGAGAATCGAAAAGTCACTTAACGTTTGGTGACTTTTCGTTCCCTGCAATTCGGTGCGATTCTGCAATCCTAGTTCGCCGACCCTGCGATGTATTCATATAATATCCAAAGAATGATAATAAAAAGGCAGTTACAGTAAAAAGAAAAGCCAGTTTAAAAACAAACGGGAAAAAAAATTGCCAAAAAAATCTAAAAAAATGCCTAACCGATCCTAAAAAATCTATAAATAAAAGACCTTTTACTGCAGAATATAATATTAAATGGTTTATTAGATATTGAATTAAAAATATTTTTTGACATTGAAACCTATGGGAATCGCCTGAATAAATCTGTTGAATGAAACCACCGAACAGCAGGGCATTTTGGCAACTTTTCCCTGCTGTTTGGTGTTCTCTGAATAGACGAAGCATTGCTTCTCTATGGGGATTTCACTGCCTGTCGAACAGGCACAAAACAGGCAACGTATGTGCAGGCAATTTGCGAAGATTTGTCAAACTGCCTGCTCTGTGAATAGCCGAATGGCCAGGAAAGTATGCTGTATGCTGAATTTCAGTGTTCGGTTACCTTTCAGCCACAATTCGGATCTCTTTGAATAACCCTGAAATACTAAATCAGTGACACAGCTTAATATTTAAAGAAAGGGAAAGTCTGTACTTATAACGCCACCTGGTGGCTCTTTATGAGAGAGGCAATGCTATTTCTGGCAGCAGTGATAAAACACAGCAGTATCAAGCAGCAAACGAAGTTGCATAAAGTGCAATATATAGCAATGGAAAAACAACAAATGTCATAAACAATCCCTGTAAAGTTAGTTATAGCGGCAGTGTTAGGTAGCAGCAATACATAACATCAAGTGTATCCACTTGCAATCTTATATGTGCAAATGTGCAAAACTTGCAAGCTGATGTGCAAATTTAGCAAAATATGTGCAGCATAAACCACATCATTTGAAAGTGCATCTGTGCAGTGTTTAGCAAGTGATAGCGCAACTAGAGTAGTTAATTCTATGGATAATGACAAACACTGTTAAAATTCACTGTGCAAAAGTCACAAAACACATGAGATTGTGCGCATAAAATAGTAGCTAAAATCAGACTCTTTATATTGTAAAAAGGGCATAAGTGCAGAGCTGCAATGCGGATTGTGTAATTCAATAAGGTGAGCAGAATACAGCAGCTGGTAATGCTCACAAGTAGTGGTATATCCCAAACCACTCAAAGTCTCATGTAGGGGAGGGGGGTTATGAGCAAAGTCAGTGCTTCCTTCTGGTGAAGGAAGGAAGGAAGCGCCGACTGCTCATAACCCCCCTCCCCTACATGAGCTTAATATTTAAACCTAGCTGGTCTTTTAACAGCAAAATTTGATTAATTGGGGTTTTATTTAGTGATCCAAAATTTGAATATCAGCTATCGAATTGATAAATTAACTATCGAATTGATAATTTGATATATCAATTCGAATTGATATGAAATTTTGAATCGATCCAAAACTAAACAGAACGAGCAACGAAATTTCAACAACGAAATTATTTTAAAATTAAGAGAAACTAAAAAAAAATTCAGCCGTGCACATATCTAATTTAAACAAAAGTCAATGTAGTTTTGTTGAATAACAAATATTTTCCTTAATCCTTTCACTGCTGAGGCATTTCACACCTCTGTGCGGAGGTAATTTTTACCGCTTTCACTCATCATGTTTAACCGCATTTTGAAGCCATATTTTAATATATGACCCAGACATATTATATATCGTTCTTTCCGGCAGACTCGGCAGATTCATAATATGTCATTATTATATGTATATGTCATGTCCTGTCTGTATATTATAACAAAAAATGCAATAAAATTAGAATTTTCAATAATTTACAATGTGTAAAGTGTTTTTTTCACATTTTAACATGCAAGCATTTGCGGTTATATTTTCTATGAGTTGCGCTTGTTAAAAAAATTTGAAATGGGGACTCGTTACATTTTGTTTTGGGGAAAATGTTGCTATTTTTATCAAACGCACAGCATACAAAAATCGTTAGTGCAGCATCAATGCTCACGCTCGGCGTGTCCATAGCACAGGAGAACCACTTGGCTGGACGCGCTGAACGCATCCAAAGCAGCCAAGTGGTTAATATAGATTATTTCTGTCTAATTAAAATACAGTTATTCACCAGCCACTAGAGTTTACGGTTGCGATGATGATAAACATCAATGATCCTTAGGGGGAACTTCAATCAGCAGGCGTGGAAGATTCATAGATAAAGCTTCTCCTGCCGCTGTTTGAGTTTGCCTTTTGAGAAACACAGAAGTTTATTGTTGCAACAGCTGTAAACTATAGTATTGAGTGAAGAAGCCTCATTGTCTTTAAAAAGAATGTAATTCAGGATTATATATATTTAATTTTTGAATTGGGCACAGTAGGGAATATCTTTGCACTTAGCAGGAAATTAAGAGTATACTGGCTGATTTCTCTCTTCTTGCCTGCCTAAAATTAGAAATACTCATTCAAATCCCTTTAATTTATCAAGAAACATTTCAGACGCTTGAACATTGTCAAGCCTGAAGAAGATTTTATTTTAATTGTGTTGGTCCCAACTGGCAGGAGTAATTAACTAAAATATTGTTATTACATAAAAAATCTTATTAAAAAAAAGATACAGAATTGAACAATAGACCTTTGTTTTTCAGACAGTAATTTGTGGTTATTTGTTTCATTTTTTTGTAAAGCTATCCAGAATTTCTCTCATGTCATTTTTCTCACACTAAGAATTTCTCTGTGACCTTTGAATTTAGCATTTTACATGGCATAAATTTCAGTCAACTAATTATGCAGCGTCACGTTTTAGAGTTTCAAACCCTAGATCATCTATCAATTCTTTCTGAGATAACACTTGAGATTCTCAAAGATCAGAAGCCGACATACTTAATTTCACCATAGAGCTGGTTTTTGGGAAGTGTGGTAAATCTGTAAGAGAAAGTTTGAGGTGAAGTTATTTATCTTTTTAGACTGTAGTAGTCTCTTGAAAGTCATTTTTCTATCATGCACTTACAGGAGAAGTACTTTGGCATTCCAAACCAGCCTTAAATCACAGTATCAAAATTCCATTGCTCTGCTACAAAGAGAAAATTAATATCATAGTCATGCTGTTTGATGTGGTATAATCACTGGTGGTTTTGTACATACTGTAAATAATTAAAAAGAGCACAGCATGAAAATTGATTATGTTCAAAGATATATCCCACCCGTTGTGAAAGCATTTTCTCTTCACAATCTGATGGCCATATCATTTCCAGATGTAAACATTCAGGGCTCGGTTCCATAGCTGGTGCTAATGTAGTGTCACCGCTAGGATAAGTGAGTCTAACGCATGGCATTCATATTACATTCTTGACACTACAGTGGGGTGAAATCCATTTGCGCATCGGAGCTTGTACGAGCTTACTGTACTTTGCGCATTCAATACTTAACATGGGGAGCAAAAACAACCATTAGCTTTTCGATAAGTTAGATATTACAAAGTGCAGGCACAAATTAACGTTGGGATGCAGAGAGTCAAATGTTCGCACCTCCTAAAAGCTGGTGTTAAATTATTCTGCAATAGAATTATTTAACCCCCTTAACCCCCCCCCCCCATTATTTCACATACTCACCTCTCATCCCACGGCGAGAGGTGTGGCCCGATCCGCAGTTTCTTCTGGCCGGGAGCAGAGTAAGACTGGGAACAAATAGTTCCAAGTCTTCCTCTTCGCAATACCAAGGTCATGCAGGGCTCGCGGCCTGCAGCGCTTCCCTCCATGGAGTCGTATGGACTCCAGGAGGGGATACTCCCGGTGGCGCAGAAGTGCTACTGCGAGTATCACTTCAGTTAGTGCTGCATCCCTGGGTGAGGTGCTGAGCTAGCTCCTGACACGGAATACAACACAAACATGGAGATGCTACGGGAAAATCTGCAGGCGCAAATTTCCCAGTTAGTGTCCCCATGTTAGTGTTAGGTTTGTAATATAGCCCTCAGTGATTTGTTCTTTTGAGTTTACTTTTATGGTGACTCTAGTTCCAGTGTGCCATTTCTAGCTCTGACAGTTACAATGTCCCATAGAGAAGTAATGGTTAATCTATTCAGAGAATGCCGTACTGCAACGAAGTGTCAAGGAAATGCCCTGATTTTCGGTGATCTAGTTTGACAGGGTTAAACAGTCGAATCCCATAGGATTCAATGTAAAAAAATATTATTTATTTATTTACTTATTTGCAAAGTATTTTAACGGGAAGGATACATTGAGATTTCTCTCGTTTTAATCTTTTTTATTCTTTTCATTTTTGGAAAAAAAGTCCATTTAATTTTTGGAAACTTTTTGTATTTTTGGAGATTTTTTAAGTGAAATTCTTGATTCCCATTTTTCTGTTGTTTTTATTTTTATTCTGCAACAGACCTTTTGATAATTATAAAAATCTATAATTCCCACACATTTTAATGCATTTCTTTTTTGTTTTAAACACCTTCTAAAGTTTCACAGTCCCCCCCCCCTGCAATTCGGTGCCCTTTGGCAGCTCCACTTTTAGCGCACTTCGGAGACCAAGCAGTGAATAGTGAATTCACCATGGGGTCGTTGAACTTGAATCGCCGAAGTGCTCCAAACGAGAATGCACTGAAATTTCAGTGCTTTCTGAATAACCCTCAAAGTGCCGATGTTCACCATTGTTACAAACCGTAAAAATCATTGTTGCATCTATGGTAAATTTTCGGATATCCAGAGAAGGAAAATTCAACAACTGCAGTTGTTGCTGCAAATTACTAAACAACCCAGAACAACAGTACCTCCATTATTCTTTTTTATATATCTAAACTGCTGCTATAGTGTTTGCTACACTGGTGAATATAGTTTGGCATACAAACTACAGTGAAAACAACGACAGTGTTAGGATGACGAGTCACCCAGCATGCAGACAAAGGCCAGGTAAGCGATTAAGCCCCTAATTTGACAAGCCAGTCCTTAGAATAACCGGATCTGAACGGAATCCACAGGGACAAGAGAAAGATCGCAGTAGAAATACAAAGCCAGAGGTCAGTACACAAAATCTGTATAATAAATAACATACAGGGAAGAGAGAAAAAACAGTTCCCAGATACCATAACCAGGGGCAGTACACAGAATCACTATAAACCAAACGGGGACATGAGCAGAAACCAGAACCGAGAATATTTTTTTGGGGTCAAACCAAAGGATCACAGACATACAGGAACATGCCGAGGGTCCCTATTATTATTATTCTTTATTTATAAAGCACCAACATATTCCGCAGCGGTGTACAATAGGCACAGTATAGACAGGGTTACAATACATTGAACAACATTTGACAAACAGTACAGGAGGAGATGAGGGCCCTATTCCCGTAGGAACTCACAATCTAGAAGGGTTGGGGTTGGAAATAGGGATGAGCTGTTCGGGTTTCGACCCGAACTTAGCCTGTTCGAGCAGATCGCGAATCACGAACATTTCCGGGTGTTCGCCGCATGTTCGACCACAATGCATTTTCCCACTGCCTGAAGCTCGTAATTGGCTACAGCCTTGCACCTGACCACAGGTCTGGTGCAAGACTGGTTCAACACTATGCCAATCACCGCTCAGAGTCCTGATTGGGCAAATTTTGCCCAATCATGGGCTCACAGAGCTAAGTCCCGCAGCACACTATATAAGGTTTCAACGCAGCGCTTTCTGCACGCATTTCAGAGGAGATTTCAAAGAAGATAGTTGTGTGTGTTGTTACTGCCGGTCTGCCACGCTACTGGGGGGGTCTGGGGGGTCTCATTTCGACCAAATATCAGGGAATTTAGGTGATGTGTGTCTTGTTACTGTGCCAGCAAGTTTTTTTGGTGTTTACAACTTTATTTAAAACATTTGTGAATTAAGGTGATCTTCTGGGTCTTGTCACCACTCACCACTGTGCCAGCAAGTCTTTTTGGGTGTCATTTTTACCAAATATCAGGGAATTTAGGTGATGTGTGTCATGTCACTGTGCCAGCAATTTTTTTTGGGGTTTACAACTTTCTTTAAAACATTTGTGAATTGAGGTGATCTTCTGGGTCTCGTCACACAGCCAGCAAGTTTTTTTTGGGGCTCACTAATTTCTTTAAAACATTTGTGAATTAAGGTGATCTGTCTCTTGTCACAGGCTGCCAGCTATCAGTGTGTCTCACTGAGTTATACCAGAGTTATTTAAATCTTTATACCAGAGTTGAATCAGAGTTCTGTATATATTAATCTATATATCACTCACCATGTCTGAAAGAACAAAAAGGACAGGAAAACGCTCCCAGCAACAGATAAGAGGGCAAGCAGCCCCTGTGTCGGGAGGCTGTGTCTCTGGTCGTGGTGGACGTGGTG